>BLSH010416578.1:98532-114983 GCA_018402905.1 Glandirana rugosa
CGAACAAGGTCCAATCACTAAGTCTATGGTAGTTGCCTGAAAATATAGTACTCATATTCTGAGTTCAGTGCATTCTGAATCACTAACCTGGAACAAGCATGCAGCAAATGAAGTCACAACTCCTAAACTGCATGCATGTTCAAGGTCAGTGACTCAAGTGCTTTTCTGCTAACTTCTGGCCAGCAATTTTCTCTCTCAGTGTGCAAGTAATTACCCTTAAACACTCTCAAGGCAGCCAACAAATGGGAAAAGTTCTAGCAGCAGGACAAAGATGATGACACCCGTCCGATGACCATGTGACTGCTTCTTCAACTCCAAAGCATGTTACTACTGACTACAACATGTCTCCTTGAAGCAAATTCTACCTGGCAAACCACCCTCACTTGTAAATGAGGAAGTGAAGGTGTATATTACACATCACTCTTCTGTCAAGTCCTTTGCAAGCTATGTGTCTGGGTCACTGCAATATCATAAGCAACAGCTCAAAATAATAGCGCAGCTACAAGATGACTTCAAAACAGGTTGCGTTGCGGCAGCATATAATTTAGTACAAGAATTCAAACACCTTCCTAAAAGATATAATTTTCCACATACAACTATTCTCTTCCCATCCCTCCACTGGCCCACGCCTATTCTTAAGCCACCCTTTCTCTGCACAACTCTTGACCCAATTGGTCTCACCACACTATGTCCCCACATACCTTTTGTTCAGGGGACATATTTATTGGGTCTTTCAATATTTATTTACAATGCCTATAACAAGTGTGCCAAATATCTACTCTACACTTTAATGTGATTTTTTTTTTTAATTCATTTTGACATACACTATATTACCAAAAGTATTGGGACACCTGCCTTTACATACACATGAACTTTAATGGCATCCCAGTCTTAGTCCGTAGAGTTCAATATTGAGTTGGCCCAGCTTTTGAAGCTATAACAGCTTCAACTTTTCTGGGAAAGCTGTCCACAAGGTTTAAGAGTGTGTCTATGGGAATGTTTTACCATTTTTCCAGAAGCGCATTTGTAAGGTCAGGCACTGATGTGGATGAGAAGTCCTGGCTCGCAGTCTCTGCTCTAATTCATCCCAAAGGCGTTCTTTTGGGTTGAGGTCAGGACGCTGTGCAGGTCAGTCAAGTTCCCTCACCCCAAACTCACTCATCCAAGTCTTTATGGACCTTGCTTTGTGCACTGGTATGCAGTCAAGATGGAACAGGAAGGGGCCATCCCCAAATTGTCCCCACAAAGTTGGAAGCATGAATATGTCCAAAATGTCTTGGTATGCTGGTGCCGTAAGGGTTCCCTTCACTGGAACTAAGGGGCCAAGCCCAACCCCTGAAAAACGACCCCGCACCATAATCCCCCCTCCACCAAATGATTTGGACCAGTGCACAAAGCAAGGTCCATAAAGACATGGATGAGCGAGTTTGGGGTGGAGGGACTTGACTGGCCTGCACAGAGTCCTGACCTCAACCCGATTAGAACACTTTTGGGATGAATTAGAGCGGAGACTGCGAGCCAGGACTTCTTGTCCACATGAGTGCCTGACCTCACAAATGTGCTTCTGGAAGAATGGTCAAATATTCCCATAGACACACTCGTAAACCTTCTGGACAGCCTTCCCCGAAGAGTTGAAGCTGTTATAGCTGCAAAGGGTGGGCCAACTCAATATTGAACCCTACAGACTAAGACTGGGATGCCATTAAAGTTAATGTGCGTGTAAAGGCAGGCCTCACAATACTTTTGGTAATATAGTGTATGTCTAAGTCTGTACCATACAATTAAAGCTGAATTTTAGTATAAGAAGTCCCTCAGGTTGCGAGTTATGACAAAATACCCAATGCTATTTACATCATCATTGTACAAGTTTCACTTGAGTGGTAAAATGTTTTCTTAAAGTGTTACTAAATCTAGAACCCTGCATTCACTATATCTGGTCTCCCACAGTACACAGAACATGGAAATGCAATTACCTTAGTAAATATAAACTGCTAAATATCTTTTATCATCAACAGTATATAGCAGCCTTGTGACTCTATCAATGTCTAGCCGAGCACTGATTAAAGCTTGTAGGAGGAGTTTTCATTCTCCCCCGATTGTCCTATGAGGCTGCAAAACCCCTGACCCTCTGTTTGAATAGTGCTACACACCAAACTGAGCATGTGCAGTGTGCCCCCAAAGCTCTGTTCTATCAGGAGATGGATTGGGGACAGTGGATTAAGGTTTTGTATCAGAGAAGACAGGCTCAAACAGCCATTTTACACAATGCGCACGATTAACACCTTAGGTTCCACAGTGAGTATAACAAGCACGCTTTAGGCTGGGTTCACACCTATGCGAATTGGATGTGGGTTTCACTGCATCCAATTCACATAGCAGGAGATTGTGACTGGCTCTCTATGGAGACAGTTCACATATCTCCGCAGCGGGTCCAGTGCGGTTTGCACAAAGATGCTTTGTGTCTCTTGGTCCATTTTAAAATTCGGGCTGAAGTCGGACCTGAAACTGTGAACCAGCATGCACCGGAACCCTGCTGGGAGCCGCTGCGGGTTCCAGTGTGAACCCAGCCTTAATGCATATACAGACTGATTTTACTGTTGTGGGTTTAGTAAAACTTTAATTGTAAAATGTTGCCCTATTCTGTACTGACATTTTCTTTATATAAATTTTAAAAAAATCTGAAGTTTGGTTATTTTTCATACTATATTAGTTATGTGTATTGGTGTATATCCTATTACTTGCAGGTGGCTGCTTCTGATAAAAAGCTTCCTACAGTTACTCCTTCACACCAGATACTGCCCTGAGCATCTGTCTACCCATGCTGTGAAGGTTAACAGAAGCTCTTGCCACTCAAAAAATTTGTACCACCTGCCTGCCCCCTCTTACATTCCTAGAAATTGCCTTACTTCTATAGCTCACTCCCTTAAACCCCGTACACACGGACCAAACATCGGCTGGTATCAGCTGGTTCAATAGAATCCGCATGATGGCAGCAGGTCTGAAAGAAGTCGGCAGAACATCCAGCTGAGAGTACTGACCGGTGTGTTCTGGCAGGGAGCCACCCCCCTGTCAGAACACAATAGCTCAGCAGGGAGATCACTGTACTAACATCTCCTCTTGAGCTGTTAATTGTTTTTGTTCAGCCCTCTGGGTTGAACGAAAAAAAGCTGCATGTGTGTACTAGGCTTTAGGAACCGCTAAGTTTAATAATTGTTTTGGAACTAAAATTAGTGGGGTATCTCAACAGCTCACACACCCTTAAGGCCCTTTTCACATGGGGCAGATCTGCTCAGCAGGAGATCACTCCATTGATCTCCACTGAGCCAGCGGATGACAGGTCCTTCTCTGCTCACTGTGCAGGGACGGACCTGTCAGAGCCTCGCTGTTCTCTATGGGCAGATCGGATGAAAATGGACTGCATGTCCGTTTTCATCAGATTGCAGACGGGTGTCAGCGCTGTTTCATGGATTAACTCCTTCAGGTCATCCTGAAAAAGGGGTTAATCCCCAAAACATGTAGTCAGCCTCTTGAAAGCACCGGCGCTCTGTTTCTACTCCTTTCCGTCTCCACACCGGATTTCAACCCTGCTGCCACTGGTCCCGGCTTCTGCTCTGCCTGACGTCTCCACGCAATCACCAGAGCACGGCTTCTGGGGCTATGTATGCCCGCCGCACTGGCAACACATTCTCATGGCATATTTGAGCCCAGCGGAGCCCCCACCTCCAGCGGGGACAGAGCTAACCACTCACGAGCCGCCCACCCGCTTCCTGGAACACCAGCACATGGAGACAACCATCCATCCCTTCAGGCACAGCTTTCACCTGATCAGTGAGTCCCAGCGCATTCATTCCATCTTTTTTGCTAAACCTTTGTGTCTGTTCCAATGGGCCAAGTATAATTAAAGCTTTTTATTATGTTCATATCCTCTGGCGTGTTGGGTGCTTATATCGGATCGGCGCTTCCCTGTTTGGTTTATTCTTAATTACCTCATTTAGTCACATGAGATTGGGAGCAGCGGCCGGATATTAACACTTTCTATTCTATAACATTGATCTGACTGGACACTTCCATGCGCTGAGGCTTAGGCTTCTGTTGATCAAGAAGATTATTCTTAATGAGGTGGTCACTCAGTTGGTTGTAGACCAGCCGTTCAAGGAGTTTAGAGGAAAAGGGGAGCAAGGATATGGGGCGTAGATTGTTAGGATTGGTAGGGTCCAGGCTTTTTAAGTATGGGCGTGACTAGTGCATGTTTTAGAGAGTTGGGGAAGATGCCAGAAGAGAGGGAGAGATTGAAGATGTGGGTTAGAGAGTGTAAGATAGAGGGAAAGGTGGTCCATGTCTTTATGGACCTTGCTTTGTGCACTGGTCTAAATCATTTGGTGGAGGGGGAATTATGGTGCGGGGTTGTTTTTTAGGGGTTGGGCTTGGCCCCTTTGTTCCAGTGAAGGGAATTCGTAAGGCATCAGCATACCAAGACATTTTGGACAATTTCATGCTTCCAACTTTGTGGTGACAGCTCACCAGTGCACAAAGCAAGGTCCATAAAGACATGGATGAGCGAGTTTGGGGTGGAGGATCTTGGCTGGACTGAACAGAACCTCAACCTGATAGAACACCTTTGGGATGAATTAGAGCGGAGACTGCGAGCCAGGCCTTCTCGCCCACATCAGTGCCTGACCTCACAAATGCGCTTCTGGAAGAATGGTCAAACATTCCCATAGACACACTCTTAAACCTTCTGGACAGCCTTCCCAGAAGAGTTGAAGCTGTTATAGCTGCAAAGGGTGGGGCCAACTTGATATTGAACCCTATGGACCAAGACTGGGATGCCATTAAAGTTCATTTACGTGTAAAGGCAGGCGTCCCAATACATTTGATTATATAGTGAGTTTAAAAAGCCAGGCATGGCTAAATTGCGTTTCCATGTATCTGATCGACAAAGACTCTCTTTCTGGTCCAGTGCACATTCCTATTTTTATTAAAAAAAGGTTTTTTAACTATATTACACTATTCGAGTTCTTTTGCTCTGTACGTGACCGTTGCAGGAAAATATAGGAGTGCCTTTCTATGATGATCTGCTGGCTTGAATAAAAGTGACTGGGATCATTAACCCTATATGTGTATCTGACCATTTATAAATTGAGGGTCACAACTTTCTGGTAAGAGCCTCTTGATCCATGGAGGTAAATGGGTTCATGGGCGCTTCTTTCACTTCAGGTGGCTCATATATGGGCTATTGACATTTATTTGTGTTTGGACACTATTCTCACTAGGAGTGGAAGATTATTGTCATTTGTACATATGGACACTTTAATGGACATGTTACTTTTATTGACTTTGCATTTCATTTGCTGGTTTTTCTCATTTTCTTATTGATGGTGATGTTAATCATATTTTGTATATACCACCTTATTGTTTCTTTATAACGCTACATATTTGACTTACATTTATTTTGGGGTTTGGTATCACAGATCTTTGTGGTGGCAGCTTACTGATTTATACCTAAGTGCATGGGTTCTTTTTTTTTTTTTTTTTTGCTATAGTTTCTCTGAGGAGGTAACTAGGTGATGTCCTGTCAGTAGTAACCAGATGTCAGGTTGCCGGTGAAGCCCGGTTATAGTAACTGGCTCAAAGTATGCCTGAGGTATCCGGTTAACAGTTCTGACTGACGACTTGCCTCCGAAGGCCCATTATAAGTGAGATAGAATCCCCAGATATCCAGTGGCTTCTCTCAGAATACCAGAGGCTCCAGACTCAGAGTGGAAAACTGCGTTGGAGATTGCGCAGTTCTTTTCCCAGGCTCAAAAATCCCAATTGGTGCATCCTCTCTCTCCTGGTCCCCGCTCAATCCCTAGAACCTTCCAGAGGCACTCGCACACTCCAAGCAACAAGGTGTCACATAAGAGTCCTTTTGAGCCTGCAGATTGCTGAGATTTCTCTTTTTATATAAAGATCATCTAGTCTTCAGCTATACTACTATCACACCATGAATTGCATTCTGTGAATGGCCGGAGGAGTGCTATCATTTAAATGCTTCTCTTCTTTTTATAGAATGTAATGCATTGTATGAGAATAACATAAGTAACTAACATAACTAATGTGTTTGGTGCTGTATCCCAAAAATAAGTAAATCATTAAATTTCAGATTTAACCGCTTCCTGTCCAGGCCATGTATATAAATAGCCGGATGGGAGCTTTGCCAATGAGGGTTGGCATACTGGTACATCTTCCACATCAGTGGCTTCTAGATCATGCGCCGGTGAGCCCAGTGATCGTTGTGTCCCCAGGACCCAGCAGATCACATGACTGGGTACGCTACCAATGAAATTGTTCCTGTACCGTGTAATCACTGTGTCCAGTCACAAATATAAAGAAAGGCTGCATGGTCCAGCCACCGGCTCTCTCCTCACTCAGAGAATGTCTGTAAAAGGAGAGAGAGCCTTTCAGTATCCTGTGGAGGTAATCAAATTTCTGTCACACAGTTCAGTTTTTAACATGCAAACACCAGTGACTCCAGCTTACAGTGTCCTGATTGCTAGCTCACCAGTGCAGTGTAAATAAACAGTACAGCGAGCCTCCTGTCTCACCTGTTCCAGTGTTGCCAGGAACCGTGTACCTTATCGCTAGTGACACCAGTCAGTGTTACCAGAACGGTGCCACCAGCCAGTGTCCCTGATTACAGTGACACCAGACTAGTATACACCAGGCCCAGTGTGCTGATCACCGCCACACCAGTGCCAGTGTCAACAGAGCCAGGGACAGGGTCCTTACAAAAAAGAATCAGGTATTTTGGTTTTAAACTTGCTATGCCTTGCTGACTGTCTGTATCCAGGTTTTGCTTGGTTTTGTTTCTTTGGATTTACATATTCAACAAAATCCTTAAATGAGGAATTAAAAAAAAAAGAATCACGCATACTGAACAGCAGCAGGCAATCACCAGCACCGCAGTACGTCCCTGTGAAGTGGGGAGGACTAATAGCGCAGTACACCGGGATGAAAGGTCAAGTACAAGCAGTGGGGTGTCACATCAGCCACAAAGGTTTAGGGCCTATACAAGTGTCCCAGAGGCACTTTCAAATTCTTTGTGGCTACCTTTTACTTCAGCAGCATCTATCATCCCTTTATTTATAGCAGATCCAGGCAGAAACCAAACATTTTACACCAATTTCATTTTTATATTCGTGTTTTGCAGAAGGTTTGTTTTTTAATTTGATTGTGGGCCAATGTAATCTACATACCCAGCTTTCTTTGCTTTATAAACTGCTGCTTGGTATTGCATGCTATTATTAGGTCTACTGTGGCGGCTGGTGTGTGAGGGGCGCTAGGGCGCTGCCTCCCCGCCGGCTAGAAAGAAGGGAAAAAAAAAGGCAGCCCCGCCCCCCTGCAGGTGGCGCCGGTGCATTGACTTTCTTCTTTTTTTTCGGCTCCTTGGCTGTCACATGGCAGCCAAGTAGTGAGCCTATTGGTCGGCCATTAAAAGCTATGAGTGTGCGCTGAACAGGCGCACACTCATAGCTTGATTGGCTGCCCTGAGCCTCTGCTCACTATGATTGGATGCGGGGCCGGGTACGGGTCACTGTGGCAGTGGACGTGACTTCCGCTCCCACAGAGACCATGACCGCCGGGGACAGACTAGGGGGGACAGACGCTCTCCGTGTGCCGAACTCTGCAGACTCCAGCGCGCTCTCGCATGCCGCATCTCTGCAACAATCCTGCCTGCTGGATGGAGTAAGTGCGGGGGGAGATCTCTGCAAACTGCCCCCACCTGTGTCCCTGGCTGCAAACTGCCCCACCTGTGTCCCTGGCTGCAAACTGCCCCCACCTGTGTCCCTGGCTGCAAACTGCCCCCACCTGTATCACTGGCTGCATAACTGCCCCACCTGTGTCACTGGCTGCATAACTGCCCCACCTGTGTCACTGGCTGCATAACTGCCCCCACCTGTGTCACTGGCTGCATAACTGCCCCTACCTGTGTCACTGGCTGCATAACTGCCCCTACCTGTGTCACTGGCTGCATAACTGCCCCCACTGTGTTATTGGCTGCAAACTGCCCCCACCTGTGTTATTGGCTGCATAAATGCCCCCACATGTGTTATTGGCTGCATACGTGACCCCACCTGTAATACTGGCTGCAATTTACCCCCTCCTGTGATACTGGCTGCAATTTACCCCCTCCTGTGATGCTGAGCTGTATACTGTGTACTGTGATGCAGAGCTGTATACTGTGTCCTGTGATACTGATCTGTATACTGTGTCCTGTGATGCTGGGGCTGTATACTGTGCCCTGTGATGCTGGGGCTGTATACTGTGTCCTGTAATGCTGAGCTGTATACTGTGTCCTGTGATGCTGGGGCTGTATACTGTGTCTTGTGATGCTGAGCTGTATACTGTGCCCTGTGATGCTGGGGCTGTATACTGTGCCCTGTGATGCTGGGGCTGTATACTGTGTCCTGTGATGCTGCGCTGTGTACTGTGTCCTGTGATGCTGAGCTGTATACTGTGTCCTATGATTCTGAGCTGTGTACTCCTGACACAATATGTGTAATACCGGGGACGGAGTGGGTGGATTCTATAAGGGGCGAGGCTTATTAGAAGTAGGAGGGGTCAAAAGGAAGGGCGGGGCCTGGCACCCCCCCATCCAAAAACTTCACCAGCCGCCACTGGTCTATACAATGAGGGAAAAAACAATTTGATCCCCTGCTGATTTTGTACATCATTGTGAGGGGAAAAAGAAGCCGCTCACTGGCTTCTGTCAGAGGGACATCGGTCCCTCGCACAGAGAACCATGGATGGCTCATCTGTGCCCACCAGTGCCACCTGCCAGTGCCACCTACCTTTGCCCACCAGTGCTGCCAATCAATGCCCATCAGTGCTGCATCATCAGTGACACCGATCAGTGCTGCCTATCCGTGTCACCTAGCAGTGCCCATCAGTGTCACCTATAAGTGCAGCTTATCAGTTCCACCATTCATTGCCCTTCAATGCCGCGCATCAGTGCCACCCATCAGTGCTCATTAGTGCTGCCTTATCAGTGTAGCCTATCAGTGTCCATCAGTGCAGCCTATCAGTGCCCATCAGTGCAGCCTCATCAGTGCACATCAGTGAAAAAAAAAATTACCTGTTTTCAAAATTTTTTAAAGACCTATGAAACAATTTTCGGTCTTTTTTTATTTTTTTAGCAAAAAATAAAAAACCCAGCAGTGAATAAATACCACCAAAAGATAGCTCTATTTGTGGGGGGAAAAATGATAAGGGAGGTTTAAGTGCCCGGTAAGCAAGTGGTTAAGGTCTGCTTGTTAGAGACATCCTGTAAGGACTATAGATCTTGGTGTCTACTGCAAACACAGAAATGGTACTTTTAATCCTAAACTCTATATCATTTATAAATAAAAAAAAGTAAGGGTTCCAACTCTGAAGCTTGGGGTACACCACAAACAACTTTAGACCATCTACACAACATATACTTCAGCATCCCATGGTGCATCCACCCTCATTCCCAAGTCTCTGCAGTTTGTTTTGTTTAATATGAAGTAGCTCCACATGGGCAGATATGTATTTCCTTGTAGGATTTCCTCTATTCATTTTAGTAATATGCATATCTGTACCAAATGGTTGTACTTTTTTATAATAGGCTTGGAGATTTAAATATTGTTTCAATCCACTGTTAGATGAAAAGTATTCCTATATAGCAAATCCTTCTGGTAACAAGCAAGATGCACATAAAACCTCCATAATTCACAATCCTACTCCTGCTAGCCAGTATCCTGCAATTTAATGTCCTGAATTGACATGAATTTTGTTGGTAATGCACTTATCACATCATGAAAACAAGTATTTGCTGTAGAGCTCTGTCCAATCACTCTGCATGCTGTATTATAATTATGTGAGCTCCATCATTGTCAACCCACTACAAAGGTTACCTGCATTTCTGTCAGGATTACCAAGTACTTATGAGTCCTTTTAAAGTAAAACTCCTGATTTCAAAATGTATATATGTTTATGTTTATTAACTAGTTGCCGATCAGCCGCCCCAGTTGCACTGCGGCAGGTTGGCTTGGCTGCGCAAACCAGCATCATTGTACGTCGGTCGCGTGCACGCTCCCGCCGTCGCCGCAATGATCAGATTTGTTCCAGAACTGATCAGTCTCCAGGCCCAGACCAATGATTTCTGGTATGGACCTGGTGATCGGTTCTGGCGATGAAAAGCCTCCTCTGCCTGTGTAATGTAAACACAGACAGAGGAAGTGATGTCATGTCCCCTCATGGATCCCTTTTCGGTTCCAGCTCGAGAGGATAGGACACGTTATACACACAATTAACCCCTTGATCGCGCCCTGATCGCCCCCCCAGTTAACCTCCTTCACTCCTGTCACTGATTTTTTGCTGATCACTGTACTTGTGACACTAAATTACCTCAGGGTAGGTGGTAGTGCCCCCTTAACCCCCCTAATAAGAATTTTAACCCCTTGATCACCCCGTTACCAGTGATCACTGTATTAGTGTCACGGGTGACACTAGTTAGTTAGCTTAGTTATTTCATCAGGGTACCCGCCATTTATGCCTAATAATTAACCCCCTGATCGCCCGGCGGAGACATCAGTTATGTTTTAGTGTCAGGGTACCCGCCGCATACCCCCTGATCACACGGCAGTGACATCAGTTAGGTTTTGGGGTCATTGTAAATACCAGGCAGGGTCAGATTAGTACAGGTACTCTAACACACACACACACACACACAATAGACAGTTCCGTTACTAGTACAGTATCTGAACGGATCAATATCTGTGATCTGATCAGATTGCGTTTAGCCCCTCCGCCTAGCCCAGCCCACCCAAGTGCAGTATCAAATAGATCACTGACACTTACAAAACATAGCACACATAACTGCAGTGTTCGCAAAGTCACGCCTGATCCCTGCGAACGCTAACAGTTATTTTGGTAGCGATTGAAGCAGGCAAGATAGTTACGTGGAGCCCCCCAGCTGCCCAGACTACATAGGGAGCGCTGGCAAGATTGTTTGGGACTTGGTGTCACCCTTATTCGGAAAGGGGTACCACTTGTAAGTGGACAATTATTACACAAGTGTGCCACTTTTTAGTCATCTTATCAAGGAATTGGCGCATGTGGCACCGTGCAATCTAATCACTGGGATTTCCCCCAACGGCTTTTAGAGTCCCAACTTAGGCGGGGGGAAGAGCTTGCTTGAGATGTAATAACTTGCTCGCAGTGAAGTGGGGGGATACACGGAATGTTTTTGTTCTGCCCTCCTTTTCTGCAGATACGGCAGTCCAAATTCCAACAGCAACTGGTGTTATTGAGAAGCCCCTCTGTGTCCACGAATACAACCTTAATATGGTACATGCTGTCCTGGGTCTTTTGGGAAACTTGCTGTCTTTTGAGCAAGTCCCAAAGCCCATTGGTCGGCCTTTAAAGTGCACATATATACACTGATTGGCTCTGGCCTTAGTCACTGGTCTCCAGCCAATGACTGATTGGTCAGGTCGTGGGGGGCGGGACTGGTGGGCATGCTGGTGCTTGGACTGGGAGCGTGTCCAGCAGTGCACGTCTGTTATTCCCACTGCCACATGAGAGCCGTGTGAGAGAGCGGCCTGACTCAAGGTACCGTATTGCTGTGCTGTGTACTGGCTACCTGTGTACTGGCTGCAATACCAGTGTACTGGCTACCTGTGTACTGGCTGCAATACCTGTGTACTGGCTGCAATAACTGTGTACTGGCTACCTGTGTACTGGCTGCAATACCTGTGTACTGGCTGTGATACCGGTGTACTGGCTGCAACACCTGTGTCCTGGCTGTATACTGTGATACTGGCTACAATACATGTGTACTGGCTGCATACTCTGTTACTGGCTGCAATATATCCCAACTGTGATGCTGAGCTGTATACTGTCCTGTGATACTGAGCTGTATACTCCTAACACAATATGTGGAATACAGGGGATGGAGTGGATGGATTCTATAAGGGGTGGGGCTTATGACAAGTAGGATGGGTCAAAAATGAAGGGCAGGGCCTCGCGCCCCCCATCCTAAAACTTCACCAGCCGCCACTGGTCATACTGCATCAAAGTCTCTCACAGACAGGAAATTCAAGGAAGGCAGATATTTGCAGATGTGCTGTTCAAGTTCTTCTGCAGAAGCAGAAAACTAACCAGCAATGTTAAGGACTGAAAATGCAGTGGACATCTAAGTCATATGAAAGACATGCCATGCTGCCTTCCCTTTACAGTCTTAAGATGTCCAGTGGCACCATTAGCTTAGACTTGTCAGAAATCAGCAGGACCAGAAGTGGTCTTCATTGGACACTTGTGGCTAAAAAGCCCGACTTCTGACATGGAAACAAAGGCAAGCAACTACTTTGTTAGTGACCAGGAATCAAAGGATCTGGGTACTGTTTTGGATTCATAGTCTTGCACATTTATTCCCTTTTCTCTGATTACATTTGTACTTTAATATGTTTTGGAATGAGGGTTTTCTCTTCTCCTCATTAGTCCTTTCACATGCAGTGTTATCAAGATGTGGCCATTTTATAGAATTTCTTTATTATGATGACTGACTGCTATAATTCCAATTGTCACTAGATACAATGTTTTTTATCCTTTATGCTATGTGATCTACTTCTATAAATAAATAAAGCGAATTAGAAAAAAAAGGCAAGAAACTCACCTATGCATGAAAATGCAAGAACCGGAGTGCAGAAAAATTGAAGCACGTGCTCCAGACTAGGGATGCGCCGAACACTCTCCGGTTCGGTTCGCACCAGAACACCTCGAACAGGCAAAAAGTTCTAGCGAACATGCGTACACTATTTGAAGCTATGGGACACGGACATGAAAAATCAAAAGTGCTCATTTTAAAGGCTTATATGCAAGTTATTGCCATAAAAAGTGTATGGGGATCCCGGTACTGCCCTAAGGGACATGCATCAATGCAAAAAAGATTGTTTTTAAAGGAGCAGTAATTTTTAATGATGCCTAACCACTTCAGCCCCGGAAGGATTTACCCCCTTAATGACCAGGGCACTTTTTACAATTTGGTATTTGATCACCTCTGCGTTTTTTATTTTTTAAATATTAACGAAAAAAGACCAATAAGTTTGAAAAAAAATTATATTTTCTACTTTTTGTTATTAAAAAAATGCAATAAACTCAATTTTAGTCATACATTTTTGCCAAAATGCATTCAGCCACATGTCTCGGGTAAAAAAAAAGTCAATAAGCGTATATATATATATATTTTTTTAACAATCAAAATGTTCCTCTATTGAACAAGTTACAGCTTACACAATTACATGTATGACAAAAACATGTTCATACGCTCAAGGTGTGACAAACCATCGGTACAGGGTTAAGCATACTTGGACATAGTTACCAGATGGGAGCGAAAGCGAGGATAAAGACTCATATTACTTCACCCTGGAGTAAACATATCCACACAAGGGTACCACTGTATCTCAGTCCCCACTTTGTTTCCCCGCTGCAGTAGGACAAAGCATATGAGTGTGACATCACGGCTCCTGCCCTCAGTATTATCCTGGAAGCCCTGTGGTTCCCCTCACCCAACCCATGACTGCCACACTTGGTCAAATTTTTTCAGGCAATTGCCGGAGATGTAAGTCAGCTTATATAGGGGGAGAACTAAGTTAACAGCCTTTTCCCAGGACCCCACGGGGGGGGGGGGGGGAGTGGGCATTCCATCTAAGTATGATTTCCCTCTTTGCATAGTAAAAAAGGTAGGCTAGCAGGAGTTTCGTGTATTTGGGACGTTGATCGTCTTCCTGTATCCCCTGGAGCGCCAGCTCTGGAGAGACCAGCAAGGCCAACTGGAGGCGTCCATTAATAAGTTCCACCACCTCCGCCCAATAGGTAGCTATCTTTGGGCAGCTCCAGAACATATGAAAATAAGAGCCCTCCCCGTTCCATATCTGGGGCACTCCTGAGACTGCTGTGGGTAGATCCTGTTCAGTCTCTGAGGGGTGAAGTAAACTCTATGCAGAAACTTGACCTGTATCAGTTTATCCTTAGATGAGAACAGGAGCCTAACATTGTCCTCCACAGAGTCCTCCCAGTCCTCCCTAACAAGACCTGGTATATCCTCCTTCCAGCGCTCCCACAGCCTTTCCATCTTAGGAGACTCCATAGCAGAGCCCCGTATAGTGCTGATAGTGGCTTGGTCAGTGTGTCCTGAATTAATAGTTCCTCAATAGGGTCCCTAATCAGGGTCAAACTCGGCCGCTGTGACCGGGCTGCATGCTTCAACTGCAAGTATCGGAAATACATCCATCCCGGCAGGTGAAACCTAGTCCTAAGGTCAGTAAAGGATCTTAGACTCCCGCCCTCATATATATCCTGATACCATAACGCGCCCACACCTGGGGGTCAGGAATAGTACGAAAATGCGAGAGATTGGGGTTTCCCCACAGGGGGGTCTGGGGAAACCACTGGTTCGGCTGCAGGAACCGCCATCTAGCCATCACCCAGGTCTTAAGCGTTGTTATAGAGGGGGGTGGGAGATCTGCGTATGCTCTGGTGCCTCTATAAGGTAGATTACCTAGCTCCTGCAACGAACCGAGGACTGATGCTTCTAGACACACCGCCGCATTGGACCTAGACTGCAGGAACCACCATCGGACTGTGACCAGAACAACTGCCCAGTAGTAAATTCTGAAATCAGGTAAGGCCAGGCCCCCACACCTACTTGGGAGAACCAGGGTTGATCTAGCCAAACGCGGAAGTGAACCCCCCCAGATAAAAGATCCTACACATCTATCCAAGATTGAAAAAAAAGAACGCGGCAACCAACTGGGGCAGGAGCGAAATAGGTACAAGAATTTCGGTAGGAACATAATCTTAATTAAATGTATGCCGCCCAAGAGATTTAAAGGTAGGGAGCTCCAGGAGGAACATTTAGAGCGGAGCTAGGCTATGCCTAGATATTTAAATTGATCCACCCATTGCAGTTGGGTATTAGCAGCCCCCTCCCTAGCCCGGGGGAAAGAGGACCGACTTCGACCAATTGATTCTGATACCCGAGAACCTCCCAAACTCATTGAAGATGTCCAAAGCTGCCTCAAGAGACTGGTTAGCGTCGCTCAAGTATAACAGGGCGTCGTCGGCATACAACAAGAGTTTCTCTTCTAGTGCACCCACCCTCAACCCCCGGACACGGGCGGACCCCCTAATCAGGATAGCTAGTGGTTCCAGGACGAGGGCAAATAGGGCCGACAACAGAGGGCACCCCTGCCTCGTGCCACGGTGGAGTGAGAAGAGGGGCGAGAGGATATTGTTGGTACGTACCCGGGCCCTAGGAGCGCTGTATAGCAACCGCATCCATGTTATAAACTTGGGGCCAAACCTGAATCTGCTCAGCGTCTCCCAGAGGAATTCCCACTCGACTGAGTCAAACACCTTTTCTGCATCTAGGGAGGCGATGACTCTGCTATCGCAGTCAGAGTGGGACACCAAAAGGTTAAGGAAGAGCCGCCGGAGGTTAATGTCGGTGCCCTTCCCGGGCATGAAACCAGTCTGATCCACATGATTCAGCTCCTCCAATACCCCGGACAGCTGATTTGCCAGGACCTTAGCCAGGATCTTGGCGTCAATATCAATTAAGGTCTATAGGAGGAGCATTCAGTAGGATCCTTGCCTGGTTTGAGCACTAGCACCACCACCGCCTCAGTCATTGAGTCCGGGAGAGTCCCCAGGGAGTAAAACTCCTCAAATAAGGATAAAAGTCTAGGGGCCGGAGGGGCGTGACCGGATGTGAGCGGCGGCGGACGCTTTTCTTGAGAGCTCCGTGCGAATCCTGAGCTAATCCTGATCCATCCTTGTCTCCTGAGGACCGGTGAGGCTTCATCCTTTGGGGTTCCCTTGTTCTCACCCTGCTGCTCCTGTGTGGGGGGTTATTTGCAGTCCGGACGGACTTTTTGAATCGCGGCCTACTCGGGCCCTGAAGCCGCGGCCTCGATTTGTGGGCGGCCGGCGGACGCGATCTGGTGGACGGTGGAATCCGCTGCTGTCACTCCTAAACACTGCTGAGGTGCCTCCTGGGGACCCTATCTGGGCAGCGGATCGCGCGGGAGAGAGTGTGGAGGCCCTGGGAGCCAGATTGATGCTGGGTGAGGGTGGAGGAGACTGTTACGGCGGCCATATTGCCCCAGCATCTTAGTCTGCCTTTATAAGTTGAGCCCCTGAGTTGCTGGAAGCGGGCTGAGAGGGTGAGGACCCGCTCCTGTCGCACCACTGACTGATCCTGTGCCTGGCTGTGGATCTCCTGAGGCGGTGGATCTGAAGCCCTGAGTTGGCCCTGGTGAGTGTTCCAGTTCTCTGGGCACGGCTGTCCCCTCATCTGGGGGTGAATAACTGCATAGACTGCCTCTCATATCCACGGTCTGTCTGGCTCCATTGTCCCTATAAGTTGAATATAGCCCCATCAT
>BLSH010416578.1:121471-137381 GCA_018402905.1 Glandirana rugosa
ACGGACCGCTACGGAAGTAGGGAGATGATCCCGCATATGTACGGTAAGGAGTTGAAAGACGTGAGATAGGGCGTATCTAGACAAAAAACGGAGTGCCTGGTACGAAGCCCCCTAGAGACGCCACCTATAGAACGGGTCCCCACAGAGCCTGGTACGAGGAGACGACTACTTCTAACGGACCCCTCGTGGACCTCTCTCCAATACCTCCGACAGGTCCAAAACCTAACTCTTACTTGTCTAAGTCCTCCGACAGGTCCTCCCGTTAACATTAAAAACCAATCATTTGGTCCTCTGACGATGGGGGGGGCCTGGACAGCCTCCATAACCTCTCTCCAGGTGCTCCCCAGGCAATCTTCATCAGCAGAGGAGCATGGTCCGAGACACCCCTGGGCAAGATATCCACCGCAGAGATCCCCCGAAGCATGGTCCGTGAGGCAAAAAACAGATCTATGCGGGATAGAGTGCAGAAAGTTGAGGAATGGCATGTATACGCCCTAGTAGAGGGATGAAGGCATCGCCAGGCATCCGTGAGGTCAAAGACACCGGCCCATTGAGACAGACCCGGGACCCACCTAGAGGTAGAGCCGAGTCTGTCCATATCCGGGGAAGGGGTTAGGTTAAAATCACCAAGCAACAGCACGTTATCCACCCCATAACTAATCACAAGTTGCATAATAGTAAACAACAAATCTAGCGGAGCCGGGGGCGGGAGATAGACACCAACTAGCACACAGAGTACTGAGGCCATAATGGCATGTAGAAGTACATATCTCCCACCCGGGTCTGTCTTAACCTCCAGCAGCTGAAAGGGGAGACGTTTATGTACCAGTATACTGACCCCCCTTGAGTAGCTGGAGTACGTGGAGTGAAAATGGGCTCCAACCCATGCCCTCTTGAGCCACAGAATCTTGGAGCCAAGTAGGTGGGTCTCCTGCAGAACACAGATGTGCAGGGAGTATCTCTGCAGAAATTTAAAGACCAGAGCCCTTTTAGGGGCTGAGTTAAGTCCCCGCACATTCCATGAACCTATGGTAATCTGCGCCATTTTATAGAGGAGACCCTACATCTGATACCCATCATCTCCAAGCCAAGCACCCCAGCACCCGGGAAGGGTCCACAAGCAGCATGTATCATAACCACCTTCGCCCCCCCCAATCAGCCAGTACCCACCAGAGCCATCTCCACACACTGTGCAACCTGTTCTAGAGCTGTAAGGAACATTGCGGTTTAATATTCTCAAATACAAAACAAAACCTGTAAAACAAAGGAAAATTGTCCACAGCAAATAATCCAAGAACCAAACATATTTACCGGCAACGACCGTTTGCCCCCTCCCCGCGAGACCCACCACATGTGGGACCGCATCAACCCCAAAAACCTGCGCTGAGGGCACTAAAGAAACTGGGAGACGTGTAACAGATGGAGAGTACACAGTTCCCGGCATATTCCTTTGCCTAAATCCAACTGCTATGTCAAGAGATCGGGAGAAGGAATCCCCTTGTCCACCATGTGCAGTCTAAGGGAGATGCTTCAGCATCAATGGAACCGGGTTTATCACAATCTCCTAGGCCCCCTAGGCCAGGGGCACATTTCTTATCAGTAGCTGTCCCCCCACCAGCAGTCTGGGGTTCCCCAGCGAGAATTCACCGAGCGGCTAGCCGGGCAGTACCCCATCCAGCTATGTCCCAGACTGTACCCCCACTTAGCAGAACACCCCAACTTAGGGGACTCTATAGTGAAGTGGCAAAGGGGAGCAGGTTCCCCCCAGCGACAGGGGCATGGCAAGCCCATAAACAAGGCAAAATTTCCACCCAGTCAGCCGCATCCTTGGGGGATATAAAGAATCGAACAGTCTCCCCGTCCACCACCCGCAGCTTCACTGGGAAAAGCACACTGTACATGATGCCTCTAGTACGCAGGGCAGCCTTGACGCCATCAAAGGACCTCCGGAGCTTTTGGGTCTCTATGGAAAAGTCCGGGAAGAAGAGAATGCGTTTATTCCGGTAGGTAAGCTCGCTAGCTGCCCGCGATGCCCTCAGCAGCTCGTCGCGGTCCCTAAAAAGGAGCCGCAGGAAGAAGGTGCGAGGCGGGGCCCCTAGAGGGCCCGGCTGCGGCGCCATGCGAAGAGCTCTGTCGACTGTGAAGTACGGAGATAGCTGGGCCACAGGTAATAAGGACCGGAACAGTTCCTCCACAAATACCGCTGGGTTCTTACCCTCCGCTTCCTCCGCTAGACCAACGACCCGCAAATTATTCCTGCGGCACCTATTTTAGGTGTCCTCCGCCTGATGTTCCAGCGCCTTGACTCTGGCATGTAGGGAGCGGAGTGCGCCTGTATGTTCTGTCGTGGCGTCCTCCAGGCAACCCACCCGTGTTTCCACGGCGGTGAGGCGAGTGCAGACCTTATCCACATCTTGTCGGATGAGCCCGATATCAAGCTGGACGGCTTCTATTTTAGAGGTAAGGGTCGCCTGGCATGTAGTTACCGCTGCCTGGCAAGCGGCTATCGCCTCCATCACCTGCTGGATGCCCGGAGGGGAGGCCGGCAGATCCACCACACGTTCTGTCTGGGACGCCATGTTGGCGTGTACAGGCCTCTCACCACGCTGCTGGGGCTCCAGTTGTTGTGAAGCTAGAGCCTCCAGGGAGAAACTCCGTTTTTTTCCTCCTCTGCCTCTGCCGGAGCGTTGAGGCGGCATTCACCGAGGGGTGCACGGTGTTTGAGTACTTGAAATCCAGTCAGGATCAGATAAATACGGATTTAGCAACAGAGCTCCACAAAAGGCAGCCGCTCACTCCGCCATCTTGGACACGCCCCCAAGCGTATATTTATTGGTTAGCGCAAAAGATATAGCGTCTACAAACAAGGGTACATTTTCTGGAATTTAAACAGCTTTTCGTATGACTGCCTATCTCATTTACTGAGGTGCTATAATGGAAGCAAAAACAAAAAATTATACTGTGCTTGTGACAAAACAACATAAACAAAATCCAAAAGCTGCACCACTGGTATATAGATATGTATACAGAGATGAACAATGGTAACAATAGAGTTGCGCTAAATAATCAAAAAGTGACATGTGCATTCAATTAATAATGTGTACACATCCAACGAAATTACTGAGTGTCCTAAAAAGTCTAAATTCATAAAATCTATGAATGGATATGCAAAAAATTGATGAAGTGCAAAAAAAGTCCAAGTTACAAACTTCACTACTAGTGATGATAGATTCCTGGTGAAATGAATTCATATAAAGTGCCACCGTGCAATAAATGTATCTGTGACTGTTTCACTGCCACCAAGCACACTATGCGCTTACCACATAACGGTGACCTCCTATTATGGGAGGTCTGACTGAGCTTTTATATCAATGCCTCTGGGACTCAAATCATCCTATTAGTATGGATCTCAAGCAGGGTCTCCACAGTTGTTATCATAGCCAGAATTTTCCACATTCATGGTAGATACCGAACATTGCCCATAGGAAATAAAGAAGCGCACATAGTGTGAATCCATTTAAAAAGGTTTAGTTAAAAAAAAGTATTGCGCTGACATCTAGTCAGATAGAACTGGCATAAAGTAATCATTCAACCAATATAAGTAGTAGTTTCATCTGATAAAAGACTTCTTCCTGGGATATACAATAATGGAAGGGCAGTACAACCCCCCCCCCCCCCCAAATGACCACATTTTGGAAAGTAAACACCCCAAGGAATTTGCTGAGGGGCTATGTGATTGAAAAATGACAAATAAAAAATTACACAAAGTTGTCACTAAATGATATACTGCTCAAACATGCCAAGGCTATATGTGAAATGACACCCCCAAAGCACATTCTGCGGCTTCTCCTGAGTACAGGGATACCACATGTGAGACTTTTTGGCAGTCTAGCCGTGTACATGACCCCGAAAATCAAGCACTGCCTTCAGGCTTTCTAAGGGCGTAAAATTTTGATTTCACTCTACACTACCTATCACAGTTTCGGAGGCCATGAAATGCAAAGATAGAACAAACCCCCCCTAATGACCTCATTTTGGAAAGTAGACACCCCAAGCTATTTGCTGAGAGGCATGCTGAGTATTTTGCAGATCTCGCTTTTTGTCACAAAGTTTTGAAATAAGAAAAAAAAAATTCCTTTTCTTTCTTCATTTTCCAAAATAAATGAGAGCTGCAAAATACTTACAGTGCCTCTTAGCAAATACCTTGGGGTGTCTACTTTCCAAAATGGGGTCATTTGGGGGGGTTGATTCCCAAAAAGTCTAACACATGTGGTATCCTTGTACTCAGGAGAAGCAGCAGAATGTATTTTGGGGTGTAATTTCACATATACCCATGCCATGTGTGAGCAATATATCATTTAGTGACAACTTTGTGCAAAAAAAAAAAAAAAAATGTCAGTTTTCCCGAAACTTGTGATAAAATATAAAGTATTCCATGGACTCAACATGCCTCTCAGGAAATAGCTTGGGATGTCTACTTTCCAAAATGGGGTAATTTGTTTTTTCTTTTTGTGCTATCTTGACGTTTCAAGGCCTCCGAAACAGTGATAGGTAGTGAAGAAGTGAAATCACCATTTTACAAAATAAATGTAGTAAAATGGTGATTTCACTTCCTCACTACCTATCACTGTTTCGGAGGCCTTGAAATGTCAAGATAGCACAAAAAAAAAACCCCACAAATTACCCCATTTTGGAAAGTAGACATCCCAAGCTATTTACACAGATACCAAACACGACATGCTTTAAATTACGCACACCCATGCACCGGCGATAAACTATATACATTTTTAAAAGCCTTTACAGGTTACCACTTTAGATTCTACTGCTAGAATTACTGCCCTCGATCTGGCATTTGCAGTGATACCTCACATGCATGGTGCAATTGCTGTTTACATACGATATGAGACAGACGCTTGCGTTTACCTTTGTGCACGTGCATGGAAGGACAGGGGTGCATTTTTTTTTGCTTTTTTTTTTTTTTTTAAACTGTCCCTTTCATTTTTTAAAATAATTTTTATTGTTATCACAGCAAATTTATATATCCCCTATAAAAGCAATAGGTAGTGACAGGTATTTTTTTTTTAAAAATTTGTGTCTATTAGACTCTAGATCTCTTCTCAGCCTGTAAAGCGTCTGACCACACCAAGATCAGTGTGATAAGATGCTTTCCCAATGGCGCCGTTTATATCCGGTGAAACCGAGGTCATGAAATGCTCGTAGCTTCCGGTTTCTTAGGCCATAAAGATGATTGGAGCTATTCTAGTCTTCGATCAGCACTATGGTCAGCTGGCGGAATCACCCGCTGCATTCTGGGGTTCCTCGGTGGGACAGAAGAGCATGAGAAAACCATGGAAGACGGTGGGAGGGAGGGGAGATGTTCACTCCCACTGCTTGTAAAAGCAGTCTAGCGGCTAATTAGCCGACTGACGGCTGTAAAGAACGATACCAAGATGATACCTAAACTGCAGGCATCATTCCGGTATAACCACTCAAAGTCCAGCAATATACCACCAGTACGTTGCTGGTCCTTGTTGGGCATATATTGTTATGTTCTTATTTTTCATGCAGCCTGTGAATGAAAAAAGAGAATCAATCAATCAGTGGTATGCCAGCCATTAGAAAACCACCCTGCATTCACCCACTTCTAATGATGGGTATACATGCACCGTTCTAAAAATATACAGTTGTATGCAAAAGTTTAGGAACCCCTGACAATTTACATGATTGTCATTTATAAATATTTGGGTGTTTGGATCAGCAATTTCATTTTGATCTTTCATATAACTGAAGGACACAGTAATGTTTCAGTAGTGAAATGAGGTTTATTGGATTAACAGAAAATGTGCAATATGCATCAAAACAAAATTAGACAGGTGCATAAATTTGGGCACCCTTGTCATTTTGTTGATTTGAATACCTGTAACTACTTAGCACTGATTAATTGGAACAAACAATTGGTTTGGTGAGCTCATTAAGCCTTGAACTTCATAGACAGGTGCATCCAATCATGGGAAAAGGTATTTAAGGTGGCCAATTGCAAGTTGTTCTCTTTGACTCTCCTCTGAAGAGTGGCAACATGGGGGCCTCAAAACAACTCTCAAATGACCTGAAAACAAAGATTGTTCTACATTATGGTTTAGGGGAAGGCTACAAAAAGTTATCGCAGAGATATAAGCGGTCAGTGTCCACTGTGAGGAACATAGTGAGGAAATGGAAGACCACAGGCACAGTTCTTGTTAAGGCCAGAAGTGACAGGCCACATAAAATATTGGAGAGGTGAAGGATGGTGAGAACGGTCAAAAACAGCCCACAGACCAAAGACCTACAACATCAACTTGCTCCAGATGGTGTCATTGTGCATTGTTCAACAATTCAGCGCACTTTGCACAGGGAGAAGCTGTATGGGAGAGTGATGCGAAAGAAGCCTTTTCTGCACACACACTACAAACGGAGTCGCTTGAGGTATGCAAACACACATTTGGATAAACCAGCTTCATTTTGGTCATAACAAGGGGCGTTATGCATGGCGGCAAAAGAACACAGTGTTCCAAGAAAAATACTTGCTACCCACAGTAAAATTTGGTGGAGGATTACCCCAGGAAGTTTTGCTGGCTTATGTGATGGGTCTCCCAAAACCAGGGAAGGATCCACAGCACTGCGCTAACTACAGACCCATCTCTCTTCTTAATTCTGATACCAAATTACTGGCTAAGATTTTGGCACTCCGCTTGCAAGATCATATAGTGAAACTTATGAGAGGCTGGGAGGCTCGAGATAATACAGCAAGAACACTCAATGTCCTTCATTGGTCTCAAGCCGGCCCAGAGAAGATGCCAAGAGTAATATTAGCAATGGATGCCGAAAAAAGGGATTTTATTAAAACTTACCGTAAAATCCTTTTCTCTGAGTTCACTGACAGATGCAGCTCTCCATTGACATGTGGGTTATATGCAGATCCTATTAGGCGTTAACTAGGCTAAGAAAGAAAGCAAGCTGGCCCCTCCCAGGGGGCTGTCCTCTCGTCCCAAATAATCCCCCTACTCTGCTCAGTACATCAGTTCGTAACAAGCCGTACCGAAAAAAACGCAGAGGGGTGGGTGCTGCCTCTGTCAATGAACTCAGAGAAAAGGATTTTACGGTAAGTTTTAATAAAATCCCTTTTTCTCCTACGTTCACTGACAGACGCAGCTCTCCATTGACATGTGGGGATGTCCCAAAGCTGTGTCATTAAGAGGGGTGGGTAAATGACAACAATTGTACCCAACAGAACCTCTGAAGAGGCGCCAGATGCGCCTACACTGCCGCCTGTAAAACTTTACGGCCAAAAGCAGCATCCGAAGATGCGGACACATCAACTTTATAAAACGTAGTAAACGTGTGCACTGAGGCCCAAATAGCCGCCTTGCACACATGTGACACCGAGGCCTGGTTTCGAAAAGCCCAGGAAGTGCTAACAGCCCTGGTAGAATGAGCCGTGACTGGAAAAGGAGGCACCTTGCCCTGAACAGAATACGCATGAGTCACGGTCTGTCTGATCCAGCGAGAGACAGTAGCCGACGAAGCCGCCAATCCTTTGCGTGGACCATCCGTCAGGACAAACAACGCGTCAGACCTCCGAAAAGAGTCTGTAGCCGCCAAATACACCCGCAAAGCCCGTACGACATCCAAGGAATGCAACTCAATCTCCTTAGGATGGGAAGGATGCGGACACAACGAAAGAAGAACAATGTCTTCGCTAATATGAAAAGAAGAAACCACCTTCGGCAAAAAAGAAGGCGATGGGCGCAATACTGCCTTGTCCCTGTGCAGGACCAAGTAAGGAGACCTGCAGGACAACGCTGCCAACTCAGACACCCGCCTAGCAGATGTAATGGCCACCAAGAAAGCCACTTTCTGCGACAACAATTGTAAGGGAATATCCCTGATCTTCTCATAAGGTGGCTTCTGAAGCACTGAAAGCACCAAATTCAAATCCCACGGTGCCATAGGCGACCGTACCTGAGGAGCCACATGGCGCACACCCTGTACAAATGTACGAATCAAGGAATGTGACGCCAAAGGGCATTGGAAAATAATCGCCAAGGTCGATATCTGGCCCTTGAGAGTACTCAAGGCCAATTTCTTATTCAGGCCCTGTTGTAAAAAAGTCAGGACCCTAGACACCACATAAGAGCGAGGGTTCCAACCCCCGGCCTCAAACCAGGCAATATAGGCCTTCCAGGTGCGATGATAAATTTTGCGCGAAGTACACTTGCGTGCCTTCAGCATGGTAGGGACCACTAAGTCGTCTACACCCCTGTCCCTCAGCACCTGGGACTCAATAGCCAGGCCGTCAAAGCCAGCGAGTGTAAAGCAGGGTGTAATATGGGTCCCTGAGACAGCAGATCTTCTCGCAGCGGGAGACGCCAGGGAGCGTCTGCCACCATTCTTACTACGTCGGCGTACCACGGAGGCTGAGGCCAATCTGGAGCCACCAGGATCATCGGAATTCCCTCCACTTCCACCCTGCGCAGTAGGCGAGGAAGAAGTTTGATGGGAGGATAGGCGTACAGAAGACGATACCGACCCCAAGGTGCCACGAGCGCGTCTGTGGCCACCGCCAACGGGTCTCTTGTCCTGCACAAAATAGTCTTTACTTTGTGGTTGAACCGAGATGCCAAGAGGTCCACGTCTGGCGTGCCCCACTTGTGGCAAATTTGGCTGAACACTTCTGGATGGAGGGACCATTCCCCCTGATCCAGCGTCTGGCGGCTGAGGAAGTCCGCCTGCCAATTTTCGCCTGGAATGTAGATGGCGGAGATTGCCGGAACGTGAAGTTCTGCCCAACGCAGAATGAGCTGCTTCCGCAGCCGCTGCCGCACTTCTCGTTTCGCCCTGATGGTTCACATACGCCACTGCTGTGGCATTGTCCGATTGAACCCGAATCGGGAGCCCTTGCAGTCTCGCCGTCCAGTGGGATAGACAGAGTCTGATCGCTCTTAGCTCCAGCACATTGATCAGAAGATGAGATTCCTGCGCCGACCAACTACCCAGGGTCGATAGAGAGCCCAGGACACCCCCTGAGCCTGACAGGCTGGCGTCCGTCATGATTATTGACCACGTCAGGGGAAGAGACGATTTTCCCCGCTTCAAAGTTGGGGTCCGAAGCCACCATGCCAAGGACGCCCTGGTCTGATGATCCAAGTTGACCGACTGGTCCAGAAACAGTGGGGATCTGTCCCACCGAGACAAAATCGCTCGCTGAAGGAGCCGAGTGTGGCTCTGAGCGTAAGGTACCTCCTCGAAGGCCGACACCATGAGCCCCAGCACCCGCATACAGAACCGTAATGATGACTGCCGGTGAGACAGTAAGGTTCGCACTGCTGATTACAGGGGCCGGGGGTAAGAACACCTTCGCCTGTTCTGTGTCCAGAATCAGACCCAGATATTCCAGGTGACAGGACGGTGTCAACGTCGACTTCTGCAGGTTGATCAGCCAACCAAAGTCCTTTAACGAGGCCATGGTGATGGCCGTGCTCTCCTCCAGGGCAGAGGCAGACTCTGCTCTCAGGAGCAAGTCATCGAGGTAAGCTACCACCGCAATGCCCCTCAGCCTCAGTAGCGCCAGCACAGGGGCCACCAACTTGGTGAAGACCCAAGGAGCCGAGGCCAGACCGAAGGGCAGTGCTACAAACTGGTAATGGAGATCTCCCACCGCAAAGCGTAGAAAGCGATGGTGACAGAGACAAATGGGAACATGGAGATATGCGTCCCTGATGTACAGGGACGCCAGGAAGTCCCCCTGATGAAGGGCGGCCACGACCGAGCGGACCGATTCCGTCCGGAATTTTCACGCTTTCACATAAAAGTTTAGCGCCTTCAGGTCCAAAACTGGCCTTACCCCCCTTTCTTGGGGACCACAAATAGGTTCAAGTAGAAACCGTGAAACCTCTCTGGCCGAGGTACCGGCACGATCACCCCTTGGTCTGAATGCGGGCAGTCCACCTGTCTGCGAACCCCAGAAGACGTCCCCCCACCCGATCTACGGGTGGGGGCAACCCATCATGCAGAGGAGGGCTTATCCTCTGCTTTTTCGTTTTTGCGTTGCCAGGGTCTTTTGCCGGGCCCTGCAGCAGCCTTGCCGGCTCGTGGGCCCTTGCCCGCTGCGCCAGGGGCAGGAAAAAACCTCTTCTGGCCCGAAGAGACAGGTCCCTGCTTGCGGCGAAATTCTCGCCGCCTGGGCTCCGGAATAAAGGTACTCTTCCCGCCCGTGAAATCCTTAATGATTTCGTCCAACTGAGGCCCAAAGAGACAGCCACCCTGAAAGGGGAGGTCCGCTAAACCTTTTTTGGACGCGTAGTCACCCGACCACGAACGCAACCAAAGGACCCGTCTGATAATGACTGCAAAAACAGACATTTTGAACAACATAGGGAGCAGGTATAGAGCCGCATCACACAGGTATTTGATACCGTGAAAAACATGTTCTGCTTTCTGCGATGCCTCAAGCGTTCTGCCGCAGTCCAGATCATTCTGCAGCTCCGCCGTGCATTCAGACAGATATTGCGCCGCCATGGCAGATGCCAGGGCCGGTCGCAAGGCTGATCCTACCAAAATGAAAAGCGCCTTAGACACTGCCTCCGTCCTATCGGCAGGATCCTTAAACGATGGCGACCCCTCTAGGGGAATAGTCGTCGCCTTGCTCAGTCGCGCCACCGGTAGGGACGCCCACTTCTTTATGAAATTATCCTCAAAGGGATACCGGATAGCGAAGCGCTTTGGCAGGGTGAAGGAATGCTGCGGGCGCTGCCATTCCTGATCAGACGATCAAAGAATGTATCATAAGGGTAAGCTCTGGGCGACCTAGGAGCCCTAGCAGTCCCGCAGACATAAGTAGACGTCTGCGACTCGCCATCTTGGTCCAGTCGCAACGACGCACGGATGCCAGAAATTATTGCAGACACCAGTGCCTTTTTGCGCGCTGCCTTGGCCCCCTGGTCTTCCTCATCATCCGAGGGGACAAGTTCACCCTCAGAAAGCTCCACGGCAGTCCCCGTGACCCCCGAAGCTACTTCTGGTTCAGAATCCTCCCCTGAGGAACAAGAGGGAGGGGGCGCTTTTTAGGGGCCCCCGGGGCCTCGCTCGGCCCCAGCCTGGGAAGAAATTCCCCAAACACCGCCCGCAGCTGTTCTAGGGACACCAGGGATCCCAACGCAGGTTTCGTTGCAGCTAAATCCTCTCCAGAGGTCCCTGCAGGGTCATCTGCCATCACTCCCACAGATTGAACACAGACAGTGAGAACAACCACTAGCGGCGCCCCTCAGAACACCAGGGAGACCCAGGAGGACTGCACCCACTGCCACCAGCACCCCCAGGAAGCCAGCTATACTTGCTGTTTTTGCCACCAAACAACGTCCTGAGAACCGTCAGAGAGCTTGCACCGTCAGCAGCCAGCCACACCGTCCCAGCAAAGTGAAAGGAAAAACGGCAGCAGCACGTTTTCTCAGCATGCAGGGATTTCAATATGGCCGCCGAGGACATCCACTAGAGGCCAAAGGGCTGCTGAAGATCGAGGCTCCGGCAAAATTGCCACCACAGCATGGTAGTGAAAATCCCATAGAAAATGGCCGCGGCTACTGCAAAATGGTGTCGATCCACCGCAAAATGGCGGCGGATCGCCGCGTGGCGGCCTAGGCGGTCTGCACGCAATGCCAACGGGCATTGCGGAGCGGGGGGGTGAAGGGACGAAAGGACCCAGGAGAGCCCCAGCGACCCGCCTCTACTGGCGGCTAACGCAGGCAGAGATGCCAAAATCGCCCGGCGGCCCCCCAGCGCCCCTAGGGGGCTCACTCACCACTCCTGATGGGCGCAGTGCGTAGCCACCCGGTCGCAGACTTTTCTCCCCAGCTGGGGAGGGATGCTGCTGGCCACAAGCCCCTGGACAGGATCAAATCCGGACACTGAGCACAAGTGGGGATCACCCACTGGCCACCCGCACGGAATGGACACAATGCGGCGGGACCCACTAATATCCTGCGACTGGCTCACATCGGTTGGTCGTGCTGGGGAAAGTACAGAGTTTTTCAGGAACCCTCTATGCCCAAGCCGGCTTCTTGATAGTAGTCTTCCTTATCTTGAGAAAAATAAAAAAGCAGTAGCAAAAATTTAAACCGCAGGTCCCTTATAATAAGGGAGCCAGGTCAACTCCTTGCACTAGGCATGTTAAAACTGATGTACTGAGCAGAGTAGGGGGATTATATGGGAAGAGAGGACAGCCCCCTGGGAGGGGCCAGCTTGCTTTCTTTCTTTGCCTAGTTAACTCCTAATAGGATCTGCATATAACCCACATGTCAATGGAGAGCTGCATCTGTCAGTGAACATAGGAGAAAGGCATTTGGGAGGGTGGATTGGATTTTCATGAGAGAGGTGCTAAGAGGGATGGGTTTGGGAAAACGCATTATGAGGTGGATCCTGGCCTTATATGCGGACCCTCAAGCAAGGGTAAAGGTTAACGGCACACTATCTGAATATTTTAATATAAGAAATGGGACCAGACATCACCCCTGGTATTTGCGATGGTACTGGAACCCTTTCTTAATAAAGTCCGGAGGAATTTAGAGATTGTGGGGATCAAAATTGGATCAGAAGAGCAGAAGTTCTCAGCTTATGCTGACGACCTTTTGTTCTATCTTTCGTCCCCCAGAACAACGTTGCCAGTATTGATGTCAGAGGTAAACAGGTTTGGTGGTTTATCTAATTTTAAAATCAATTTTGGGAAGTCTTTGCTTCTCCCCATACATGTGCCCGCAATGGAAGCATCATTGCTAAAGCAATCATTCCCCTTTATATGGCGAACAGATTCTTTACCATATTTGTGAATACAGATTACTCCAGACATTAAATTATTATACGAACTCAACTACAGAATATTATTAAACATAACAGGCAATATACAGGGATGGAGAAATCAGATATTGACTTGGTTTGGAAGAGTGAACGCACTCAAGATGATTATACTACCAAAAATAATTTATATATGACAGACAGTCCCCATTGCGCTCCCACAGAAGTTTTTTAAACAGATAAGGAAGATATTCGTTTCATTTGTTTGGAAGGATAGACCTCCGAGAATAGCATACAACCTGTTACGTAGGAGTGCAGGGGGAGTGTGGCTCCAGATATAGCTCTATATTATAAGGCAATGTCACTGGCGCGTATAATAGACTGGTGTCGGGACTCCCCAAGTAAACGGTGGGTAACGCTGGAAAGGACAATGGCTGGGAGGAACTTAGCAGGAGCTCCTTGGATCCCAACAATGTCTAGAGGTCTGGCAGAATGGACATCTCCTCTATCACAAAATACTCTAGCAATATGGGATAGATTGAATAAGTCAGGCATATATGCCCCACAAACATCGCCGCTGGAGCCACTGGGAGGATTCCGGTGGTTTTTGCCAGAAGAAAAGTTTTTTTTTGGGGACATGGGGGTTTGCTCCCCGGGGAGCTTTATTGGCCCTGACAGAGTTGGCTCAGACATTTGGAAATATACCATTGATGAGTTGGAGATATTGTCAAATAGTAGATTTCTATAATAAACTAAGGCCTCGAGTGAGATCGGTGGAATCACTGACCACACTCAAGGCAATATGCGCTGGAGCTGAAGAGTGTAAGCATCCTTTATCCCAGATGTACAGACTGATTTTCAGCGTAGAGGGCATATCAACTCCCTACAATATAAAAGAATGGGAATGGGAACTGAATCATACTTTCTCACCTCTGGAAATAAAAAACGGATTAATTATACACATGCTACCTCTATAAGTTCACAGACACAAGAGATGTCATACAAATTTTTAGTTAGATGGTACCTAACACCGGTAAAGATGGTACAGATGCATCTGACCAATGAGGATAGGTGCTGGAGAGGCTGTAAACAAAGGGGTATATATCTTCACTTATGGTGGTCTTGCCCCAGGATTAAAATATTCTGGGAAGAGATAACACCGTGGATTGAGAAGATGACGGAGAAACCTATAGAACCCTCCCTGTTGCATTTTCTTTTCCACGGGTTGCCTATGCCTGTTAAGGCCTATAAGAAATGTATAATTCCACATTTGTTAAATGCTGCCAAATCATTAATCTCAAAGTTTTGGAAACAAAAACCATGTCCAACGTTGTCAGATTGGAAGAGAGAAGTGAATAAGTTAATGGAAGCAGAGAGATGGATACATATGGTTAAAAACCAACAAGAGAAATTTAAAAATACTTGGGCTATTTGGGAGCATTATGTACCTGAGATTAAGTAGGATTAAAGTGTAATGGAGGGTGGGATATGTTCTCTAACGAAAGAGGGGGTGTTTCTCCCATCCCTCCCCCTCCCCTCCCCCCGTCCCCCCCTTTTTTCTCTCCTTTGGCCCCCTTTTTTCCCTCTTCTTTGCTTTTTCTCCATCCCTAGAATACACCAAGGTAAACACTTAGTTATGGGATACTGGGGAATATAACACGTGAATTAGGTGGGTCACAATTATTAAGTGGGAGGGGAGAGTGTAAATTGTATTAATGGAGAAGGGAAAGAGTTAAAATTACATGTTGAGGAGAAGGCCCTCTCCTACATTTGGTAGAAGATGAGTTTATATCACAGGATCGTGGGAAAAATGTCACTTTATATGATAGGGGTATGGGGGAAAGTTAATGGGCGTTTGGAGAAAGGGGAAAATAATTTCCCCCCCACCTTTTTTTTTTTCTTTTTACATTTTTTCACTTGAGGTTTTGCTTGTTGGGACGTTACACAGTTAAGAGGATTTTGGATTAAAGAGTATTATTTTCACAGGAGAATAGGTGGAAAGGGGGGGCCTGGGGGGGGTTCTTTTTTTCACTTGAGGTTTTGTTGTTTTGTTTGCTGAGATATGGCACTGTTAATAGGAACTTGGGGTGAAGAGTATTACTTTCACAGGTATGAATAGGTGGTAGGTGAAAACATTTTTTTTCGTCACTAAAGGCGTAGGTACAGGGGTTGAACACAAGGGGGGTGAGGAATGGATGGGAAGGGAGGGGAACAATGGAGGGCTTTCCCCGCTTTCCTTTTTTTTTGTATGTTGAAGGGAAGTGTTGCTGGTATGTGTACTGGGATGAAGGGTATCAATATGTAATGATGTGATTGGGGTAGTTGATATATATGTATGTATTTATAGAAAGTATGTAAAATGAGAAATTTGTAAAACTTGTTCGCCTTTTGCTATGGAAAATTTAATAAAGATTATTAATAAAAAAAAAAAAGAAATTTGGTGGAGGTTCCATCATGCTGTGGGGCTGTGTGGCCAGTCCCGGTACTGGGAATCTGGTTAAAGTTGAGGGTCGCATGGATTCCTCTCAATATCAGCAGATTGAGAATAATGTTGAGAAATCAGTCACAAAGTTGAAGTTACGCCGGGGCTGAATATTTCAACAAGACAACGACCCAAAACACTGCTCAAAATCTACTCGGGCATTCACGCAGAGGAACAAGTTCAATGTTCTGGAATGGCCATCCCAGTCCCCAGACCTGAATATCATTGAGCATCTGTGGGGTGATTTGAAGCGGGGCTGTCCATGCTCGGCAACCATCAAACCTAACTGTACTGGAGATGTTTTGTAAGGAGGAATGGTCCAAAACACATTCATCCAGAATCCAGACACTCATTACAGGCTATAGGAAGTGTCTAGAGGCTGTTATTTCTGCTAAAGGAGGCTCTACTAAATATTAATGTGATTTTTCTGTTGGAGTGCCCAAATTTATGCACCTGTCTAATTTTGTTTTGATGCATATTGCACATTTTCTGTTAATCCAATAAACCTCATTTCATTACTTAAATATTACTGTGTCCTTCAGTTATTTGATAGATCAAAATGAAATTGGTGATCCAAACACCCAAATATTTATAAATGACAATCAT
>BLSH010416578.1:155935-178375 GCA_018402905.1 Glandirana rugosa
TCCCTAAAATAGTTTTGCATGGCATTTTAGGAAAAGAGGCTCAAGTGACTGTCTGCGTCGAGTAGTATTGCACACCCCAAATACGAGCAGGGTGATCCTCAATTGATCCGTCCCTTTTCTTTGTCGACCGTGTACGAACTGAAGAGCTATGCTATGAGGGGGTTTATGTAGGAAGAGAGGACGGCCCCCATGGGAGGAGCCAGCTGTTTCTTTTCCCTGCCTAGTTAACTCCTAGTGGGACGAGCATAAACCCCACACGTTATGATGAGCTGCGTCTGTCAGTGAACTCGGAGAAAAGGATTTTACGGTACGTTTTGATAAAATCCCTTTATTTATCAAGTACGGAGATGGTAGGGGTAGAAGGAGAAGAAAAGAAGAAGGTCAGGAAAAATATATATAATGATAAAAAGTATGAGGTATAGAGTAAAGGGTAAGAGAAAGTATGGCAAAGGAGAAAAACAGTCCACCTAGGTTATGTCGGTGCAATAGCGGAATCTCCCTCTGCCCATGGGATAAATCCCGTGGAATATCAGAACATAGACCAGGAGGTCCAGATGTTGGAAAACTGCTCTTCTCTATCCATTTCCTGTGCCAATAGCCATTCCAGCCCATTAATCTTGTCCATCCAGGAAGAACACTGCTCAGACAGCCCAGCTGCTGGTAAATCCAAACAGACTGAATAATTCTTGGTATAATAATAATAATAATAATAATTCCCAGGTGCTCTGACTCATGAGAGCCTTTCAACTCCCATATACAGCAGTAGCAACAATCAAAAAGCGATTGAATCGGCACTCCGGAAATTCTTCCAAATGCTTTATTAAATGTAGACCATGCACATACAGCAATTAATCTTGTCCACTTCAATTGCCCAGTCCCCCAGGGAAGGCATGCTCGTCAATCTCCAATGTCTGGGTATCAGCGTTCTGGCTGCTGCCAAAAAGTGGCGCAGCACATCTTTTTTGACCGATTTTAACGGACCAGGGAGTACAGATAGCGGGGGAGGGGGTGATTGAGGTCACCATGAGTCTGCAGTACAAGTTGAAAACTGCCTGCCAGAATATGCGTACAGGGGGACACTCCCACCAAATATCTAGGATGGTCCCCTTAGATGAGGAACACCGCCAGCAGGTATCAGGGAGTTTAGAGTCAATGAGATGTAGAGTTGAAGGGCATCGATACCATCAGGTCAACAGCTTGAACCCTTTTTCCTGGTTCTTAGAAGCTAGGGACATTTTATTAGTCAGAATGAAACATTTTTGCCAGTCGATAGGAAAAATTGGGTGACCAAGATCCGATTCCCAGGTCCGTGTGTAGGGGGCAGGTCTGGATGAGTGGTAGAATGTATGAGGGAGTAAAGTTGTGAAACCGCATGCGTTGAGGGGTCAGTCTGAAGTAGTAGATCCTCGAACGCAGTAGGGTCAGCAAGAACATCAGGTAAGGATGGGAGGGCTCGAATATATGATTTTACTTGTTGCGTTTGGAGCCACCATGTCAATGTATGGGGGGAGGCTATAGCGGGATCGTCTGTAATCAGGGCTAATCGTCAGTGATCCTTTTTAGTCCAGGGACCAAACACTTGTCCATGTAGGGCTGGAGCAAATTTGGCGGTCCCGAACAGGGGTGTCATGGGGCCCTTAGGGTGAGAAATGAGCCCTGAAGAATTTAGACGATGCCAGATTGTCAACGTTTTTCAGGTGAGGTCACATGGTAATAAAGAGCACTGTAAAAGAGTGGCAGATGACCACGGTAGGGCTCGAAGGTCTATCGAGCTCATGTGGCTCTCAGTTTGAACCCATAACTTGGTGGAGAAATTATGTATTCTCGGAAGAACTCCTGCTTTGTAGTATATGCGGGCGTCCGGAGCTCCAGCTCCCCTTCAAATTTTTGTGATAGAGAGTATCTTAGCATAGTCTATATAGATAAATTAACCACCCGGGTATGGTGGATACGGGTTGGGGGGGTGCAAGGGTGGATTATTGGAATCTGGAAGCCCCCTTTATCCAGGGGTCCTCTAGATCCCCGCCCCCCATGTGAATGAGTATTGCGTACATAGTACCCCTACTCATACACCAAAAAAAAAATACCAAAGTAAATAAAAAACCGGAGCCAGTTTTTGACAAGTTCTTTAATTAAAACAAATGCCCCCCACAGTGAATCCAGCATCAATCATGAAAACATCCTGAACCCCAACAACTACCGGGCCAAGGTTGTAGGGAAGAGGCCCTTGTTCTTTTCAACATGCGGACAAGGTACTTTGGGCATTTGACCTGATATGGTTCAGGAGTGGCACTCACTCACCCCCTTGCTCACACCCTTGCCAGGCTGAATGCTCAAAAAAGGGTCTGGTATAGATTTTGGAGGGACCTTACAACAATTTTTTTTGGAGGGGGAGGGGAATGCTTTTTTTTGGTGTACAGTCTGCTGTCAGCCAGGAACACAGTGAGTGCTGGCTCCTTAACAACCTGTTATTTACTACCCAGATAGCAAAAAATTGAACTGCAAGTTTGAAAATTACTTGCTGAGCTATTTCTAGTCTTGCCAGGCTTCACATGTTTGTTGCACAATTGCAGCAAGTCCGCATTCCATGACTCCAGATCAACTCACCACTGCAACTGCTCTTGCTAGAGACTTGCCACGCAAATTTGCTACAAATTGGAAAAGCAACAACTATAACAGTGGTTCTCAACCCCAGTCCTCAAGTACACCCAACAGACCATGTTTTGGGAATTTCTCTTAGATAAAATAGCTGTCCAAAATACTAAACCATTGACCTGTGCAAGATAAAGGGAACCTGAAAACATGGCCTGTTTGGGGTACTTGAGGACTGAGGTTGAGAACCACTGAACTAGAACTTGTGCTTCAAGTGCTCTGCAAGTGTCCAACTTGCCAGTGAAAATGTGCAGCAAGTTAACAAGATTTAGAATTCAACACTGCCACATATTTGTGGCAAGTTATCCTTGCTATCTGGGTAAATCTAATACAGCAGGAGGGTCCTCTTACAAACATAAAAGAGATAATTATCAAGTAGGACATAGGACTTCTGTGTGGACGGTGTATGGTAGAAGTAGAGTGAGGGGATAGAGAGGAGGATTTAGAGGCCAACCTTGAAGGGGAAGACTATTGCCCAGCCCAGACAATATAATAGTTGGGGTCCACTGGCCAGTAATTATCCTCATTAATATGAGTGGAGTTCCTCTTGAGCAAGGAAAGATTAGAATATTAGACCAAGGATTGAAATTCGTTCCAACCAAAAATCTTAACAGATTCCAAACATATATAGGTGTTCACACATATATTAGGAAATTGAATGTGAAAATATGCTGGTTATGTAATACTCAAGCCCTAAGAGTAGGATGAGGGAATAATGATAAGTAGATTTAACATAGCGGATTGCGTAACAAATCAATTTTCAATTCCCCACATAGTGATAATAAATTTGTGGATGTGTTTAACCACTTCAATACCATGCACTTAGAACACTTCCCTACCAGACCAATTTTCAGGTTTCAGTGCTCTCACACTTTGAGTGACAATTACTCAGCCATGCTACATTGTATCCAGACAAAATTCTTATCATTTTTTTCTTACAAATAGAGCTTTCTTTTGGTGGTATTAAGTCTTTTTTTTATTTTTTGTGATATAAGTGAAAAAACAGCAAAAATTTTGAAAAAAAACACCTTTTTTTAGTTTCTACTGTAAAATTTTGCAAAAAAATAATTTTTCTTCATAAATTTAGACCAAAATGTATACTGCTACATATCTTTGGTAAAAATAACCAAAATTAGTGGATATTATTTAGTCTGTGTGAAAGTTATAGAGTCTACAAGCTATGGTGCAAATGACTGAAAATTGATCACATCTGATCACACCTGAGGTACTGACGGCCGATCTAATTTCTTGAGACCCTAACAAGCCAGGACAGTACAAATACCCCCAAAATTACCCCTTTTTGGAAAGTAAACTTTCCAAGGTACTTAGTAAGAGGCATGGTGAGTTTTCTCACGGTTTAATTTTTTCCCACAATTCTTTGCAAAATCAAGATTTATTTATTTTTTCATTATAACAGGTTATTTCTCTCACATGGCATATGCATACCACAAATTACACCCCAAAATACATTCTACTACTCCTCCTGAATATGGCGATACCACATGTGGGACATTTTCACAACCTGGCCACATACAGAGGCCCAACATTGACGTAGCACCTTCAGGCATTCTACAAGCATAAATTGTACATCTTATTTCTCAACTACCTTTTACATTTTGAAGGCCCTGGAGCACCAAGACAATGGAAAAACCAACAAAATGACCCCATTTTGGAAAGCTAACACCCCAACGTATAATCTTTGATGCATAATGAGTCTTTTGAATGGTTCATTTTTTTCCAGAAGTTTTTGGAAAATGTGGAAAAAAATGAAAATGCATTTGTTTTTACACAAAGTTGCCCATTTATAAGCTATTTCTATCACATAGCATGTACATAGCAAAAATGATACCCCAAAATACATTCTGCTACTCCTCCTGAGTATGGCGATACCACATGTGTGAGACTTTTAGCCTGGCCACATACAGAGGCCCAACATTAACGTAGCACCTTCAGGCATTCTACAAGCATATATTACACATATATTACACATATCATTTTCTGACTACCGATCACATTTTTGAAGGCCCTTCATATTTCTAACACATAGCATGTACATACTAAATAACAAAAGATTACCTGTCGTTTTAGTAGTGCAGTGGTCCACAGAGGAAAGCAATCAGTCCAGGCAGCAGGCAGGGATGTGGTCAGCGACAGCAAAAGCAATTGTCCAGGCAGCAGGCAGGAATACTGTCCTTAGTTCGTACAGGTAGAGATACTGTCAGCATAGCCAAATCATTGTTCCAGGGTAGCAGGCAGAGACGTCCATGTAGAAATACTGTCCATAGTCAGTAGAGGCAGCAGGCAGAGATATGGTCAACAAAGCCAATCTATTGGTCCAGGCAGCAGGAAGAAACATGGTCCGAAAAGTCCTGGGTCATTATAGGCAGCAATATGGTCAGCACGGCCAAAATATTGGTCCAGGCAGCAGGAAGAAACATGGTCCATAAAGTCCTGGGTCATTACAGGCAGCAACATGGTCAGCACAGCGAAAGTATTGGTCCAGGCAGCAGGAAGAAACTTGGTCCATAAAGTCCTGGGTCATTACAGGCAGCAACATAGTCAGCACAGCCAAAGTATTGGTCCAGGCAGCAGGAAGAAACATGGTCGAGAAAGTCCTGGGTCATTACAGGCAGCAACATGGTCAGCACAGCCAAAGTATTGGTCCAGGCAGCAGGAAGAAACATGGTCCAGAAAGTCCTGGGTCATTACAGGCAGCAATATGGTCAGCACAGCCAAAGTATTGGTCCAGGCAGCAGGAAGAAACATGGTCTAGAAAGTCCTGGGTCACTACAGGCAGTGATATGGTCAGCACAGCCAAAAGTATTGGTCCAGGCAGCAGGAAGAAACATGGTCCATAAAGTCCTGGGTCACTACAGGCAGCGATATGGTCAGCACAGCCAAAAGTATTGGTCCAGGCAGCAGGAAGGTCCATTAAGCTTAGGGCCAGGGGGACAGGGGTAGAGGCTTCTCCCACCCAAACGCTTTGAAGCCTCCAGGAAACCAGACCCTGTTCTGGGAACACAGAAAACCAAAAACTGGTTTTCTCTCCTCCGAACGCTTTTTCTGGAGCCCCTCACATATGTGAGAGCCCTGTGTACTAAAGTAGAAGGGCAAAAGATCAGTCCAAGTGGCAGGCAAAAGACATGGTCAATTAACAGGCCAAGATTCGTGCAGGTGTCAGAAACATGGTTTAAAATGGCAGACAAAGGCATTATCGGTAAACAGGCTGAGGACGGTGCATGTGGTAGTCAGAAACATGGTTTAAAACAGCAGGCAAAGACATCGTCGGTAAACAGGCCAGGGTCAGTTAATGTGGAAGGTAAAAATGTGGTAGCGGGCAAATGATCGCAAAAGGTTAAAACAGGGAAAATTACAATCTTAAAAATAAGGGGAACTAATATCTGACAGATGTGTGATAAATTTTGAAACAATCTCCAATGCACACGCCAGGTTGGGAGGGACAATCGGGGCAATAGAAAATCGTATCTCTACTAATTCCTCTTTTGCTAATACGACATTTCCTCTAGCGTCTTCTTCCGGATTCTGTGGGGGGGATGTGTAGGGAAAATGTTGCTCATGAAGCCAGCTCACACTGTCAGAGCGAATGCTTTCTGGTACGGGTCCTTGTTGGTAAATGAGGGGAATGAGAAGATCTTTAATATATTTGAGGTAGGTGATGTGTGGGTCTTGGGATGCTTTTTGGAAGCAGACAAAGAAATTGTACAGGGCCATGTGAAAAAGTTGAAACACCATCTTCTTGTACCAAAAACGGGACTTTCGGTTTGACATATAGGGCTGCATCATTTGGTCATTTAAATCTACCCCCCCCATGAACATGTTATAGTCCTGGACACATTGAGGCTTTAAAACGGGGCCGCGTCGTCTCTGAACCTCCACCACAGTGTCATTGTGGATGGTAGAGAGGATGTGAACCTCTTTCTTGTCTCTCCACATCATTGCCAACACTTCCTCGTTCCTCATAAAGGCATACTCTCCGTTGTTTAGCCGTTGCGCCAATAAATTTTGGGGGAATCCCTTCCATATTTTTTAAGGTGCCGCAGGCCAGGGTGTCTTTGCTGTAAAGGTGACGAAATAGGGGGCAGGCTGGTATAATAATTATCAACGTATAAATGATAGCCTTTTCCAAACAGGGGGTATGCCAGCTCCCAGACAATCTTCCCACTGGTTCCAATATATGTGGGGCAATCACGGGGCTGGAGCTGGGAGTCTTTTCCTTTGAAGATTCTGAATGAGTATACATAGCCGGTGGCTCGTTCACACAATTTGTACATTTTTACCCCATACCTGGCTCTCTTGTTGGGTATGTACTGCTTGAACTGCAGATGGCCAGTAAAATGTACGAGGGACTTATCCACACATATATTTCTATCGGGGATTAACACTTCTGCAAATTTCTGTGAAAAGGAATTGATTAGGGGCCGAATCTTGTAGAGTTTGTCGTGGTCGGGGTGACTTCGTGGAGGGCCCTGTGCATTATCAATGAAATGCAGGAAATGCATTATTGTCTCGTAGCGTGTCCTGGACACAACTGCTGAGAATATTGGCATATGGTGGATGGGGTTGGTGGACCAATAGGAATGGTGTTCGTTTTTTCTGTAAACCCCGTATTATGAGCAAGGCCCAAAAATATTTTGAATTCGTCTAACGTGAGATGACGCCAATGGAATAAGCGGGCTTAGGAGGAATTTGGGTTGGCAGCAATAAATTGTTCTGCATACAAGTTTGTTTTGTCCACAATACTCTGCAGCAAATCCTCAGGGAAAAATAAAGAAAAATATTCAAATTGGGTAAAATTTGTGGTGTTGGGCTGCACACCTGGCTGTGCTGTGAAGGGGGGGGGATTCTAGCGGACCCCGAGTTGGCAGGCAACCATAAGGGGTTTGCCAGGGCTTCGGGAAAGTAGAACAGGATTCATTGGGATGGGACTACCAATTCCATTGCTAGTTCCGGGGCTCCACTTCCTGGGGTCTGGCGCTGCTGGTGGAAATAGTACTGGACTCCACTTCCTGCGTTCTGGCGCTGCTGGTGGAAGGCAGGTCTTCAGATCGTGGGCCTGATCTTCTAATTCTTTTAGGAGGGGGGGCGGTTTCCTCCTCTGACTCTGATCCGCTATACTCCACTGGATTGTATTCTGAACCAGAATCTAATAATGGGAGCTCCATGCTGCTCTCATCGTCCGACATAGCGAGGATCTCATATGCCTCCTCGGGTGTGTACACTCTCTCAGACATGATGGCGGGCCTGTGTGATGTTATTTATGAGAGCATTGATGGCAGTACTGGTATCGGGCCTGTGACTGATGGGCTGTGACAGATTCTGACAGGCTGATGGGCAGTGACAGATGCTGATGGGCTGTGACAGATGCTGATGGGCTGTGACAAATGCTGCGGGTTGTGACAGATGCTGATGGACTAATGGGCTGTGACAGATCCTGATGGCTGTAACAGATCCTGACGGGCTGTGTGACAGCGCAGATAACAGGTTCTCTTTATTGGGGGGGCTGTGTGCTGTGTTTGTGTAAACTGACAAGACACTGACAGGTACTCACTACTATGCTCTCCTCACACGATCGGTGTGAGGAGAAGCAGAGATCAGATAGTAACTGACAGGGTTGTGTTTACATTTGTGACCGGCTGTGATTGGACACAGCAGGTCACGTGGTAATCGGGGAAGCGCTGTGTCCAAGAGACACCCGCTCCCCCTGATCGCCGACGTGCATTCCTCCGGGGGCGCACTTCATGCGTACCTCTGCAACTGCTTCTTCCGAAGTGACTGACTGTGTCAATCACGTGGTAAACAGCTGATTTTATTGGCTGTTTACCCTGATCGGGGATCTGCCCAGACCAATCTTAGGCTTTCAGCGCTGTTGCATTTTGAATGACAATTGTGTGGTCTTGCGACGTTGTACCCAAACACAATTTTTATCATTTTTTTCCCCACAAATAGAGCTTTCTTTTGGTGGTATTTGATCACCTCTGCTGTTTTTATTTTTTGCGCTATAAACAAACGAAGAGCGACAATTTTGAAAAAAGAACAATATTTTTTACTATTTTGCTATAATAAATATCCAAAAAAAAAATATAAAAAAGAAAATTATTCATCAGTTTTGGCCAATATATAGTCTTCTACATATTTTTGGTAAAAAAAAAATCGGCGTAAATTGATTAGTTTGCGCAAAAGTTATCGCATCTACAAACTATGGGAATTGATTTATGGCATTTTTACTTTTTTTTTTAATAGCAATGGCGGTGATCTGCGATCTGTGTTCCCTGCATGTGTTCTAACTGTGGGGGGGGCGGGGCTGGTCGGGACATAACAGATCTAACTGATCCCAGTGACAGGGATCAGTAGATCTGCTATGTCCCCCTTAACAGAACGGAGAACCGCCGTGTTTACATCAGCGGTTCCCCGTTCTGTAGCTGTTACAGGTGATCGGCGGGTCTCGAGCGGACATCGCCCGTGAGAGCACACCGCCGCAGGCTGCGAGTGCACCCAGGGAGCGTGCACAAGGGCAGTAGTCCATGGACGTCCGCGGGGAAATTCAGAGTCGCGCTGTAGCCGTCTTTCAGCTATAGCGCGGATCTGAACTGGTTAATGTTGTCTGAGAATGGGAGAATACATTGATGCATTTCTACAGCTGTTGGTGTTGAGGACTAGATCATACTTACATGATATGTGTGCTTAGTGCTTGGCTTGTCTCCCTGCGCTTCTATTAGTTATTTTCCTAGGGTGTGGTCACTTGCTGATAAGGGATGTAATTGATATAGTAGACGGCCCACATGGCCTATGTGTGTAAAATAGTATACTTATATACATTGCTGCTCTAATAAGGTGCCGTGTGCCTTTAAAGAGTCATATGGTGTGGATAAAGAGCGCTACGTACTACTTCAAAAGTGCTGGTGCTATCTATGTGCAAATCGTTAAGTGTCCTTAATTAAACCATTTCCTGATTGCTACATGAATGAAAATTACTGAAATAATAACCTTACTGTAAAGCATATAAAAATTTAAAAAATAAATCAAAAAGCTGCTGGTGCTTCTAATATACAGGTAGTGAAACCAAGCCAAACTTATAAAATATCTGTATCCCTAAGCCAAGCCATTGGCTCACCAATGAATAATAGTGTTATATAAATTATAATTATATAGTGATCATGGTTTTTACATCATCTCTATGAAAAACATATGCAGTGTGAATAGTCAATGTGAATTCATGTAAAGTTCATTCAAATAAGTTCTTCCTTTGTGATTAGTAAATCTCTTAACAGCAGTTCATACAGCAATCTTCTTAACAAATGTGCATATAAAGTGCCAAGTGTTTCATGAATATCTGTGCAATATTTATGGTGCAATTCGTGCTCCCCTCCTGCACTTCCCCGCACTCACCAGAAAATAGGGACTTCCACTACAGAAGTCAAATGCGCTCTGTGGTGTGTCTGGGACTTGTAGTACCACGGATCGATTTCCACCAAACACATCACAAAACACATCAGAAGGCAGGGATGCGTGACGCCAGGACGCGCGGATGCGTGATTTTGGCCATGTTTGAGCATCGCTTGATAAAGGTTCACTCTTAAGGGAGCCATGATTGTATACTAGCTATGATACTATGCCAGGGACACATTATACAAAACCGGGACAACTTTTGTGCTTTTTGCTAAATTTTATTCATGAAACAGTATTTTTCCAAGAAAACATGTTTGAAAAATTGCTGCGCAAATACCGTGTAACATAAAAAGTTGCAACGACCACCATTTTATTCCCTAAGGTGTCTGCTAAAACAATATATATAATGTTTGAAGGTTCTGAGTCATTAGCAAAAAAAGATGATTTTTACATGTAGGAGAGAAGTGTCAGAATTGGTCTGAGTGGCAAGTGGTTAATTACCATAAGTAATATACAAATAATTATTATATATTGATTTTAACCACTTGCCGACCACCAACCGCAGGTTGACGGCGACAAAGTGGTGTGATATCGCAAATCGCCGTCATCTGACGGCGGCTGCGAGATCGCGCACTGTGAGCGCGCGCCGCCGGAGACGCGCCCGCGCGCTCACTGTGTTCGGGGAGGGCCAGGGAACGGGTGCGGCGGCCTCGATCACCGCCGGCTACCCGCGATGCCCCCCCCCGGAGTGAAAGAACGGAGGTCCGTGTAAGTAAACACAGACCTCCGTTCTGTGAAGGGGGAAGGGCTGTGAACACAGCCTTCCTCTACAGTCTACATGGAAGCTGTGATCACTTCCCTTCCCCTGCTAGGGCAGTCCCCCCACAGTTATAACACTCCCAGGGAACAGAGTTAACCCTTAGAGCGCCCCCTGCTGGTTAACCCCTTCACTGCCAATGGCATTTACACAGTAATCAGTGCATTTTTATAGCACTGATCGCTGTATAAATGCCAATGGTCCCAAAAAGTGTCAAAATGGTCCGACATGTCCGCCCCAATATCGCAGTACCGCTAAAAATCGCAGATCGCCGCCATTACTAATAAAAAATAAAAACCCCAAAAATTAATGAATTCTCATCATCCGTAAACACGGCCACTTTTGCACAAACCAATCAATAAACGCCGATTGCGATTTTTTTATCGCAAATATTAGGAAGAATATAAATCTGCCAAAAACGGTGAAAAAAAATGTTTTTTTATATATTTTTTTTTTGGATTTGTATTTTAGCAAAAAGTAAGAAATTTGGGTTTTTTTGCAAAATTGTCGCTCTTCTTTTGTTTATAGCGGCGATCATAAATGACGCAGCGATGATCAAATACCACCAAAAGAAAGCTCTGTTTGTGGGAAAAAAAGGACGCAAATTTTGTTTGGGTACAACGCCGCACGACCGCGCAATTGTCAGTTAAAGCGACGCAGCGCCGAATCGCAAAAAGGGTTCTGGTCCTAAAGTGGGAAATCCTTCCGGGGCTGAAGTGGTTAAGGTAATTTACTAGATTTTCAAAACTGTACTCAAACTGTACTCAAGCAGGTGGCTTAACAGACAAATTACTGAAGTTTGAAGTTATAATTTCAAACCAGTAATTTCATTGCAAATAGATAAATAAATGTATTACATTATAACATATAGCATATTATACAGTACATGATTAAAACAGTAACTTTTCAGCAGCAGCAGATTCTCATTCTTCCTCTTAACTGTGTGAGAAAAACATGGGATTATGGGTAAATTTTATACCCATAAACCCATGTTTTTTCCTTCTAGTTAAGAGAGCTGGGCTGGAAGGGAGCATGTGTCTTTTAGACACATGCCCCCTTCTATGACACTGCAATGAGAGGACAGCCTCCACTGCAGCATTTCTATTGGACAGCTTGGACCAATGGTGCTTTACCATTGGTCCAAGGCTTCAAGCTGCCCATTAAAGTGGTAGTAAACCCTCCTATCATTTTCAGCCAAGGAAGCTGTCACCTTGGCCTCTACAACTGCCATGATGCTGCACATGTGATCAGCTATGACACCAGCCATTGGATGTTTTGACAGTTTGGTTTAGAGCACAACCAATGGGAGTGTTACGGCACGTGCCGGAAATGTAACTGGTTTTTAAACTGTTAAATGGACCGGTTTACTACCACTTTAAGCTCAGTGTCTCTGACAAGAAGTCAGAGGCGCTGTGAGCTCATCCTCTCAAGTCTACCAGCTTGTATTTAAACTGGCCACTCTGTTTGTAGCTTCTGACAGGCTGTGCAAGGAGCCCTGTATCTCCAGAACCATAGGTGGCAGGAGCCCCAAATTTTGACCCCAGTTTGCTGAGCTACGACCCCCCGAAGCTTGATCATTTTTTTTTCTTTAGGTTCATGGTTCTGCCTCGTCTGACTTTACATCCCTGTTCTTTGTGAATCCTCTGGTGCACTGGATAGTACAAGTGTACTTTATTTGTGAGTATTTTTAACAAATTGGAAAGTTCTTTTTGATACTGCACCATGAGAGTTTTCTTATTTTTTCCCCTATATTGAATGGTGAGATGAGCTTTCACCATTGTATTGAATGCATATTTCAATGATCCTAAAGGATATCGGGGGATCACATTTCCCAGTGTCCTGGGACATGCATGTTTAGACCTTCAGGTCTAAATTTGAGATAAGGAGCCACTTTGTAAGGTGGAGGTGCACTGTGGTGAATTACAGTTTTTTTTTCTGGAGCATGAGTTGATGCAAAGCTGGTTTTGGATTACATTGTATATTGAAGTACAAGGACAGGCATAAAGAGACTTTATTATATCATAATTGGTCACATGTATATGAAGTTACCATTTTTTGTTTGTCGTTTATAAGTTGTATATAATCATTTATTCACACCGATGCAGATAAGTAGTAGTCCTATGTATTAAATGAGAAGTCCAGCCAAAGCTCATTTGGCTGTACTTCTATGGATCACAGGACTGCAATTTGTTTTGCACTCCTGTGACCCATTTTCAGCAGAGAGCGGACTGAAATCCACTCTCTGCTGATGTCACCAATGTCAGTTCAGGCACCTCCTCATCCTGACCACGGAGTCTGGATCCACCAGGTGCATGGCATGACACCTGGCTCAGCCTCTCAGCGAGCCGCTGAGAGCCTGAGGCAGCCGATCCGGCCCTTCCACAGCTCGGCACTCCAGTGAGCGAGGAGGGAGAAGAGCAGAGAGCTGTGAATGACAGTCTGCAGCTCTCTACTCTGGGAGATCTCACAAAAAGTGATTGTGGTGTTCGATTGCTCGGTTCTCAGTGTAGAGACGCCCCAGGGGACAGATGCAGCATCGGAGCGATGCTGCAACCACCTAGGTAAGTATGATTGGAGAAAAAAAAAAATATAAATAAAAAATAAAAAAAAAGAGGCAAACTCGTTGGACCACTTTTATCTTAAATATAATATATAATAGCTATAAATACACATAGCAGCACTGATGTCTTTCGCATTTTACCATATCTATATACAGTTTATTTGCTGTAAACCCATTAGTTCTATTTATTGTATGACTTCTACATGGATTGAGTTAGGCACTCCAACTTTATAGAAAACAAAGGACGAGTTTAAAATAAAGAAAAAAGTATGCACTTACTGTATTAGCTGCTCTGCTTTTAACTTTTTTTTTTTAATCTTAAGTGGAAAACATGGCTGTATTATTCTACAAAAACAGCTTGTACGAAAACGTGGCTTTAGTATTCAACATGAACATCCTGTAAAAAATATGGCTTTATTTATTCTACATAGATAGCTTGTAAGTAAAATACAGGGAAATGGTAAAAGGAAAAATACATGTGAAAGAATATTATTTGTGAAGGCACTTTTCTTGGAATGCAGGCGTTGTCCTATCCGGTGTCCCCTATCTATCTGCTGCAGTATCTGCCAGAGTTTCACTGTGCACAGAAAAGGCAAAAAATCGTAGAACAGGAGAGTCCCATTACAGGAAGGTTAGACCAACAGGGTTGAGGAAACTCCACCAAAATACTGCTTCTAGGCACCCTTTGGTCTATCTTTAGAAATAATTCTACATGTAGTTATATAACTTCACAGCACACAAACCTTATGTTTAGGATAGATTTTGTTGTTTGATTTGTTGTCTATGCCCTTTGTGTTACAAAGAAACTTGATCATTTTGCACAGGATTAAAAAGAACCCTCTTAGATCAGTTGAAATTATATTTCTACCTTTCTGTCAAATTTTGACATAAATCTGGGTTCTAAGTAAACTATATAGCATATTTATTACTTCAGTATGCCTTCCAACCTACATAATGAGAACTGTTCATCTTTTTTCCGTGCTATGATAATCTGTGTACAGGTGACATGCTTGCGCAGACACTACGTTATTTTTTTCAATAACGATTTTTATTGAAAGTTGACATAGAAATACAGCAATCAATAGGATGTTCATATCAAATATCACTTTTTGTACATAATACAGCATATTGTATGAACTATATCAGCTGTAATCGAGAATAGCCTGCATAACACATTCACGTGCGACACTTTTTCTCAATTTAGGTATATCTAAGATTTGTACAAACATTTAACTGATTGAATTCCAAGTGAATGTTCACCTTCCCTCAGCCAAGGGAAAACTGCAGGACTACAATGGCCTGCACAAAAAAACATGTATAAGGAGCCAGGTCTTCCAGGACCCGTTACTCCTGTATTTACAGGAAATGAACATTAACAACCTATAGTTTTCGATAAAAGGAAATAGAAAAATCAGGGAACGCAAAGAAAGAGCAAGGAAAAAGCAGATAAGAAAGAGTGAATAAGGCTCATATATGCAAGAGTAAGTTCATCAATCAGGGAGCCAATAATAACTTAATACCCACTAGTGCGCAGTCATTGTTGTCAGGTAATCATCCGAGTATCTGAACATCACCCATACTTGCCATAATTTATTGAATCTCTCTGTTGAGTTTGTAGCAATAGCTCTAGTTTCTTCCATGTGATACACTTCCTTAACACTATGGAGCCACTCCTTAATGGAGGGAACTTGCGTCATCTTCCAGTATTTGGGAATTAGTACTTTCGCTGCCGTGAGCAGGAATCTGACCAGGGATTTCATGTACCTCTTCATAGGTCCATTGGAGGTGTGGAGTAGACAGCACTCTGGGGATAGTTGGATTGAGGTATCAGTAATTCTTTTGATTATGTTGCAAACTTTATTCCAAAAAGGCCTTATCAGCATGCACTTCCACCATATGTGGTACAGCGTACCCGTCTCCTCTCCACATCTCCAACAGGCATCTGGTACTGAGGGGAACCATTTGTGGAGCTTGTCCGATGTATGGTACCAGTTCGATAGGAGCTTATATGAGGCTTCTTGATGTTTTGAGCTAATTGAGCATTTGTGGGTGAAAACATAAGCCTGAAGCCATTGTTCTTTACTCAATGTCGTGTGGAGGGCCCTTTCCCATATTTCTTTTATGTTTATTCCTCTCTGTCTCATCTCCCCCGGCATTTTGTAGCCAACTGTACATGAGGGATGTGGATCCCTCAATTGCCAGTCCCTTCACACAGATCACTCCCAGCTGTGCTAGGGGTCTTGATAACTTGAGGCGTTGTTTAGCCTCCGTGACGAAGCTAACTAACTTACCGTATTCCCAGTTTGTAAAAAAACATTGTGTCCTATCCGCATTCATTTCTGCCTGAGATTTTAGATTGCCACTCTTAAAGCAATGCATTGCCAGTAGCGGCTTGACCTCCATCCCTCCCCATTGTCGTCGGCCCATCAGCCCTGGCAAGAATCCAGGATTAAAGCCCAGTGGGGTCAGGGGGCTTTGATTGGATGTCAAGTCCGTTTTTTTCATAATCTTTTGGATTGTCGCAAGGGTGGCCCCTATCACAGGGTGGTCTTTCAGATTCTTGGGGCAAACCTCTCGTGAGATCCAGGGCAAGTATTTCAATGGTGTAGGGTCTATAGAGTTTTCTATCCTTACCCAATCCTTGCTCTCAGCATGGCAGTGCCAATCTACAATACGTGTCAATTGTGTGGCCAGATAATAGTTACCAAAGTGTGGGAAACCAATACCTCCCAAGTGTTTAGTTTTAGTGAGTACGTGCAGATTAATTCTAGTCTTTCCCGAGGCCCACAAAAACCCCCTAAGGACTGCATTTATCGTTTTAAAAAAGCTATTGGGTAAAGAAATCGGAAGCGTATGAAAAACATAATATTCTAGGCAAAATTGTAATTTTGGTAATTGCTGCCCTGCCAAACCACGAGAAATTCTGTACTGACCATTGTTTCAGGTCTGCACCAATTTGTTTAACCACTTGCCGACCGTGTAACGTAGAATTGTTCTAGGAGGGCGTACTATAACGTCCTCCCAGAATCGCGCACCCCGGAGCATCCATGACCGCTGGGTCTCACGGATCACGGTAAATGGCCGCTTGGAGTGGCCGTTTACCACGTTATCGCTCCGTCAAATGACAGAGCATCACATGTAAACAAGCTGGCGGAAGTGCCGGCTTGTCTCTCCCCTCTCTGCACCGATCGGTGCAGTGTGACAGGAGAGGGGGGAGAGAGGAGATGCAGCGGTGCTGTGGGCAGGATCTGAAGTGCCCACAGCACCGCTATGTGCCAGGCAGGGACCCCCATCTAGCTTCACCCATGCACCCTCATCCATGCCCACCCATCCGTCACCCATGAATCCATGCCCACCCATCCGTGCCCACCAATCAGTCATCCGTCAACCATGCATCCGTGCTCACCCATCCGTCACCCATACATCCGTGCTCGCCCATCTGTCACCCATGCATCTGTGCTCACCCATCCGTCACCCATGCATCCGTGCTCACCCATCCGTGCCCACCCATCCATCACCCATGCATCCGTGCTCGGCCATCCGTACTCACCCATCCGTCACCCATGCATCCCTGCTCACCCATCTGTCACCCATGCATCTGTGCTCACCCATCCGTCACCCATGCATCCGTGCTCACTCATCCGTCACCCATGCATCCGTACTCACCCACGCGTCCGTGCTCACCCATCCGTGCTCACTCATCCGTCACCCATGCATCCGTGCTCACCCATGCATCCATCCCTACCCATCCATGCTCACCCATGCATCTGTGCTCACCCATCCGTCACCCATGCATCCGTGCTCACTCATCCGTCACCCATGCGTCCGTGCTCACCCATGCATCCATGCTCACTCATCTGTCACCCATGCATCCGTGCTCACCCATGCGTCCGTGCTCACTCATCCGTCACCCACGCAGCCGTGCTCACATATCCGTGCTCACCCATCCATGCTCACCCGTCACCCATGCATCCGTGCTCACTCATCCGTCACCCATCCGTGCTCACTCGTCTGTCACCCATGCATCCGTGCTCACCCATCTGTCACCCATGCATCCGTGCTCACCCACCCATGCTCACTCATCCATCACCCATGCATCCGTGCTCACCCTCCCGTGATCACTCATCCATTACCCATGCATCCGTGCTCACCCATCCAGCCATGCTCACCCATGCATCCGTGCTCACCAATCCAATCGTGCTCACCCATGCAGCCTCATCCGTGCTCACCCATCCAGCCTCATACGCGTTCACCCATGCATCCGTGCTCCGCCATCCATCCGTGCTCACCCTTGCATTCATGCTCACCCATGCATCCATGCTCAGCCATCCATCTGTGCTCACCCATGCATGCATGCTCACCCATGCATCCATGCTCCGCCATCCATCTATGCTCACCCATGCATTCGTGCTCACCCATGCATCCATGCTCAGCCATGCATCCGTGCTCTGCCATCCATCTGTGCTCACTCATGCATGCATGCTCACCCATGCATCCATGCTCAACCATCCATCTATGCTCACCCATGCATTCGTGCTCACCAATCCAGTCATGCTCACCCATGCAGCCTCATCCATGCTCACCAATCCAGCCGTGCTCACCCATCCAGCCTCATCTGTGTTCACCCATGCATCTATGCTCCGCCATCCATCCGTGCTCCGCCATCCATCCGTGCTCCGCCATCCATCTGTACTCACCCATGCATGCGTGCTCACCAGTGCTCAGCCATCCATCCATGCTCAGCCATCTATCTGTACTCACCCATGCATGCGTGCTCACCAATGCAACCGTGCTCACCCATCCATCCGTGTGCAGTCATCCTCATCTATGGCTTATTCACCCCCATTCGTGCTCATTTATGCCTCATTCATGCTCATCCATAATACATCAGTTCTCATCCATGACACATCCATGCCACTACAGCACCCATCAGTGCCACTACAGCGCCCATCAGTGCCACCACAGTGCCTCACAATAATGTAATAGGTAGTCAAATTACATTTGAAATGTATGCCGCTAAAAAGCCTGATGGTGCACCCTGCATGTTGGGCCTCTGTATGTGGCCAGGCTGTGTAAAAGTGTCACACATGTGGTATCACCATACTCGGGACGAGTAGCAGAATATATTTTAGGGTGTCATTTTTGCTATGTACATGCTGTGTGTTAGAAATATTGTATAAATGGACAACCTTGTGTAAAAAAAAAATGCGTTTTCATTTTTTTCCCCACATTTTCCAAAAACTTGTGGAAAAAATGAACCGTTCAAAAGACTCATTATGCCTCATAGAATATAGGTTGGGGTGTTTACTTTCCAAAATGGGGTCATTTTTTGGGTGTTTCCATTGCCCTGGAGCTCCAGGACCTTCAAAAGTGCAAGAGGTAGTCAGGAAATTATATGTGTAATTTATGTCCTTAGAACGCCTGATGGCGCTCCTTGCATGTTAGGCCTCTGTATGTGGCCAGGCTGTGTAAAAGTCTCACACATGTGGTATCACCATACCCGGGAGGAGTAGCAGAATGTGTTTTGGGGTGTAATTGGTGGTATGCATATGCTGGATGTGAGCAATAATCTGTTAATATGACAATTTTGTGAAAAAAAAATCTTCATTTTGCAAAGAATTGTAGGAAAAAATGACAACTTCAAAAAACTTGCCATGCCTCTTACTAAATACGTTGGACTGTCTACTTTCCAAAAAGGGGTCATTTGTACTTTTCTGTCTTGTTAGGGCCTCAAGAAATGAGATAGGCCGTCAGTACATCAGGTGTGATCAATTTTCAGTGATTGGCACCATAGCTTGTAGACTCTATAACTTTCACAAAGACCAAATAATATACACTAATTTGGGTTAATTTTACCAAAGATATATAGCAGTATAAATGTTGGCCAAAATGTATGAAGAAAAATTGCTAATTTGCAAAATGTTATAACAGAAATAAAGAAAAATGCATTTTTTTACCAAATTTTTGGTATTTTTCCATTTATTGCTCAAAAAATAAACACCCCAATGGTGATTAAATACCACCAAAAGAAAGCTCTGTTTGTGTGAAAAAAAGGACGAAAATGTCATATGGGTACAGTGTAGTATGACTGAGTAATTGTCATTCAAAATGTGAGAGCACTGAAAGCTAAAAATTGGTCTGGTTAGGAAGGGGGTTTAAAGCGGAGTTCCACCTTTCCTTAGGTTTATTAAAAGTCAGCAGCTACAAAAAGTGTAGCTGCTGACTTTTAATAAACCGACACTTACCTGTCTCCCGATCCAGCGATGGAGCCGCACGGAGCCTCGCTCCTCTCCCCCTCGCCTCCGCGGCGCCGGCATTGCTACTGTGGGCACCCGGCCGCGGCTTCACGGCCGGGCGCACACTGCGCATGCGCGAGCGGCGCTGCGCATTGTGATTGGTCCCGAAGTCTTCTAGGACCTGTCCTGTGTCCCAGAAGACTTCGGGAGGGAGGGGGAAGGAGTCCTTCCATTTCCGATCGCCTAAGGTGACCGGGGCGGAAGTACCCCTAAAAATAGGGTATCCCCACCCCCCCTCCTCCCCAAAAGCTCCGTTTCAGCATCTGGAGCTGGGGAGGAGGACTTAAAGCGGAAGTTCCACTTTTGGGTGGAACTCCGCTTTAAGTGCCCAGTGGTCAAGTGGTTAAGCAAAGGTTGAAAGTTATAAGCGTATATGGAGTCTAAGTTCGGGGTCAGTTTAACTCCTAAATAAGTTATAGCCTTTTCCTCCCATTTAAACTCACAGTTTCCTTTAGTGATCTTAAGAGTGTCCAGAGATAATGACACATTCAGGGCTTCTGACTTATTATAATTAACTTTGAAGTTTGAGAAGTATCCAAATTGAGAGAAGATTTTGCGTATGCTTGGAAGGGTGATGTGAGGTTGTGTAATGAAAAAAAGGAGATCGTCAGCATACGCTGCTATCTTATACATCCTCCCTCCTACTGGGAAACCATGTATCGAGGGCGTGTTGTTTATCTTCAGAATCAGTGGCTCTAATGTAAGAATAAAGAGTAACGGTGACAGGGGGAAACCCTGCCGGGTGCCATTACTAATCACCACTGCGTCTGAAAGCAATCCATTTACTTTTAAGTTTGCAGTGGGGTTATTGTATAGCACCGAGATCCAACCCATCATCCTAGGTCATAACCCAATGTGCTTGCAAGTTGCCCACAAAAAATCCAAGGAGACACGGTCAAAAACACCATGCCCTCAAAGCCCTCCGACCATGCCCCATGAATAAGGTTTAGCGCCTTAATAACATCATCCATAGCCTCCCTACCTGGCATGAAGCCAGCCTGCTCGGGCCCTATCAATTGGGACAGAAAGGGTCAATTCCTGTTCGCTAGAATTTTTGTGAAAAGATTCAGATCTAGGTTAAGAAATGATATAGGCCTGTAATTGGAGCACAATAAGGGGTCCTTATTAGGTTTGTGAATAACCGTTAAGTGAGCTTTTAGGAAATCGTCTGGGGAGTCATTTTTATCTTTAATTGAGTTGATGGCTTTTAACAAGTGTGGCAGCAGCAGAGCAGCAAAACTCTTATAGTAATGAGCCGTGAATCCATCAGGGCCTGGGCTCTTCCCGGCCCTAAGGGACTTAACGGCTTGCGTCAATTCATCCTCAGAGATTGTTTCTTCTAGCTGTTCAAGATCGGAGTCCTCCAAAACTGGGAGTCCACGTTCAGTCAGAGATTGGTTAATTGCTTGAGAACGAGTGCCCACCAAATCCCCTGACTGATGACAGGAAGGTAGGTTATATTGTATAGTAGGCATGAAGTTCCTTCGCTATTTGCTCTGATTCCCGTGTTATGGACCCTGTTTTAGTTTTAATTGCTGGGATATTATTAGATAATTGGGTTTCCTTCAATGTTCTAGCCAAGTATTTCCCAGTTTTGTTACCATGTTTGTAGAAGCTCTTTTTCAGAAAAAGGATTCTTTGTGCTTTAAGATCTAGATGTGTCTGTAACGGTTTTCTCAGCTCCAGTAGCTCTATTGCGGACTCTTTAGCTAATTTTTGCTTGTGGGTGGCTTCCAAGGTGTTTATTCTATTAACCAGTTCCTTTAATGCATTCCCTGCTTCCCTCTTCTTCTTTGCTCCCATTCTAATCCACGCCCCTCTGACCACGCACTTATGCGCAGCCCAAATTGTCATAGGTGTAAGTTCGTCTGAATCATTCTCCCTGAAAAAAATTTCAATGGTTGTTGAGATTTTCGATTGACTGTCCAAGTCAGTCAGTAAGGAGGGGTTTAGTCTCCAAGAGCACTGTTTATTGTGTTGAATGGGGGATTTCAAGGTTAGCGCTACTGGTGCATGGTCAGAGAAGGATTGGATACCAATACTGGCCTGTTTCAATAATGGGAGGTCTCTCTGGGAGATAAAAAATATAGTCTAACCTTATATATTTATTCCTCAGGGGTGAGAAAAACGTATAATCCTTACGATCAGGATTAGCCACTCTCCAGGAATCAACAAGAGCAAGTGATGTCAGTAATTTCTTGATTTTGTGGAGTTGTTTATATGGTATACATGAAGTGTCCTGTAGGGGGTCCAACGGTATGTTGAAATTCCCCCCCAGGACAACCCCCCCCGTGCAAAACTTTTAAGTTTATTCACCATGTTGATACAGAAAGAGATCTGTGCCTTGTTTGGGAAATACACATTGGCCAAAGTAATCGGCATCCCCGTCCATTCCCCTTTAAGGAAAATAAGTTTCCCTCCGCTGGGACCAATATATATAATTATATATATATATATATATATATGTATGTTGTTTCTAGATGCCGTGGGTGATCAACAGTATATCCCCATGGATTAGTTGGTGGTACACACCATCGTCAACCACATCTCCTTTCCTTCCTCTCCGCTGTGTGCTACTACAATGTACCGCCTCAGCTCCCGTGCTGGACATTGATTCCTGTCCTGCCTCAGCTTCCGCTGCCACATCCCACAAGTCACAACTGTTCTGTAAGTAAGGGTGGGTACTATAACCAACCCCCCCCCCCCAA
>BLSH010416578.1:178385-199020 GCA_018402905.1 Glandirana rugosa
TTATAGATTTTTCTTATTTCTTTACTTATTTCCCAGTAACATCCGGTATCTATAACCAACCCCCCCCCCCCCCCAATATTCTATGGCCTACAATGACCCTTTATTCATTTCTTTATTCTTTTTAGATATTCTAGTGACATATGGCTCCTGATGAGTGGCAGCATGGCCACGAAATGTGTAGAGCCTTTGACTTCACAACCATGCGTCATATTGGAATCACTGATTTTACCAGCATAATTAGAATACCTTTATGTATTTGTATCTTGATAACCCCATGGGTATGCTGCCAGCCATATATGAATTACCTATATATGATTTTATAATTACTATGTAACAATGTTTTTTATGAAAAAATGTATGTATGTATGTATATATGAAATATGCCTTATTTGTGATTCCTATTGCGCACTGTTTATTCTGTGTGGTCTTTTGACTTTGGTTGATTGACAGAGGAAATAAAACAATTTTTCAGACTACTATGCCTCTTGCTTCCCATATAGCACGCCTCACTCAAAGTCCCAAACCTCCTTTTGTCTTTCTCATTACAAAGTATTGCACAGTCACTTCGTAAAACTTTACAGATTATCATTGTCAATACTGACATGGCTTCATAGCCGATACAATGCAAGGACTATATTCCCAAGACAGCAAAAATGTATTCTACACAGGTCTGTCTCCTTTGTATTTTATTTTTGACCACCTCCTTAAACATTTTCACTATTGTGTTACCCAAGGATAGGCATTCGACCAAACCCTTAGACCTCATGTACACAGGACGTTAAAAAAATGTTCTAAAAACGTCAGTAGCTTTGCAGGGAGTTTTTCCGCTTTTATCAGCGTTTTGCACTGATGTTTTTGAGCATTTTTGAGCAGTAACTTAAAGGCTCCATGCACGCTGGACGCTATCTGGGCTCTCTCAGCGTCGGGCAGGTGACGCTGCTTACAAAACGTTCTTTTGCAGTGTTTTGTAAGCAGCGTTTATCAACGTTTTTTTTTTTTTCATTGGCTTCCATTGACTGCAAAAAATGCCGGATGCCGATAAACAGCCGTTTACCAGCGTTAATGAGCGTTTATCAGCGTACAGCGTTTTTTGTGGTCAAAAGAACGACTTTTGAACGCCAATTCAGGGCGTTAAGATAACAGCCCAAAAACGCCACTGCTAATAAACGACAATTAACGTCCATGTACACATAGGATAACAAAGTGGCGTTTTTGGGCTGTTAAAAAAAACGCCAAAACGACCAAAAACGGTCGTTTATCAGATACAGTGCGCATGGAGCCTTAACGGTGAGTGGAGTTTTTGAGCGTTAGAGCGTTTTTACAGCTGAAAAACTTGTCTCAGAACCCACTAGTCTTGGGGTTTTTTTTATAGCTCAAAAACATCACTGCCCAAAACAGTTGATAACAGCCTATGTGTGCATGGAAACATAGGATAATATGATGGGGAGTTTATTGACTGTAGAGAAAAACGTCTGAAGCCAAAAACAGCAGCTGTAAAAACATCCAGTGTGCATGAGGCCTTAAGAAGCAAGAAAAAAAGCCTAGAAGAAGATGAACAGGGCAAGAAGGATTGGATGTATAGGTAAGGAAGGGCATGGGGGGGGGGGGAATGCAGATGGGCAGGGAAATCCCTGTGATCGGCTCACTCCGCTGGATTTCCAAATGGTTGGGAGGCTAAAAGCGTCTGGTCTCTATAATAAAAGTAGGGGGTCCAGACCTTCCAGTATTTGTTTTCCTGCTCCCTCATAGTCATGGTAAGGTTTACCATGACCTGAATATCTGCAACTCTCGTTTTCCAATGTGATATTGTGGGGGCACAGGTGCTCTTCCATAGTGCCGGAATGCAAGCCTTAGCTGCCGTCAGCAAATGTCTCAGTAATGAATTCTTGAATTTTTTTTATGGTCATAGGGGTATCGTTCAATAAGTAGGCCGCCGGGTTATTACCTAGCGAGATTCCAGTCAATGTATGGATTGTGGATTCCACAGCAGACCAAAAGCTCTGTAACTTGGGACATGCCCAAAAAATATACAGCATGGTCCCTTCTGCTTCCCCACAACGCCAACATGTGGCAGATACTTGCGGATAGATTTTATGAAATTTGGCTGGGGTCTTATACCATTGTGTGAGGAACTTATATACCTCTTGTTATATATTTGCCAGGGAGGCCTTGTGGGTAAAGAGCAGTATTTTCTCTTTCTGAGGTTGCGAAAACTTCATCTTAAGATCCCTTTCCCATTGCTGTAGAAAGGTCAAGTCGTCAGTGTCATCCTAATTTGTCAAGAGGGCATAAAAATAAGATAAAGTCTGTGATGTCAGGAAGAAGATTAGATCGTCCGCCTAGGCAGCTACTTTATGGGTGTGTGTCTTGGTTGAAATGCCCTTGATGTCAGGGTGGTCTCTGATGGTTCTCAGAAATGGTTCCAGGGACAGTATAAAGAATAGCGGTGAAAGGGGGCACTCCTGTCGAGTTCCGTTTCGTATATGAAAAGCATCCGAAAGCGCTTCATTCACTTTCACCCTGGCAGAGGGTCTAGAATATAACGCGTCCATCCAACTGCACATCCCTGACCCCAAACCTATGTGTTCCATCGGCGAGCGCAAAAATGTCCAGTCAACCCTATTAAAAGCCTTCTCCGCATCCACAGAGAAGAGCACTAGGGAAGAACTATTGGACTAGGCAAAGTGGATTGCATTTAACACTCTTTGGGTATTATCCCTACCCTCTCTGCCAGAGGTACAGCCAACCTGATCGCGATGAATTAGCGTCGGGATATGTGGGAGTATCCTATTCGCAATTATTTTTGTGAAGATTTCTAGGTTGACGTTCAAAAGCAAAATCGGCCTATAACTGGCACATTGTGCCGGATCCTTGCCTTCTTTCAGAATCAACGATATATGTGTCTGTAAACTCGAGTCAGATAGAACATGGCCATCTCACAAGGAGTTATACGCCGATACAAAACACGGAGCCAAAATTGAGGCAAAAGTCTTATAGTATGTAAGTGTGAACCCGTCCAGACCAGGGGCTTTCCCCCTTTTCATAATTTTCAGCACCGCTAAAAATTCCTCTGCCGAAAGCATTTTAGCAAATTTCAGTTTGGCTGTTTTTTTTTTTTTTAGGTAATCTTTATTTTATAATTTTTCATTTTTTTGTCATACAACATACATAAGACAAAATGCCATAGGAAAGAATAGAAGAATGCAACAAGGTCCACGTCAGTGTCATTCGTATTGCTCAACACAATGAGTAGAAATAAAAAGGGGGTGGGATAAGGCAAGTAGACCATCATAACCATGCTTTATCTAATGAACATAGCATAAATGTGTCGCCTCAAATAGCCCATCCCTACATGATGCTAAAGGTGACTTAAGACACCATTACGTGGATAAGAAACTAGGGAGGAATAACGAGAAAGGGGATAAAACAAGACAACATAAAATAGAATAAACAGTACATAACAAAACAGCACTCAATGAGATAATCAAGCTTATATCATGTGCTTGGGTGCAGTGGCTAGTCTGGTGTGGTTAAAGGTTAGGTGCCACCGCATTCCTCCCCCCCCATCAGGGACAGGGGTTGTGATGGGCAAGGCCCCTTGTGACCCCGACGAGGCCTTGCCAATATAGTGTATCCAGGTAGCCCATATACTATAAAATTTATCATAGCGGTTTTGCACGTCGCCATCCACTCCTCTGCAGCCATTATATTATTCACCATGAGGATCCATTAAGCATGTGTAGGAATTTACAGTCTCTTCCAGTATATAGAAATTAACCATCTGGCCGCATTGAGTAGGTGAGGCAAAACGGATTTGCGGTAACGACTGAGAGGAATGGTGGGGACATGCAACAACGTCTCCAACGGGGAGTCTGGAATTTCAATGTCGAGGATAACCTTGATTTGTACACTCCCTTATGTAAATAGGTCCCCCCCCCTGCTCTCCAATGACTGTAGCATCTCATACAACACCGATATAGCGTAGACATACATAGCCGCTCAAAGGGAAATGCCATGGTAGGGGAGCAAATCTCCTGGGATAGGCTGCAAACGAAGTGTTGGACCTGAATATAGTGCCAGTCATCCATGGGGAAAGACCCATATTGTGTCCAATGGCAGCAAACCCTGATCCTGTATGAATATTCCACATCTTGTCTCTCCATCAGCTGACCAAGTCCTTTAGAAGGAGGGATGTTCCCCTGGAGTGAACCAGGGGAAGCCCACTAAGGGAGCCAAATGGGAAATCGAAAGGGCAAGCTGACTCTGCTTAAGGCAGCCCAGATTACTAAGGCATGGCCAGCCATGGGAAAGGTGAGCTCAGACATTCCCTGGCAATCCTGGGGGATCCATGGGGCATGGAATAAATTATGTCCCACTAGGAATTTATGCAGCGGGACCCATAACTTAGTGGTCACGTTATGGTACCAGTCTAATATTTGTTGCAAAGCTATTGCCTCATAGTATTTATGAATGCCCGGTACACACCCATACCTCCCCTACGTTTGGGGCGCTGTATCATGCGAAGGGCCAGACGGGGACTTTTCCCATTCCAAATATATTTCAGGATCAAGCTGTTTAGAGTTGAGAAGAAAGGCCTGGGTAATGAAATGGGCATCATTTGTAAGTAAAAGAGGATATGGGGCAACACGTTCATCTTTAGGATACTGACATCCAGGAAAAGGCAACGCAATCTCAGTTTTGTAGGTCCACTCTGATAGTAGAAAGCAATGGGGCAGAATTACAAATGTATAACTGGGAACATCGGGCAGGTAAGTAAACCCCCAAATATTTTAAAGAGGTCTGGCACCAGGCAAAAGAGAATGAGGCTTGCAGCTGTGTACACAATCCCAGATGCATATTCAATGGAAGAATCTCTGACTTGTTATAGTTTATCTTAAAGTTTGAAGGCAGATTAAAGGCTCTCAGTTCAGCCACAATATTAGGAAGGGAAATCAAAGGGCCCGAGACATAGAATAGGACATCGTTCATATAAGCTGATAGCTTATGTTCTGTCGGCCCCACCGTAAAACCCTTAATGGAATCGTTGAGACGTATTTTGATAAGCAGTGGTTCGAGGGTTATAGCAAAAATGAGGGGGGACAGAGGACACCCCTGTCGCATCCCATTGCAGATGGGAAATGACTCATAACATCCCATTCACCCTTTACTTTGGCTTCCGTGGAACTATAAAGTGAAGATATCCAGGAAAGAATGCTAGGACCTAAACCTAGTCTGGCCAATGCCGTTCGGAGATATGTCCAGTCCACCCTGTCAAACGCCTTTTCAGTGCCTGTGGAACAGAAGACAGAGGATGATTTGCCTGCATTTCCGCCCAATGGATTAGCTGGATTGCTCTATTAGAGTTGCCCCATGCTTCCCTCCCCGCAATGAACCCTGTTTGGTCAGGGTGGACGATCATTGGAAGTATCGGTATAAGACAATTCGCCAAAATTTCTGCCAGTATTTTAACCACTCTCCTGCCCAGACCAATTTTCAGTTCTCAGCGCTGTCACTCTTTGAATGACAATTGTGAGGTCGTGCGGCATTGTACCCAAACAAAATTGATGTCCTTTTTTTCCCACAAATAGAGCTTTCTTTTGGTGGTATTTGATCACCTCTGCAGTTTTTATTTTTTGCACTATAAACAAAAAGAGACAATTTTGAAAAAAGAACAATATTTTTTACTTTTTGCTATAATAAATATCCAAAAATAAAAAAACTAATTTATTCATCAGTTTAGACCGATATATATTCTTCTACATGTTTTTGGTAAAAAAAATAATAAAAATCGCAATAAGCGTATTTTGATTGGGTTGCGCAAAAGTTATCGCGCCTACAAACTATAGACATTGGTTTATGGCGTTTTTATTATTTTTTTTTTTTACTTGTAATGGCGGCAATCTGCGATTTTTATCGGGACTGCGATATTGCGGCGGACATGTCTGACGTTTTTTACATGTTTGGGACCATTGACATTTATACAGCGATCAGATCTAAAAATAGACACTGATTACTATATAAATGTCATTGGCAGGGAAGGGGTTAACACTAAGGGGGCAGTGAATGGGGTTTGATGAGATCAGGACCTTCGATTGCTGGACATGGGGGAAGAAGACTGCAGGGACTGGTCGAGCACGGTGGAGGATTGGGTATGTAAATCATATTCTCTATGCCCCCTAGACCTGAACAAGCAACCCCATTGCAAGGGAGAATTTTCAAGTTCTCTGGAGATCAGCTTTAACACTTATGGAGCAGCTGTGATACAAATTATTATACAATTGTATTTGCTGTTGTGTGATTATAGATGTACACTGCAATTGGCAATAACAGCCAACGGTTAAATAAAATTTTAAGATTAGCTCCTCGGAAGTTTATGGTTTTCCAACAGGTTAGAGAATCATTTTGCCAGATATCTGTGTAACACAGCCACTGGAGATTATTTCCCTTACTATTCAAATCCAATGAAAGATTGCCCTTACTTTGAACAGCCGTAGGGCTTGTGTACATCGACTTTTGTTCATGTCAGAGCTGTTTTTCTCTCAAGTCAATAGGAATGCAAAAGCAGCTTAAAGGAGGTAAGATGCTGATCAGAAACACTTCAAATGAATTCCAAACGCAAGCTTAAAGTGGTTCTAAAGGCAATTTCTATACATTAAGGTAAAAAAACGTCTGGGTGCAGCTCAGCTCCCCCCTTATACTTATCCGAGCTCCATCTCACTCAAGCAATGTGCATGAGAGCGGTGGCTCTCCCGCAAATCTTTCTCCTCATTGGCTCACACAGCAGCAGGAGCCATTGGCTACTTTCAATCACAGCCAGTATGCCAATGAGGAGAGAGCAAGGGTGGGGCCAAGCCATGTTCTATGTGTGAATGGACAAGCCTGGGAGCGAGCCTGCCCCGATAGCAAGAGGCGTGCTATAGATGCCACTCAGCAGGGAGGAGGAACCAGGAGCGCCGGTGGGGGACCCAAAAAGAAGAGGATCGGGGCTGCTCTGTACAAAACCATTACACAGAGCAGGTAATAACATGTTTATTTTTTTCTTAAATCACAACCCTTAGAATCACTTTAATACACCTGAATGCAAGCTGCATTTTCCAGTCTACCCCCAGGACCTTATTCCAATGTGTACTATCATCACAGTAAATGCAGTGTGCAGAGTGCCAACTCTACTAATAATAATAAATCGCGTTTCATCTACAGTGCATACACTGCCAGAATCCAGTTAGGATATTGTCGTCACCAAAATGATCAATGAAAATAGGAATTCTTTCTACGTCTGTAAACACTTTCTCTGTATTTATTGGGGAACACAATAAACACAGAGAAAAATGCTTTAGATATGGTATATCACCACCTGCAGAAGAAGTGGCCAAAACATCCTCCACAGCTGTGGACAACTGAATTACATGGCAAAGCAGTACAAATAACAGGTTTAAAAGTGTTCACACATACAGGCCCAAGCAGGCCAGAAGGATAGGTGTTGTGTCCTCCGATGAACAAAGAGAAAATGATTTTAGAGTGAGTACAATAAAAAAAATCCAAATTTTGTTTATTGGAGGAGACAGTGTTAGATAATCACTGACTGTCCAGTCATATGCGCCCCCTGTGGCAAGAAACCCATACAAGCTTCTCAAAAAAATAAAAAACTGGGCTGCACAGCTGAACTTACCTGAGCCTAGGAACTGCATGCAGTCAATAACTGCAGGTCTGTTTCTCTTTACAGTTTATAAATGAATGCACTCAAAATTATTTGCACGCATCATTATGTTGGAAACAAAGTGACCTTGTCTTTTATTTCCTCTTTGCTCCATGAAGGACAATGTCAGAACCTTCCTGTCTGTATTCGCCTATATTCCAAGAAACCTCAAAGAAAATACACAGATGAAACACATACACATATATTTTTATTTACTTGCCAAAAGATTTGTATTTCTACCCATCCAGTACACATCTCTGCCACAAGCACAGCCCTGGCTGGCAGGGGACCAAACCTAGTCTATCTCTGCTGCAGTTTCATCTTAACCGACAGGTCTCTTTCCCACACCACCCTCTGATTGGATACTGAAGATGCAGCATACTGATGATCATTTTTCTGTCACTCTGTTCTTTCCTTCAATCAGCATGCCCCTTGCACTGCAACACATATGATGGGCTACTTGTGGTGGTTCTTCCTTTCCCCCTCTGAACTGTGCTGTACAGCAGACTGTAAAAGCCTAATACCAAGTCAAATTCAGGAACTTACACTGCTTGTATTTATTTAAAAAAATATATATATAATGTCTTAATGATTATATAGCTGCATTTATTTGTGCCTTTATCTGCCCAGAGCTCAGGTTTAAAACTATTAAAGGCACAATGCGACAGATATGGCATACAGTTAAAGTGTTTGCTAACCCAAAAAAAAAAAAAAATAGATTAAACAGCACAACGCTTGTGCTGTTTAATCTGCTCCCCTCTAAACTGTACCCCCCCCCCCCCGAACCTGCCACTTCCTGTGTCCCCTCCGTTGTCCGTGACGTCCCTGCTCTGCTCTCATCTCTCCCTCATTCCTTCCCCCCCGCCTGTCAGCTCCTTGTTGTGTGTGTGTTTCCACCACCCCCCGCCCCGCCGCTATTATTAATAATAAAAAAAATATTCAATGGTCACTGCCAGCCCCTCCAATATAAGATTGCAGAGCACACTGTATACATATTTTCCTAAAACGAGGCTTGTAAATATCTATTTAGAGCTCTCTTCATGTGACTCGCGGCCGCTTTATAGCTCCGATACATGGATACTGCAGGAGAGAGGCCACGTGATCTCCGTGGCTGGTGTCAGAGGGAGATCCCAGCCCCCCCTGCAGAACCCATACATCGGAGCTAAAAAGTGGCCGTGAGTCACATGACCGGCCTGAAGTCAGCTCTAAATAGGTACTTAAAAGCCTTGTTTTTTTTTTTTGAAAATATATATACTGTGTGCTCTGCATTAGTATAGTAGAGGGGCTGGCAGTGAGTCATAATTGTGGCTTAACAACCACTTTAAGTAAAGTAAAAGAATGTTTATTGTATTCATGAAGCAATTTCCCAAAAATAAATTAACCTTTTCTTTTGTAGCCATGAAACAATGATCCCTAATATGCTGAAGTAACAAGCTGAAGCTTACAACACATCAACAGATCTTTGAGAGCTTACATTTGGTGTACATATCCAGTCTATTGCTGTTTATTTTCTTTTTATTTTAGAGAGAACATGGTTTAAGTATGATGATATTGGTTATCTGAGACGGGGGAATATTCTGATGAAGAGTATCATACTGATAAAGGTGAAACAGACAAAGATTAGCATGATCCATAGGATCCAGTTGACAGACTTCTTGGCGTGTTGCTCGAGGCGGTCTGATTCAGTCTTTAGTTTTTCAAAGTTCTGGTCCGCTAACTTCAGAGACTGAGAGAGTGTCTAAAAGAAGTGAAGCAAATAGTCACCGATTTTGAGTCGATGTGGAAAGAAAGGAGCAGCTTCAGACAATAAAAAAAACAAATAAAATGAAGGTAAAAAAAAACTCACAAAACCATAAATATTCCACAGCAGTGCATGCATGAATAGTGAATCAAGAATAATAAAAATGTTTAAAAAACATCTTAAAGAATTAATTGATCAATTAATAATTAATAAATGATTAATTAATAATAAACAGTGATCAAAAGTTATAATTATAGTCCATAGTGTAATAGACAGTGTGTAATGAAATATCACCAACAGTTCTTCCTCCACCACAGTGAAAAAAACACCCCTTATGGACAGAAGCTCACCAGATACCAAATATTACGTTCACATCAATAGTAATCTAATTTCCTGTAGCTGACAGAAGCACGCATCAAATCAGGATTCCCTGATGTATATCACCATTCCACATGTAGAAATAAAACCACACAGCGCCTCCAATAGAGTAAAACCTTTTACAAACTAATTTAATCTAAAAGTAATGCTCTTACATCAATATAATTGTTAAAACACCCCCTGTGACGAAGGCAGAAGCGACGAAGCGCGTTAGTGTCGGCTACTTGGAACTTGGCCGAATGTGTACCAGGCAGTGCGGACAATGAAATTATTGAGATGCAGCATGGTGACACACGGCGTGTGATATATACAGGCGTGTTAACAATTATATTGATGTAAGAGCATTACTTTTAGATTTAATTGGTTTGTAAAAGGTTTTACACTATTGGAAGTGCTGTGTGGTTTTATTTCAACATGTGGATTGGTGATTTACATCGGGGAATCCTGATTTGAAGAGTGCCTCTGTCAGCCACAGGAAATTACTATTGATGTGACCATAATATTTGGCATCTGGTGAGCTTCTGTCCATAAGGGGTGTTTTGTTCACTGTGGCACTGTGGTGGAGGAAGACTGTTGGTAATAATTCATTACATACCCTTTCTTGCACTATGGAAACTACTTATAACTTTTTATCACTGTTTATTATAATCAATTAATTCTTTAAGATGTTTTTTAAACATTTTTATTATTCTTGATTCATTATTCATGCATGCGCTGCTGTGAAATATTTATGGTTTTGTGACTATAGAGTTCTTTTCAAATCATATACTGAAAGGAATTGGCGCTAAAGTTTGTAAACAAGGTGATTGATAACTGCTGATAAAATTCCTGAATAGGTAAACTATTGAGTGAATAAATGCATAAATAAAAAAAAAATATATGAAGTCCATAGTGACTGTCCCAACACCAATAGTGACTACTTTGCTTCCAACGCGTTGTTTCCTCCGCAACAGCACTCCACCACAAGTGCTTGGATAAATGGATGACCACTCACCACAAAATTCCCAGTAGTAAAGTGGATGTAGGCAATGATGAATGAATACACCATGAATCTTGGGTTCACCTTTTCCCTTGTTTTGATTCTCCAATGGAGGTTACGGATACACCAGCGAACTCCAGAAACAAAAATACAAATAGATGGTGCAGTAGGTTCAACCAAGAAACCTCACAAGCTAGTAGGCAAAGTTTGTACTCACATTTGTTTATACCCTGCCTGGTACTAGGTATCTACAGCACGAATGGGCTTCTGGAAAGCACGTGTGCCGGTCTGGTGTGCGTTTCACGTCTTGTGTTGGCTCAGACAGGTGGATCAGCGTCACTGGTGGGACTCGAATATGATTGGTCCCTGCTTCGACATATGTTTCGCTGTTAAGCGTGCTCAGGAAGTTCCTGATCACTCTTAACAGCGAAACATATGCCGAAGCAGGGACCAGTCATATCCAAGCACTTGCGGTGGAGTGCTATTGCAGAGGAAACAATGCATTGGAAGCAAAGTAGGCACTATTGGTGTTGGGACAGTTACTATGGGCTTGTAAAAATATTCATATACCGTATTTTTTGCACCATAAGACGCACCTCCCCCCCCTCCAAAAAATGGGGGAAAGTGTCCCTGCGTCTTATGGTGTGAATACTGCAAAAAACCCGCACCACTCCCCCCGTCGCCGGGAGCCCGCATTACACTGCGGGCTCCCGGACACCATAGAGCACCGCTGTGTTCCTTTTCACACAGTGAGAAGACAGAGCAGCCCCAGTGGCCTGATGAAGTACTGCCATGGCGGCCGCTTGGGCTGCTCTGTCTTCTATCCCAATGGGGTCTGGCTGCAGAGTGGAGCTCCACCAGGCGCATGTGTGGTGACATCATCAAAGCGCAGCGGTGCCAGGAGATTTGAATCTCCCTGTCAGTTCTGTGTCAGGCTGCATTTCACGGACACAGGTATGGATATATTTGATTGGCACTGGTATATGCTGCATTTGATTGGCACTGGTATATTGCTGCATTTCATGGACACAGGTATGGCTCTATTTGATTGTCACTGGTATATGCTGCCCTTTATGGAAACTGGTATACTGCTGCATTTCATAGGACTGGTATATGTCTGTATTTTATGGACTCTGGTATATGGCTGCACTGATAAATATTTTATTACACCATTTGGTTCAGAATATTTTTTTTCTTGTTTTCCTCCTCTAAAACTTAGGTGCGTCTTATGGTCAGGTGCGTCTTATGGTGCGAAAAATACAGTATATATTTTTATTTTTGCATTTATATCTATCAACTCAATAGTATACCTATTCAGGAATGTTATCACAAACTTTAGTGCCAATTCCTTTCAGTATATGATTTGATTACAGTTGTAGCTCCACTATTTAAAGGGGCAGCTAATGATGTCCATTGGGATGGACATAATCACAAAAATCGCACATTGAGGCACCAATATCAGTCTATTTTCCTATTTGCTACAGAGATTTTTCACCTAAATTTTATTATTTTCATTTAAAGTAGCAGCATTATTACAGGATTTATGATTTAGGTACTAGCGCGGTGGTTTACATACATTAAAACAAAAAACAGACTAGCTCCCCAAATGAAGAGGTTATGCATTTAGGAAAGTAGAAAACGTGTTCACTTTTTCAAGCATAAAAATAAAACATGAGTAACAACACAGTATATGCAGAACATAATTAAAACACAGTAGTGTAGAACAAACCATGTCCCTGTACATGATTAAGTGAAATAACTGTACAGTTTAGTAGCAGATTCCAAAAATGACATTTACTGCAATGGTTATGTGCCCACTGTACCTGGTTGTCCTGTTTAATGACATTTTGTGCTGCTAATGAGTTGCTTTTAAGATTCTGGGTCAGACGCAGCATCTCCTCTGCTAACTTTTCTTGCATGTTGTGATGATGCTGTAACACCGCATCAAGCTCTGCTTCTGACTGCTTGTCATTGGAAATAGAGCCCCTGAAAGGTAAATTAGTTAATTACAATGACATTTTTGTCTACACAGGCGAAGGTGCATTTTGCTTCTGTCCCAGCCTCCCACCACCCCCCTTCTCTGCACAGTGCGACCCCTACCAGTTGTTCCACCACAAATACTGCAGCATGCTCTACAAATATTACAGTTGCTCCACAACTAGCACAGCACACCTCCATACCAACCAGCACACTTCCATATCACCTCCACAACACCCCATACTCCCCCAGCACATCTTTGTACCCCTACAGCACCTCAGCACATCTTTGAAGCCCCAGAATACCTCTATACCTCCCAACACTTGTACCCCCAGCACACTTCTGTACCACCCCTTTGCACATCTCTGCACCCCAGTATGCATCCAAACCCCTTAGCATGCCTCTGTGCCCCCAAACACATCTCCATACCCTCCACAAATTCCCAGTACCCCCAGGTCACCTTTGTAACCCTTTGCAGCCATCTGTGCCCCCCAGCACATGTCTATATTCCCCACGCACCTCTGCACCCAACAGAATACCCTGTATCCCCCATGTACCCTAGCACACCTCTGCAGCCTCCCACACGCCCCTGCACCCCCAGCATTCCTTCGTATCCTTCATACTCCTTCGTCCCCAGCAAGCCTTTGTTACCCCTAGCAGACCCCTCCCCCCCAGCATACATCTGCACCCCCAGCACACTTCTGTATCCCTAGAATCCTCTGAGCCCTTCAATATGCCCCCATACCCTTAACACCCCACAGCACATGTTCTCTTCTGCACATCTCTGCCTCCCCCCCCCCACACACACACCTCTATACCCCCCAAGCACAACTTTGCATCCCCTATATCCTCCAACACACCTTTTTAACATGAAGCAGCTGCATGATTCTGTGACCCCTGGAACATCCATGCACTCCACCACACATCTATGCAAATCACACACACACGCACACACACACAACACCCGTCTGTACCCACTTGTATACCTGTGCAGTATGCATCCCCCTTCCTGTAGACCTCTGCATCCCTAGTACATCTCTGTACCCACCCCCTCTTCCCAAACAAACACACAAAACTCTGCACTTTTGATCGGCAGCTCACACACTTGTGTAGTGGCACTAAAGTCTATGCCTGCTCGGGTCAGATGCCCCTCCACTGCATAGTGTGAATGGCTTGGTGGAAATGCCGAGCACCACAGAGCTGTGTAGCGGGCTTGCTCTCCTCCATGCCTCACTCCCTCCTCCCTCCCAGCATATCGCTCAGCCACACTGAGAGGAGCAGAGCGGCATGCCAGCCCACTCTACGGAGGATTACAGCTGCCAAAGAAAAATCCCCCCTGGCTCCAGTCCTGCCACAAGCCTCTCATAGGGCCCCCTAGTGGCCTCGGGCCCTGTCCCAATTGCCTGAATGGTCAGTCCGCCCCTGCCTATAACCCTAACTCACTATGTGAGTCTACAGGTTTGAAGCAACCAATGCAGAGTAACGAAGGAATGGAAGAGAGGGTGAACTGTGTCCTCTACTGTACTCCAAGATATTGAATTTACATGGTACTGCAGGGCAGAGAGAACCAAGATGAGATCCCAAGGAAGCACAGGGTGCTCTATGGGGGTACTTGACACAAGATATAGCTGGAATCTTGTTTTTTTTTTGTTTTTTTTTACAAGGGAGAGCAAATGCATAGGTCTTTGAAAAAATAGACAAGGCCAAAACCTGACCTTTCAGAGTAGATTGTAGAAAGGCCAGAATGAGAGGTACAGAGTAATCTCTGGGATTGTAATGCCTGTGTTCACACCTGGAAAAGAAAGATTTCCAGGTATGATAGTAGCTCTATCTGGAGGTGACTGTTCTTGCTTTATCTCTTAAAGCGGAGTTCCACCCAAAAGTGGAACTTCGCTTCAAGTACTGAGGACTCCCTGACATGCCACAATTTTTTTGGGGGGAGGGCTGGCTACCTAGTTTACAGATAACCAGCTCTCACTTCCACTCCTGGCGCCGCGGCCCTGTGCGGACGTTCACCTCTCCTCCCTCCGTTCCTGCAATCTTCTGGGACACGTCACAGGTCCCAGAAGATTGCCCGGCCAAGTCACAAAGCGCAGTGCCTTTTTATTAAAAGTCAGCAGCTACACTTTTTGTAGCTGCTGACTTATAAATGGGTGGAACTTCGCTTTAAGACATGGGGCTTCAACAGCCATGTCATAAGAGCCAGAGACTGATGGAATAGAGGGCCCCTGACCACTAGATTCCTCCTGTTGGGAGGAGGCCAGGGGTCATCTGTTAGAGTATGTCAGTTTACCAGGTACTTCTGGGCCAGTCTGGTGCAATGCACAGTCTTCTCAATCGCTTTAAGCAGACGAGGCAGAATTCTGGTCCTGGGCACAAACAGAGGTAGTTTGATGTTGAATATGGAAGATAGGATGTCCCATTTCTGAAATATCAGATTAAAGATGTTTGGCAAAGGGTCCATTCCCCTTTATCCACGTGGTGGAGGCTGAGGTACTCTGCTTTGCAGTTGTTTACTCCTGAGATGTGGACAGCAGGAATTGCTGAGCAGTGAGTTTCCACCCATGCTCTGAGCTCCAGGATGTGGATGGGGAACTTGGCTTCGATCATTCACCATTGTTCCCTGGCCATGAAGGACTGGAACATCCCTCCCCAACCTGAAAGACTGGCATCTGTTCTGATCACTTTCCAGTGGAAAGGAAGGATAAACTCACCTTTTGGTAATGTTACATGTTACACCCATATTTAGGGGCCGACATGGCATCTGCCTCCCATCCCCTCCCATACCCCAATGTGATAGTGGGCACAGGATCTTTTCCTTGCACCCACTGTCACAATTTAAAAAGTGCACAGATCCACTCACACGGCTGCATCATTCATTCACAGTAATATGTGAATAAATGAACTAACTACCGTGTGCCACTGCAGCAGACAGCTTTTAGTTATCAATAAAGTACGAGGGTGCTGATGAGCGCTCTTGTAGTTCATTGATCTTCCTGCTCTCCAGTAACTGTCTGTCAATAAGGTAGGTACAGGCAGACAGCTAAACTGAGGTTCTGCAGGAGTCTGACATTGTACCCGCAATCTGTTGATCATGGGTGCAATGCTCTGTAGACGCCAAAAAAATAATAAAATAAAATGCACCTTTTTTACCTGCAAAAATATGTGCGTTTATTCTTTTTTTTTTAAGTTAAACTTAGCCTTTAAGGCTGGGTTGGAGATCCACCAAGTGGAGGGATTACTTGCTTGGCTGGATAGGAGCATGGGTAAATCAAAAGAAGGAGTATGCTTGTTTCAGGCTGACCAGATGTGCTGGAGATGTCGTAATGAAATGGGTAGATGGTACAGCCTGTGAGGAGGCTGCCATGAGGCCTACGGCTCTCATAATGGGATGTGCCTCTGACCTAAATTTTCAAGCGTGAGCTCTAAGAGAGAATTTTCTTATCTGAAATAAAAACCTTTGCTTGGGATGTATCCAGGATGAGAACCAAGTATTCCAGATGCGGAGAAGGTTGGAGAGCAGATTTTTGAAAAGGGATCCCCCAGCTGAAATCCTGGAGCAATGCTACAGCACATGTGGGTTGTACCACCACCAAATTGTTTTTAGCACAGTGCCTTAAATACAGTGTAGTTCATGAATAGATCTTTTCTCAACAGTTATTAGGTGAAAGACAGACCTGCGCTGAGCCACAAACCTCCCTCTAGTGGTCGATCTACAAACCCCTGCTATTAAAATATTAAAAATATGGAAGCGCGCACTTGTAAAACTGTAAAATCTATTAAAGGATTGCATTATTTAGTAAAAAGTCATAAAAATGACTTCAAGGTAAACACTGCAATAATATTGCAAAATAAGCTCTCAAAAATACTTTCATTTTAATAGGAGAGTACAGGCACATGAAACACGTCAATGACTGAAACAAGTGATTTCGAGAAGAGCCTGCCATTAGTATCAACTGGGGTTTTCACAAGTCCTCTGGGCCTCAAACTTTATGGATAATGCTCAGTAGTAAACTGGGAAAGCCAGTTTGTAATTCAATTAGAGGTAGGAGTGTCTGGTAATCCCACACTCCCTATTTAAACTAGACACCCTACATGGCTCAAAGAATGGGTATTTTTGCCTTGCAGAGAAGAACAATGTATGTAGACATTCACTCATTATGGAAGTTTGAACTGGGCCTCATGTATAGGAAACACAATAGTATATCATTCTGTTTATTCTCCACTACAGCCTGCACTGTACATAACTAAACTAAAAGGCATATTCAATCTTCCTAAAGACAAGTGTATTAAAACTATGAGGCCTCATGCACACAGGATGTTTTTGGACAAATTTACAGCTGCTGTTTTTAGCTTCAGATATTTTTTTCCTACAGACAATAAACTCCCCATCATTATCCTATGTGTTCATGCACACATAGGCTGTTATCAACTGTTTTTGGCTGGGGCATTTTTGAGCTGTAACCCCCCCCCAAGACTAGTGGGTTCTGAGAGACATTTTTCAGCTGTAAAATTGCTCAAACACACAAAAACACGTAAAAACGCGTCTTGCCAACGTTTTTGGACGTTTTAGATCCATTGAGAAAAAAAAAACTTCAAAACCGCGATTCACCAAGAGTTTTGGACGTTTTTGGTCCATTGAAAAAAAAAAAGAAAAACTCACTACAAAGCTACTGACGTTTTTAGAGCATTTTTAACGCCCTGTGTGCATGATGCCTGAAAAGAAACTTAACATTCTAACACTATTCAAAAATGTAGGATCTGAAAAATACCCACTTCCTTTTCCTTGGATAGCTATCACTTGTATCTAAAAAAGAAAAAGCAGAAAGAGAAAGTTGCATTTAAAGTCCAGTTTATTAAATATTAAATAGTGGAAAATTAAATTATGATATGAAAAAGGAACTAAAATTTATAGTCAACACATTATATAATATTGTGCACATTCTACACCACACACAACTGGTAGATTTTCATAATAAATATTTGTTTGAATTTTGAATGTTAGGGATTTAATAAAAACAGCAGTGATGGATTGAAGATGAGGAAACATTAACAAATAACCTTTTGCTTATCCATTAAATAATAGCTGCACTCTCACTAAAAATTATACATTGACAGTTTCCCTTTAAACTTTACTGAACATGAACCCTGTTTCCAGTAATATGGCCTTGCTCTTAGTTTACATCCTGTTTTGAAGTCAACAAGCTTACTGGCCACCACTAGGATGTGCTGTTAAGACTGCATACAATACTGCTGAAAACACGTGTTATCTTTAAAGACATCATAATCCTTCCTACCCATACCTTGTGTTTTTTCCCTGCATAAGATGTGTATTGTTTCATGATGTCATTTGTTGTCCTGTATGCGCACAACTTAAAGTAGAGTAAATCTTCACATTCCTAAGTCAGAAGTTTCTGTTTGTGTTCAAACATGAGGCACGCGGCATGGCACTGCATAGGCGTGACCTCTGTCTGTACTACTAACATTTCCTATGATGAAACAATTAACATGCTGGAAGAGATGTGTATCATCACTTTACCACTTCAACATTTGTGATGCAAAACACATGAAAGCAGAAGGCATGCACTGGACACTGTGTGACCTGGAACAAAAAGTTGCCTGTCATTAGGGACAAGCTAGGTTAATGAATATATGGACATTAGGGGTGCTGAAATGAATCAATGCATCGGGATTCTGCAGTGACTGGGCATAATCGATGTCGGGTGACGTCATCCGACTTACCAATAGGTGACTTGTCAGGCGTCTTGAGTCGCCTGACAAGTTGCCTCCATGCTGCGGCTCAACCCTGTGATCATTATGATCACAGGACCTGGCTGAGCAGAGATCGGGATATGGGCACTGTGATTGGCCCTCCCGATCACGTGACGGCTGTGTCCAATCACAGCTGTCACAAGGTTAACAGCTCTCTCCCCGCCAAGCTCAGCGAGAGCTTAGTGCGGGGGGGGGGGAATCTGCACTGCAGCTCTGTGACAGCTCTCTGTATGAAGATGCTTTTATACAGAGAGCGATCACAGATTACCCCACAAATAGTACACCAAGCACCACTGATACCTGTGTCCCCATACACGTCAGTGTCCCCATAAAACATCTGTCACAGTGCACAACACATCTGCATTTCCTCCATCACATCTGTATGTCCCCTTCACATCTGTCAGTGCACAACACATCTGTCTGTCCCCATCACATCTGTCACAGTCCCCAAAACATCTGCATGTCCCCCATCACATCTATTAAGAAGAGGAAATGGGACTTTACATGAGGCAAGAGGTGAGTGATTATATGAAACACACAATGGTTGAATAAAAAGTGTTTATTCTCGAAACTCATACAGAATAGTACATGTAGCAGGGTATACATTGTGTGGAAGAACCAACAAACATATAAACATAGCGATGGCCCGAGTAGAGGCCATACAATAAATACACATGTGACAAAATGTAATTGCAACATACATGGGTATCCTCTATCGAGTATGAAGGGATACCCTGTATGATGGAATAAACACTGAACCTGTAAATGGTAAAAAGTAAAGTAAAAAGACCATACTTCATATTAAATATTGAGCATAGTGCATCCAAACACAGTTAAAAGATGTAACAAAGTCTAAAAAAGCCATGGGATAAAATCTAGAAAAAGATGAAGTGGACTACACCTCCACAGAAACGCATTGGGCTCTGTTTGGATGCACTACAGTTTTATGGCAGTATACGCCTGCCATGGACTCATGTTATTACTTACCCACTATGGAGGATGACTTATGCCGCACCCTGGTTTGGATGCACTGTGCTCAACATTTAATATGAAGTATGGTCTTTTTACTTTACTTTTTACCATTTACAGGTTCAGTGTTTATTCCATCATACAGGGTATCCCTTCGTACGCGATAGAGGATACCCATGTATGTTGCAATTACGTTGTCACGTTTGTATTTATTGTATGGCCTCTACTCGGGCCATCGCTATGTTTATATGTTTGTCGGTTCTTCCACACAATGTATACCCTGCTATGTGTACTATTATGTGTGAGTTTCGAGAATAAACACTTTTTATTCAACCATTGTGTGTTTCATATAACCACTCACCTCACGCCTCATGTAAAGTCCCATTTCCTCTTCTTAATACATATATAGGGATGGAGGCGTTTTTGTAAACGTCTCATTTAAAGTCCCATTTCTCCTTTTTTACAATCCCCCATCACATCTGTCACAGTACACAAAACATCTGTATGTCTCCGTCACATCTGTCAGTGCACAACACATCTGTCTGTCCCCCTCACATCTGTCACAGTCCCCAAAACATCTGTATGTCCCCATCACATCTGTCAGTGCACAACACATCTGTATGTCCCCATCACATCTGTCACAGTCCCCAAAACATCTGTATGTCCCCCTCACATCTGTCAGTGCACAAAACATCTGTATGTCCCCCATCATTCAGTTCCTACCCTCCCTTGTATCCTAATCGTGATGCATGGCGGAATCGAATTGTTGGCCAGGTAATCGAATCGGGAGACCAGTGAAGACGCGCACCCCTAATGGACATAGGGGAACCGATCAGCCGTGACACTACAAACTGCACCCAAATTATATGAGCCCATCATTACAAGGTAAAGCAAACAAAAAACACCGGAAATTCAACTACACTTCTACCGACCCTAGTTAAAACAAAAGAAACATTTGAAAGCGTGCAATGCCTTTAATAAAGAAAACCCATATTTTTGCAATCTTGCAGTTTAACTGATTATTTTATATCTCGATGGATTACTAATAAAGGATATATAATTTTACTTCAAGTTGAATCAGTGCCGGGCTTTCACTTTCTCTTATATTTTTTGCAGAGGCTGA
>BLSH010416578.1:213373-224316 GCA_018402905.1 Glandirana rugosa
GGTTTTTACATTTACATACAATAACCCTAAAATGTATCTTTTCACTGCCGTCTTTTTCTGACTCATCAGGTAGCTCAGACGGGGAAAAATAAATAAATAAATAAAAAAATGTAATTGGAACAGACTGATACCTAAATACAAATAGGGTTCGTACAAACTTCGGTAAATGACAACTGACAGAGTGTTGGAGACAACCATCAAATAAGGTTAGTAGTTGGTGGGAAAGTCATTTTATTATGAAAGATTCTAATCAAAACTTGAAGGGGGGGTCAATCAAACTCCAGTACACGGGCACAAGAACTAAAACCAAAGTATAACTTTTCTGACGGGAGGACTTGGAATAAGTGGGGGAACTCCATTAATTTCCAAAGTTAGTACAGAGGGGAGAGGGAAGAAAGGAGGTCTGACATGTATAATTCAAGGACTTCAGCGAGAACTATACAAAATAGGGGGTCTGGAAAGTGGTAAAAACAATGGGCAGAGACTTGAGCAAGATAAAATAGTTATAGAAAAACATTCACTCCAGAGGTCTTGACCTGTGTCATAAGATTCACTCCAGAGTGATTTCTAGATATATCTCCTTAGTCTTGGAGGAAGGAGGACGACCACTAGGGAGATGACTATGTAGGGTCTTAAGATAAACGAAAAGGGTGACGGACCAATGTGACAAACGAGTAAAACGTTAGTAGACTTTATTCGTGGGGGTTTATAAAAAGAAGACATCACGACCGATTGTGACACGGGGGTTACGACATGAGAGATTCGCCTAAGAAAAAGGGATCTACGTAATAAAATGTAAATCTTTATAACTTGACGTCAGAGGGGACGAAACTGGTTAGAAGGTCGTTACGGTTTAGTACAAGGTACAATGTCTGGGGAGGTCCCTATAGTTGGGATAATGTGTGGAAACATAGTAGTCGTTTCTCTGTATGTAACGGGTCGTTTGGAAATCAATATAGTGAATGTATATCCAACTTATCTTGTCCTGGGTCATGTCTCGGAACACCATGGGGTGATCACTGACCAGAGACAAATGGTGAAAGGTCTGGGGGATAAAACATATCAAGAGCGACTTCAGGAACTTAATATGTACAGTCTGGAGGAAAGAAGGGAGAGGGGAGACATGATTGAAACCTTTAATTACCTCAAGGGGGTGAATAAGGTTCAGGAGGGCAGTCTTTTCAATATGAAACCAAAATCAAGAACACGGGCACATGACCTCAAACTAACTGGGGGGGAAGTTCAAAACTAATCTTAGAAAGTATTATTTTACTGAAAGGGTGGTTGATGATTGGAATAAACTACCAACAGAGGTTGTGAGACAGTCAACAGTAAATGGCTTCAAACATGCTTGGGATAAACATAAATCCATAGTCAGACAAGGTTAATGTAAAAAAATAAATAAATAAATAAAAAGGGGCAGACTCGATGGACTACTCAGTCTTTTTCTGCCGTCACTTTTCTATGTAAAATCCCAATAACATACATTTACATTTTTGGTTGTAACATGACAAAATATGGAAAATTTTAAGGGGTAGGAATACTTTTTCGAGGCATTGTATATACAGTTCTCAGCATAAATGCGTACACCAACAGATTTGTCAGAAAACCTTTACTTTCCCTTTTTACAACATTTCTATGGGACACTATGCTACGAAATACTCCCACAAATGTGGGCCATTAATTGTAACCAAGATTTGTTAATTTGCACACACAAAAAAGTATTTTTCCTAACAAATTCATTCAAGACCATGTTGCAAAAATGAATACACCCCAATGAAATTCGGAGCAAAGCCAAATTTTAGACAACAAAATTCTAATTAATAATTCAACTACAGGTGAGTCTAATTATTCATTAAACAGGTGCCCATCAGACAGTTGATTATAAAAGGGTATTACTTAAAGAAAAACCCTTCCCGTTTCATGCTGTCAGCAATGGCACCACATGGAAGAGAAACGTCACGAGGCCTGAGAAAGAAAATTATTTCTTTACACAAGAAACGTGAAGGCTACAAGAAGATCAGCAAAGCTTTACTTATCAGTCAGAATACTGTAGCAAAAATAATGCAAAAATTTAACAAAGATGGAATTGCAACCATCTAACAGAGACGTCCAGGCCATCCATGGAAGCGGGTGAGGAAGTGTTGAGGAAAAATCGCCATGCAAGTTCACTGCAGTTATCTAAAAAAATAGAAAGCCAAACTGGGGTGATTTTTTCCCGTGACACAATACGGCGCACACTGCAGAGGAATGGTGTTGTCCACAAAGGAAGCCTCTCCTAAAGCCCATGCACAAAAAAAGCCCACCTAGAATTTGCCAGGGCCCATGCTGAAAAAGAAGACGACTACTGGGACTCTGTACTCTGGAGTGATGAGACCAAGATAAATGTTTTTGGAACTGATGGCTTCCAAATTGTATGGCTTTGCAAAGGTGAGGAGTACAAAGAAAAATGCACAGTGCCTAGATTGAAACATGGTGGTGGCAGTGTCTGTCTGTGGGGCTGCAGTGTGTGTGTGGGGGGGGGGGGGGGGATGGGGAGAAAAAGGGGGGAAAAGGAAGAAGTAGGGGGAGGGTAAACGTTGTGAAATCATGTTGCATATGGTACATACATATTGCATCTGAACATTTTCTCCCCCCCGCAATAGGGGTTATAGGGAGTGGGCATGACTTATCATTTTGCAGTGTTTGGGAAACTGTAATCCCATTTTTTAAGATTAATAAAGCTGTATTTTATATATATATACTCATTGGTACCATTGCTTGTTATCCCTTTTTTGCTATGATTGGCTGGTACCGCAATAGTCCTCTTGAATCTCTGTGGGGATGTTGGCCGGGAACCGACCTATAGCCCCACTCCTTCTCCAGATCTAAATATAGAGATGAGGTACCCACAACCTACTTACTGGCTTATGAACCTGGAGGCACTAGATATGAACCCTGGGGATATACTATTTTACACCAAAAGACTGTCAGAGATGCGGGGCCGGGAGGAGGAGGAAGTCAGGGGTGCCCAGAGAACACACAGGCTGAGCTGTTTACAGGATAGGAGACAGGGGCTGATGACATATCCCTGCCTGACTCTGAACAGCTACTAGAAAATGTGGAAGGCATGGAGGAGGAGGAACAGCCCACTCTGCGACAGATTCTGCAGGCAGTGCAAAAATGTACCATGAAAGTTAACCATGTGAATGTTAGACTAGGGGGCTTAACTGAGAAAGTTACAAGACATACAGAAAATATGTGAATGAACGATGGCAGCGGTGGGCTGCATTAGTGAGCTGGAGGACAAACTGCTGCCATTGATACAGGAGTCTCGCTCCACATCTCACTTGCTGCATGATAACAGGGCCAAGATCGACGACATCGAGAACCGGCTCAGAAGCAATAATGTGCGTATAGTGGGGCTCCCGGAAAAGGCAGAGATCACACAGAGTTCATTGAACACTGGCTGCTGGATACCTTTGGGAAGGAGGCGTTCACCCCACTCTTTGCTGTTGGCCCATCGGGTCCCCTCCAGAGCTATACCAGGGAATGACCCCCCACATGCTGGCACGCATTCTGCATTACCGTGACAGAGAAAAAATACTCCGCCTGGCCAGAGAATGACGGGACATTAAATAGAACGGTATCCGGGTGTCATTCTACCGTGACTTCTCGGCAGGGGTGCAACAACGTCCCAAATTCTATGATGTTAAACACAGGTTGAGGTGGTTGGGCTTACCCTATGCTATGCTTTACCCCGCTTGTCTGAGCGTTACAGCAGAGGGAAGAAAAAAAAACCTTAGTTAGACTTACCGGTGACGATATTTCTAAGAGCCTTTCAGGACAGCACCATGCCGTCAGTCGTTCTACAGTTTTCCTCCGACATGCTGGAAGATATAAACCAGAGACATTATATGCAAGTTTACACATTCATATCCCCCCAATAAACTTAGGGGGGGGAAGTAGCTGCTGTCCTGAAAGGCTCTTAGAAATACCGTCACCGGTAAGTCTAACTAAGGTTTTTCTCTCCTCGCCTTTCAGGACAGCACCATGGAGATAACCGAGCACTTACTTCAGGGAGGGACCACAGCTTGCCGGACCTTCCTGCCAAAGGACTGATCTGCTGCTGACAAGAGATCTAGCCTGTAGTGCCTTATGAAGGTTCAACAACCGGACCAAGTGGCTACTTTACAGATTTGTTCCGGCGAGGCCCCGCCTTCTCAGCCCAGGAAGCTACCACTGCCCTTGTGGAGTGTAGTAACACTCCCACCGGCGGTTCACTGCCAATAGCCAGATAGGCTTCTCTTATTGCTAGCTTCAGCCACCTAGCTACGGTGCCTTTTGATGCCCTCGCCCCCTTACGAGTTCCTGAAAACAGGACAAAGAAGGATGACGACTTTCTCAGGTCCTTCGTTACCTCTAGATATCTTAGGAGGCATCTCCTGTCATCCAGGGTGTGAAAGGCTTCCTCGCCTGGTCCTGATGGTTTTGAACAGAAAGTTGGAAGCACAATTTCCTGAGTACGATGGAAAGCCGAGGCTACTTTAGGGAGGAATCCAGGATCCGCCCTTAAGACAATTCTATCTTCAAAACATCTAAAAAAAGGCTCTGTTGTAGATAAGGCTTGTAATTCACTAATCATACAAGCAGTGGTCACTGCTACTAGGAGGATGCTCTTTAAAGTAAGACAGTTCAACGTTGCTTGTTCTAGAGGTTCAAATGGACTCTTAGTAAGACCCTGTAAAACTAAGGATAAGTCCCAGCTTGGGAAAACTTTAGCTGCTACCGGCCTAACTCTGGCCATAGCTTTGAAAAAAATGAATTATCAGAGGCTCCTTAGGGCAGCTACCTGTGTTTTGAGCGTACTTGCCGCCAGACCTTTCTCCATGCCTTCCTGGAGAAATTCTAAAACAGAAATCAAATTTTTTAAATCAAAGTTTTTTCTGGAACACCAGGTGTTGTAGCATTTCCAGATTTTAAAGTATATGAACCTAGTGACTTTTTTCCGGCTTGTCAAAAGAGTGTCGGTTTCTTTGACATGCCCTTCTGCTTTCCGAAGGTCCTCTTCAGAAACCAAGCTGCGAGTTTGAGACGAGCCGAGTCTGGGTGATATAAGTCCTCTTGACTCAGGAGATCCCTCCTGATTAGTAGTCTCCACGGAGGTTTCACTGTCAGGTTTAGGAGGCTGGCGAACCAGGGCCTTTTGGGCCAGAAGGGTGCAATCAAGATTAGGTCTTTTTTTTCCCTCCTGAATTTTTCCACGACCCATGGGATTAATTGCAATGGAGGAAAGACGTAAGACCAAGGGTAATTCCATGTGTGAGCTAACGCATCTAGCCCCACTGCCCTGTCTTCCCTCCTTAGAGAAAAGAATTTCTGAGCCTTCGAGTTGTCTTGATTTGCAAATAAATCCACCTCTGGTTGACCACACTCCTCTGCAATCATCCCGGATACTTCCTGATTCAGTACCCATTCTAACTCTTTTACTCTTCTCCTGCTGAGAAGGTCCGCCAACAGGTTGTGCGCCCCTTTTAAGTGGACCGCAGACAATGAGGCCAGATTTGCTTCTGCCCAGGAGTGTATCCAGAAAGCCAGATCCATGAGCAAGCTGCTTCTTGTCCCCCCTGTTTTGTAAGGTATAAGACTGCTGTCATGTTGTCCGACAGCACCAAGACATGTTGGTTCTTTAGGGATTGCTGGAAAGTCAGGAGGCTTAGATGAACTGCCTTCAATTCCCTCCAATTGGAGGACTTTCTGCTGTCTGCCCTTGACCCCACCACCACAGAGATCTCTTTGCTCTTGTGCTTAACCTTATTTTCTCCTACGTTCACTGACAGACGCAGCTCTTCAATGACTTGTGGGTTTATGCTTGTCCCACTAGGAGTTAACTAGGCAGGGAAAATAACAGCTGGCCCCTCCCATGGGGCCATCCTCTCTTCCCACATAAACCCTCCACATAGCATAGCTCAGCAGTTTTAATGCCTAGTTTGCAAGGAGTTGACCTGGCTTCCCTTTAGGGGACTGCGGTCTTGATGTGACCGTTTTTTTCTTATTTTTTCTCTTTTATCTTTATATTACTACTTCTATCAAGCAATGAATCTGCTATCAAGAAGCCGGCCGGGGCATAGAGGGTCGTTCGGACTCTGTACTTTCCCTGGCCTGGCCGACCAATGCGAGCCAGTCCCGTGGTATGGGGACCCGCCGCATCGTGCCCGTTCCATGCGGGCGGCCTGGGGTCTCCCCCATATGCGCGCAAGTCCCAGATTGCGATTCGGTTTGGGCGTTTCGCTATTTGGCTGGCAGCATCCCGCTCAGGCAGGGGCGGAAGGTCTGCATACGGGTGGCTACCCGCTATGCCCGACAGGAGTGGTGAGTGCGAGTTCCCCCCTCCTCTTAGGGGTGGAGGGGGGACCGACGACCCCCCGGCGATTTTCTGGGTAGCCGCTGTTTAGGGGTGCATGGGGCCCCTTTTCACCCACCCCCCACACCGCACCCGATCGTTGGCCGCCGCTTTTAAAAAAATTTCGCCGCCATTTTGCGGCAGACTGCCGCCATTTTGCTGTAGTCGCGGACATGCTGAGCCTATGGAGCTTTCCCTCTAGTGCTCAGAGCGGCCATTTGCAGTACTGCACGTTCCCCTGCAGGTGGTTTCGGCCCCATATTGGAGTCCCCTGCTGCTGTAAAAAGTGCTATAGACGTTTTGCTTTCTCTTTGGAACGGTGTGTGCTCCTGACGGCGCAGCTCTTCTGACGATACTCAGTTATAGGCAGCAAAAACAGCAAGTACTAGCTGGGCTCTCCTGTGGGTGCTGGTGGCGGCGGGTGCAGTCCTCCTGGATTTCCCTGGTGTGCTGTGGGACGGTGGTGTGCGGCTGTGTGGGGGTGCCTCAAGTTTTAGTATACACCTGTGTGTTACTGAGGGTGATTTAAGGGGGAGAACGATAGCAGACTATACTGCTGAACCTGCTGAGGAGGACTCAGCGTTGGCGCAATCTGCGCAAGGGGCTTTTTTGGACTGGCTGCAAGCGGTCTTTAGTGAGTTTCTTCCCCGGGCGGATGTCGCCCATCAGGCCCCTAAGAAGCGTCCTCCTCCCCCTTGTTCTTCAGGGGAGGACCCTGGCCTCGGGGGTCACAGGGACCCCAGTGGACCTCTCTGATGGTGAACTGGGTTCCCTCCGACAGAGAAGAGGACCAGGGAGCGGTGGCTGCGCGTGAAAAAGTGCTGGTATCCACCATTATCTCTGGAATTCCCTCCACGCTGCGACTGAGCCAAGATGGCGAATCGCAGACATCTAAGTATGTGTGTGGGTCCACCAGGGCCCCCAAGACCTATCCCTATGATCAATTTTTGGGAGTCACCTGTGGTGGACCCGCTGATAGCTTGCCTGAATAAGGCGACGACCATTCCTCTGGAAGGGGCCCCTTCCTTCAAGGAGCCGGTTGACAGAAAGACAGAGGCGCTGTTAAAAGCGCTCTTCCTGGTGGCAGGCTCAGCTCTGCGGCCGGCCCTGGCGTCCGCCATGGCGGCGCAATATCTGTCTGAGTGTATGGCGGAGCTCCAGAGTGATCTGGACTGCGGCCGCCTGATGGATGCGCCGCAGAGGGCTGATTTTTTGCATCAGGGCTTCAAGTACCTTTGTGACGCGGCTGTGGATTTACTGCCTATGTTGTCCAGAATGGCGGTTTTTGCCGTCATCCTCAGAGTGGTTCTTTGGGTACGTTCATGGTCCGGAGACCATGCGTCCAAAAAAGGTCTCGCAGACCTTCCTTTTCAGGGTGGACGTCTATTCGGTCCACGGCTGGATGAGATCATTAAGGATTTCACAGGAGGTAAAAGCACTTTCCTCCCAGAGCCCCGGAGGCTTGAGTTTCGCCTGAGACAGGGGCCCCCTCCCTCGGGTCAGAAGAGGTTTTTTCGCACCCCGGGCACAGCAGGAAAAAGGGACCCGTCCCAGTAAGGCCGCTGCAGGGGCCGGAAAACGGCAGTGGCAGCTCAAAACCGAAAAGGCAGAGGACAGGCCCTCCTCAGCCTGATGGGCTGCCCCCACCCGGACTTCGGGTGGGGGGACGTCTTCTGGGGTTCGCAGACCGGTGGCTTGCTCGCATTCCCAACCGGTGGGTCCAGGAAGTGGTGTCCACTGGGTACAGGATAGAGTTCAGCACTCTACCCCCAGACAGGTTCTTCCCATTGAACTTTGGGCTCCCGCAGGCACGCCGGGAGGCCCTCTTCGGGGCTGTCCAAGCACTCTCGGACCAAGGGGTGATTGTGCCAGTGCCTCCAGCGGAGAGGTTTCGAGGTTTCTACTCAAACCTGTTCGTGGTCCCCAAAAAAGGGGGGGGTACGGCCAGTACCGGTCCTGAAGGCCCTGAACCGGTATGTGAAAGCATGACAATTCTAGATGGAATTGATCTGCTCGGTTGTGGCTGCCCTCCATCAGGGGGAGTTTCTGGCATTTCTGGACATCAGGGATGCGTACCTCTATGTACCTCTTTGTCCACGGCATCAGCGTTTCCTTCGCTTTGCAGTGGGGGACCTCCATTATCAATTTGTGGCACTCCCTTTCGGTATGGCCTCAGCCCCTCGAGTTTTCATAAAACTGGTTGCTCCGGTACTGGCATTACTGCGACAGTGGTATTGCGGTAGTAGCCTACCTCGACGACCTGCTCCTGCGAATGGAGTCCGCCTCGACTCTGGAGGAGAACGTGAGAATCACCATGACCTCGCTGCAGGACTTCGGCTGGTTACTCAACCTGCAGAAGTCAACGGTGGCTCCATCCCGTCGCCTGGAGTATCTGGGTCTGATTCTGGACACAGAGCAGGCAAAGGTGTTCCTTCCTCCGGGCCAAGTTGCTGTCGCTGCAGTCTGCAGTGCGGTCCCTACTGTCACACCGACGGTCTTCATTATGATTTTGTATGCGCGTGCTGGGGCTCATGGTCTCGACTTTCGAGGCGATACCTTACGCCCAGAGTCACACTCGACTTCTTCAGCGAGCGATTCTGTCTCGGTGGGACAGATCTCCCCGGTCCTTGGACCTTCTGATCCGCCTGAACTCCCAGACCAGGGCATCTCTGATCTGGTGGCTTCGGGACTCGGCGTTGACTCAGGGGAAGTCATTCCTGCCTCTTCAGTGGGTGATCATCACCACGGATGCCAGCCTTTCAGGCTGGGGCAGGATCCTGGGGCAACTATCTGCCCAGGGCCGTTGGTCGGCACAGGAAGCTCGTCTATCCATCAATGTGCTGAAATTGAGAGCAATCAGATTGTGCCAATCTCACTGGACAGTGAGGTTGCAGGGTCCTCAGAAAAATTCAGTCGGACAATGCCACAGCAGTGGCATATGTGAACCATCAGGGTGGCACGAGGAGTCCAGCAGCTGCGGCGGAGGCAGCCCTGATACTGCATTGGGCGGAACTCCACGTTCCGGCAATCTCCGCCATTTACATTCCAGGCCTGGAAAACTGTCAGGCGGACTTTCTCAGTCGCCAGGCGCTGGACCCCGGAGAGTGGTCTCTCCATCCGGAGGTGTTCAACCAGATTTGCCACAGATAGGGGACGCCGGACGTGGATCTCATGGCATCTCGGTTCAATCACAAGGTGAAGGATCCATTGGCATTGGCCACGGACGCTCTGGTGGCCCCCTGGGGCTGTTATCGCCTTCTGTACGCCTTGCCTCCGATAAAACTTCTACCGTGATTGATACGCAGGATAGTAGCGGAGGGAATACCAATAATCCTGGTGGCTCCAGATTGGCCTCGACGTGGTACGCCGACGTGGTGCAAATGGTGGCAGACGTTCCCTGGGGGGCTCCCGCTGCGAGACGATCTACTGTCTCAAGGGCCCATCTTGCACCCTGCTTTACCCTCGCTGGCTTTGACGGCCTGGCTATTGAGCCCCAGGTGCTGAGGGACAGGGGAGTCGCTGACTCCGTGATCCCTACCTTGTTAAAGGCTCGCAAGTGTACTTCTCGCAAGATATACCACCGCACCTGGAAGGCTTACATAGCTTGGTGCGAGGCGGAGGGTCATAACCCTCCCTCTTATGTGGTGTCTAGGGTCCTGACTTTTTTGCAGCAAGGCCTGAACAAAAAAGCTGGCTTTGAGTACACTCAAGGCTCAGATATCGGCCCTGGCGATTCTTTTTCAGAGACCTTTGGCTTCGCACTCACTGATTCGTACCTTTGTACAAGGTGTGCGACATGTGGCGCCTCGGGTGAAGGCACCGATGGCCCCATGGGATTTGAATTTGGTGCTTTCTGTACTTCAGAAACCGCCCTATGAAAAAATCAGGGAGATTTCCTTACAACTGCTGTCGCAGAAGGTGGCCTTTTTGGTAGCCATCACTTCCGCCAGATGGGTGTCTGAGTTGGCAGCACTGTCGTGCAAGTCTCCCTACCTAGTCCTGCACAAGGACAAGGCGGTCTTGCGACCCTCTCCTTCGTTTCTTCCGAAGGTGGTTTCTTCTTTCCACATTAACGAAGATATTGTTCTTCCTTCATTGTGCCCACGTCCTTCGCACCCAAAAGAGTTTGAGTTGCATGCCTTGGATGTAGTAAGGGCCTTACGAGTGTATTTAGCTGCTACAGCTTCTTTTCGGAAGTCTGGTGCCTTATTTGTGCTGACAGAGGGTCCGCGCAAAGGTTTGGCGGCCTCATCGGCTACTATCTCTCGTTGGATTAGACAGACCGTGACCCACGCATATTCTGTTTGGGGTAAGGTTCCCCCCTTTTCCGGTCACGGCTCACTCTACCCGGGCTGTTAGCACTTCCTGGGCTTTCAGACACCAGGCTTCGGTGTCACAGGTGTGCAAGGCGGCCACTTGGGCCTCGGTACACACTTTCACTAAGTTTTATAAGATTGATGTGTTAGCATCTTTGGATGCTGCTTTTGGCTGCAAAGTTTTGCAGGCGGCAGTGTAGGCGCGTCTGGGGCCTCCTTAGAAGTTCTGTTGGGTACAGTTGTTA
>BLSH010416578.1:224326-235490 GCA_018402905.1 Glandirana rugosa
TACAGCCGTAACCCTGACAAATGTCGGTGTTAGGACCGTCAGGTCACCCGGTCCAAAGTACGAGCCGCCCAAGTTACCCTGTACGATTTCTTAACCAGGGTAGTCGTCGGGGATCTCTTAATGAAGAGCTGCGTCTGTCAGTGAACGTAGGAGAAAAAGGGATTTTATTAAAACTTACCGTAAAATCCTTTTCTCCGAGTTCACTGACAGACGCAGCATCCACCCCTCTGTGCTCTGTTTTGGTACGGCTTGTGTACGAACTGTTGAGCTATGCTATGTGGAGGGTTTATGTGGGAAGAGAGGACGGTCCCATGGGAGGGGCCAGCTGTTCTTTTCCCTGCCTAGTTAACTCCTAGTGGGACAAGATTAAACCCACAAGTCAATGAAGAGCTGCGTCTGTCAGTGAACTCGGAGAAAAGGATTTTACGGTAAGTTTTAATAAAATTCCTTTTTTTTCTCTAGGGGCTGCTGATGGGACCAATTCTTTAGCATGTCCCATTGAACCCGCCGAGCATGAAACCTGGCCCACTGGACTGCCAGGATTGTGGCTGTAAACAGTCCCAATGCCGACATTGCCTCCCGCACCAATATTTGCAGGTTGGATTTAATCGTCTTCAAGACCTGATGAATCTTTACCAACTTCTATTCTGGGAGAAAATTCTCTGACACATTGAATCTATTTCGTACCCCAGGAAATGTATCCGCTGTGTGGGTATTAGGTTCGACTTCTGTTGATTTACAAGCCAACTGAGCTTGTTCAGGTGTGCCAAGGTTATCTGCAAATTGGTCGAGACTTTCTCTTCTGATTCTGCATATAGTAGCAGATCGTCGAGTTACGGTACTATCGAAATTCCCCTCATCCTCAGAGGCTCCAGGGCTTCTGCTAACACCTTGGTGAATACTCTGGGGGAGGAAGAGAGACCGAAGGGTAGAGCTCTGAACTGCAGATGGCTTATCACTCCCCGATGTCTACCGCTAGCCTGAGAAATTTCTGGGAGGAATCTGCTATAGGGAATTGCAGGTACGCATCCCTTAGGTCAGTTTTCCCCAACCCTGTCCTCAAGGCCCACCAACAGGTCATGTTTTCAGGATTTCCATTATTTTGCACAGGTGATTTGATCAGTTTCACTGCCTTAGTAATTACCACAGCTGATTCATCTGAGGGAAATCCTGAAAACATGACCTGTTGGTGGGCCTTGAGGACTGGGTTGGGGAACACTGCCTTAGGTCAATCGACACCATAAAACATGAGTGAGCAGATTTCTGACGGAAAAGATGGTATCCATCCTGAATCTCTTGTACTTGATGGACCTGTTCAATATCTTGAGATTCAAGATTAGTCGAAAACTTCCTGATGGTTTTTTCACCAGGAAGACATGGTAATAAAATCCCTCCCCCATCTGTTCTTCTGGGACCTGGATTATCACACCCTGTTGTCTCAGTTCCCCTAAAAGGGACGTCATAGCCAGGGCTTTTTCCCGGTCCTTTTGTAACTTTGTTATATACAGCCTTTGTGGGGGGACCCGAGAGAATTCCAAATCGTAGCCCTTCTCGATTACTCTGATCAGAAATGGGTTTGTCCCCGATTCCCTCCAGGCTTGAAGGAAGGCTTGCAGCCTTCCTCCTACTGGGAGACGATTGTCATTGCTTTTTGGAGCTTTGCTCTGGGGCTCTGAAGAGCACCCCTTCTCTGCCTCTTCCTTTCGGAGGAACCCATGTTTTCTTCTGTTCCTTTCCCTTATAGGACTGTTGAAAATGACGAAAATTATTTTTCGCCGCTACCACCTTTTTTTTTTGCGGGAAGGCTTTTTTCTTATCCACCGTACATCTAGGATGGATTCCAATTCTTGGCCGAAGAGCAAGTCCCCTGTAAACGGCATTCCGCACAATTTAACTTTTGATGCGGAATCATCTGACCAAGTCTTAAGCCACAAGGCTCTCCTTGCCGAATTAATAAGGGCAGAGGATCTTGCGGTCATCCTGATGGACTCGGCAGAGGCATCTGCCATATACTTAACAGCTTTAAGCAGCGTAGGAAAGGACTCCAGCAGATCTTACCTGGAGGTGCCTGTCACCACATGCCCCTGCAGCTTCTCGATCCAACATTCTAAATTTTTCGCCACAACCGTGGAGGCCATGGCTGGTTTTAGATTGGACAAAGAGGAATCCCAGGCTTTTTTGAGGAGGGAATCCGCTCTCTTGTCCATAGCATCTTTGAGGACCCCCATGTCCTCAAAAGCGAAGTCAGCTTTTCTAGAGACTTGGGAAAAAGCGGCGTCAATTTTTGGTCTCTTATTCCATACACAGGACTCTTCCTCATCAAATGGAAAATGTCTCTTAAGAGATCTTGAGAAAAACTGACCCCTTTCCGTATCATTCCATTCTTTTTTAATGGTATCCATTAGGACTCTATGCACCGGGAATACTCTGTGCTTTGTGCCCTCCAAACCACGATACATTTTATCATGAACCGATAAGTGTGTTTTCTCCTCCTGAATCTGTAGCGTGGAGTAAATAGCTTTGAGTAACTCCTCTACATCCTCCAAAGAGAGTTTGTAGCGAGAGGATTTGCCCTCTTCTTCAACCACTTCCTCCTCTGAGTCTCCTACAGAAAGAGGAATGCGACTTTCCTCCTCTGAATCTTCCTCATCTTGACCAGAGGTAGATGGCAGAGGTTTGGATAGTGGGCTCCGGCTCTGTACAGACCCCTTTTTCTTGATTAGGGACCGTACTGACCCCAGTGTATCTGCCAGCTCCTTCCTTACAGAAGTAAGGAGCTCCCTACACTCTTGTGAGGTCTCTTCTTTTACGAGCCCCGCAATGCAGGACCTACAAAGGACCTTGGGCCATGAGTCCCTTAAGGGGTTTTTACAAGAGGGAGACTTCCTCCCGGGAACCTTCTCTGATTTGGCAGTGGCTTTGCCCTATAAGACATAAAAGGTAATAATATAACAAGCCCCTTTTGGAATTTAGACCTACAAGGGATACTTCCACCACCAGCCAAAAGGAGAGAGAGCGTGAGAACCCATGAGAAAAAAAAGTCCCCTCCAGAGCCTTACCCTTGGCTGTGCTGTTGGAAGGAAGTATCTTCCAACAGACAGCTGCAGGATTTAAGTGACCACACCAAACAACACAACATAGCCCAACCATAAGATAAGAGGCTACCACTGAACCTCTCTTACCTGGGCCTGGATGGGGTTAGAGTCGCCTGCATCCGCCATCTCCACGACCTGTACCTCCATCACAGCACTGCCCATGGCTCTTTAAAACTCTCCTTCCGGCGTCTCCACGCTTGGAAGCCGAAAGGGAGCCCCTTCCTCCTTCGTTCCAGCGGCCGGAACTAATCGCCGCTACGCCCACGCCGGAAGCCCCACCCCCCGGAAGCGGCGTTGTGCTTCTATGGACCACTGGTTCTTTTTTTTCTTTAAAATTTTTCTATTTTTTGAGATGTCAATTATCCATATGGTAGCTCTGAAGGTACAAAACTGGTCCTGTTTGCTGCTGAATGTTAGACTACGAGCTAAATATACACTACCTGAGGCCACTGGGCTTGTCCAGCCTACCTCATTCATAACCTATGTTTTATCATGGCGGATACTCCGATAGTGACTTGGATGACTAAGCAGTCACCTTAAAGGGATGATGGTATCTACGGTGCTTCGTAGATACAACCCAGCTATCATAGGGCTTCAAGAAACTAATTTTACTAAAGACACCGTGAGCTGTGTGGGTTATTCCTGGGCAGGCCAGGTGTACCATGCGGTTCATACCTCCTACTTGAGGGGGGTGAGCATAGTGGTGCACAAGTTCCTCGAATTCCAGAAATTTCAGGCAAGCATAGACCCTGAAGGTCGCTTTGTTTTCTTATACTGCAGACTGTATACAATGACTTGTGTGTTGGCGATGGTGTACATACCCCCTCCATTCTCGACAGCGATATTGAGGGAGTTGGTATCCTTTGCGTTAACAAACCCAGATGTGCCTGTTTATATACTGGGGGACTTTAATGGGGTCATGGATGCTCACATGGGTAGACATCCAGCTAGCTCCTTTGCGGGTCCCGGTGGAGGTACAACTCTGTCTAGGTTTCTTACAGAGTTGGGATGGGTGGACATGTGGCGTGTAAGACATACTTCTCAATTCTCATGCTTTTCAATAACTAATTTTTCCCTTTCCCGCATAGATCTCTGTGTGGTTACCGCATCTGCTTTACATGCAGTTAGCAAGATAGAATACGCCCAGAGAGGGATCTCTGACCACTCACCCCTAATTATATGGCTAAAGGCACACTCACTGACTACCCTCAAATAAGCCCATTGGCGACTAAACGCCTTTTGGTTGGATTTGATCCCGCCGGGGACCTCCATCTGGGCCCAAATAAAAAAACTATTTTACTGAAAATGCAAGATATGGGGATGTCCTGACATGATGGGATGCTTTTAAATGTTTTTTTTTACAGGGGGGTGTTCATTTCAACTATAAATGGTATCAAGTCCAACACAAGGGTGCACGAGGAACAGCTCACCAAACTGGTTGAGGACCTAGAGGAGAAATATATTGCTAATCCAACTGAGGACTTGAAGGCCTTGTGGATGGCAGCTCAGGATGATTTCAATAAATCACTCATTATGAAGGCAGAGAGAAAGCATTTTTTCTCATGGGTGACATTTTTTGAGGAGGGGGAACAGACAGGCCGTTTTCTAGCAAAAACTGTTATTGTCCGGCCCTCAGTCCCTGCTACTGGGGCCCTGAAAACAGCATCTGGGCAGTTAACGAATACATCAGAGGGTATTGTGGCAGAGTTGGTAAGGTTTTACACTGATTTATATGCTTCTAAAGTGACATATAGTCAGGCAGACCTTGATTACTTGCGGTTGACACCCCTACCCCAGCTTACTGACCTCCAGAGAACAGCCCTAGATGCCCCTATTACAGTGGAGGAGTTACAGGAAGCAGTGAGTATGTTCCCAAAATCTAAGGCCCCGGGAGATGATGGACTGCCCATTGAAGTATATCAACAATATTCAGATGTCCGCCACAGGCTATTAGAGGTATTAAATGTGGCTAGACGTGAACAAAGATTGCCCACTTCAATGTCGCGAGCCACTATAGTCCTGCTCCTAAAACCAGATAAGCCAGCTACAGAGCGCAATTCATACAGGTCCATTTCCCTTCTACAGGCAGACGTGAAAATACTGGCGAAGGTGCTTGCCAGACGGGTAAATAGGGTCATTACGGAACTCATTCATGAGGATCAGGCGGGTTTTATGCCAAATAAGTCCACGGCGGTAAATCTAAGGCGTCTATATATCAATACAGTTGTGCTCATAAGTTTACATACCCTGTCAGAATTTATGATTTCTTGGCCATTTTTCAGAGAATATGAATAACACAAAAACATTTCTTTCACTCATGGTTATTGTTTGGCTGAAGCCATTTATTATCAATCAACTGTGTTTACTCTTTTTAAAATCATAATGACAACAGAAACTACCCAAATGACCCTGATCAAAAGTTTACATACCCTGGTGATTTTGGCCTGATAACATGCACACAAGTTGACACAAAGGGGTTTGAATGGCTATTAAAGGTAACCATACTCACCTGTGATCTGTTTGCTTGTAATTAGTGTGTATCAAAGGTCAATGAGTTTCTGGACTCCTGACAGACCCTTGCATCTTTCATCCAGTGCTGCACTGACGTTTCTGGATTCTGAGTCATGGGGGAAGCAAAAGAATTGTCAAAGGCTCTGCGAGAAAAGGTAGTTGAACTGTATAAAACAGGAAGGAGATCTAAAAAGATATCCAAGGAATTGAGAATGCCAATCAGCAGTGTTCAAACACTAATCAAGAAGTGGAAAATGAGGGGTTCTGTTGAAACCAAACCACAGTCAGGTAGACAAACTTAAATTTCAGCCACAACTGCCAGGAAAGTTGTTCGGGATGCAAAGAAAAACCCACAAATAACTTCAGGACTCTGAAAACATGTGGTGTGGCTGTTTCAAGATGCACAATAAGGAGGCACTTGAAGAAAGATGGGCTGCATGGTCGCGTTGCCAGAAGAAAGCCATCACTATGCAAATGCCACAAAGTATCCCGCTTAAAATACGCCAAACAGCACAGAGACAAGCCTCAAACCTTCTTGCACAAAGTCTTTTTTAGTGATGAGTCCAAAATTGAGCTTTTTGGCCACAACCATAAACCCAACATTTGGAGAGGAGTCAACAAGACCTGTGAAACACGGAGGTGGATTGCTGATGTTTTGAGGATGTGTGAGCTACAAAGGCACAGGAAATTTGGTCAAAATTGGCAAGATGAATGCAGTATGTTATCAAAAAATACTGGAGGAACATTTGCATTCATCAGCCAGGAAGCTGCGCATGGGACGTACTTGGACATTCCAACATGACAATGATTCAAAACACAAGGCCAAGTCGACCGGTCATTGGCTACAGCAGAATAAAGTGAAGGTTCTGGAGTGGCCATCTCAGTCTCCTGACCTCAATATCATTGAGCCACTCTAGGGAGATCTCAAACATGCAGTTCATGCAAGACAGCCCAAAAATTTCCAGGAACTGGAGGCTTTTTGCCAAGAGGAATGGGCAGCTTTACCATCTGAGAAGATAAAGCGCCTCATCCACAAATACCACAAAAGACTTCAAGCTGTCATTGATGTTAAAGTGGGCAATACACGATATTAAGAACTGGGGTATGTAAACTTTTGATCAGGGTCATTTGGGTAGTTTCTGTTGTCATTATGATTTAAAAAGAGTAAACACAGTTGATTGATAATAAATGGCTTCAGCCAAACACTAACCATGAGTGAAAGAAATGTTTTTGTGTTCTCAATCATATTCTCTGAAAAATGGCCAAGAAATCATAAATTCTGCCAGGGTGTGTAAACGTAAGAGCACAGCTGTATACAGACTCCAGCAGACAATTTGGGATCCAGGGCTTCGTTGTCATTAGACGCCAACAAATCTTTTGATAGCGTGGAATGGGGTTTCCTCTGGGCGGTTTTAAAGAAATTGTATTTGGTACCACCTTCATATCATGAATACGTTTGCTGTATCAACAGCCACAAGCATCCATTCAAGAGGGAGATTTAGTTTCGAAGTGCTTCAATCTGGGAAGGGGAACGAGGCAGGGGTGCCCGCTATCACCGCTGCTATTTGCACTAGTAATAGAACCTCTGGCAGCTCGTATTAGAGCCCATGACTATGTGGTGGGGTTCAGATTTGGAAACCTACACAAGAAAATTCTGCTGTACGCAGATGACATGCTCCTTATATTAGGGGATACAGATGCCTCACTAAGAACTGCCATGACACTTATAATAGAGTTTGGGAAATTTTCAGGGCTAACAATAAATTGGACCAAGTCAGCCCTACTTCCCCTAGACCAGGTGGTGCATCCTCACCTTGAGACTTACTGCCCAGTTCCTGTGGACTTGCAGTTTAGATACTTGGGTTTCCTCACAACCAACAGGTTTCTGCCGACTCAATATCCAACCACTACTGGATAAATTTGTGGTTAGGGTTAGCATTGGGAATAAACGATGGTTGTCTGTAGCAGGATGGGCTAATTTAATCAAAATGATACTGATGCCACAACTATTATATCCTCTCCATAACTCTCCTGTGGTGATTCCCCTTAAAATATTCAGGACAGTTAACACCATCTTTAGACCCCTGCTCTGGAAAGGGGGAGTGGCCAGGATAAAGCTGGAACAGCTACAAAAGCCCAAAGATGTAGGGGGTTTGGCATTACTGAACCAATTGGCTAAACTACTTAGCCTCCCAGATTAAACACATGATAGGGGGCTAATCACAGAGGGTAGGTAACACTACGATGGACATAATGTTAGTTTAGTGGTGCTTTCACGTTGGTGGAGGGATTAGAGGCACAACTGTTAGCCAAACCCAATAAAAAGTTTCCAACATACCGGCTATTGCAGAAGATTTGGGACAAAACTAAGCAAATTCAAGGGGTGCAGGGATATACCGCATATAGCCCAATGTGGGACAATCGTACATACCTGGAGCTTTTAAAATTACAACATGCCGACAGATGACGTAAGTTGGGTATAACTCATTTGAAGAATATTTTTAACAATGGTACCCTTTACTCAACTGCAACATAGATACAAGATACCACAAAACATGCTGTTCTATTATATGCAATTGAAGCATGCTATTAAAGCTCAGAGGTCTTTGGATGGCCCTACCCTATCTCCCACTCCGGTATTTACGTTATTGCAACAGGCATCTGGGACCAAAGGGTTTATTTCCAGCTGCTACGCGTACCTACTGGGACTATTTCTAGATACATATCGTAATTCTGCCTGTGAGCAATGGGAAAGGGATGTAGGAGAGATACCGGGGGAATTATGGGAGGAGGCACTGGAGAACGTCCACCTAAGCTCCCTCAGTGTAGCACAAAGGATGTCCCAGCTGTATATTCTAAGAACCCATCACACCCCACTCAAGTTGAACAAAATGGGGTTATGTCCTGATCCTCTTTGTACTAGCTGCAAAAGGGAAGTAGGAGACCTCATACATCTCCTATGGAGATGTTCTAAACTGCATCACTACTGGAGCTCCATAGTGGCAACGCTGAATTGCTGCAGCTAGGGCACGGTTTCAAGCTCGTAGACTTATATTACTATACTGGATTTTCCCAGATCCACCCACGACTAAAATGTGGTTAGAACAGGTGGGTACGATGCTGCGCTTCGAAAAGCTTATATACCAGCATAGAGGCAGCTCCTTGAAGTATGAGAGAGTGTGGGGTGGTTGGATGGACACTCCAGGCCTTGCCCCGCCAGATCTGATACTAGAAAGAATACTTTACTAAAAAATATGGGCGACTACCACAGTATTGTGTTGTAGGATAAATATTCCAGATAGGGGGGGTAATTAGCACAAGTAAATTGGGTACTGAAAATTGAACCCTGTTGATATATGAGATATTGAAGCATGTAGAGGTTGATTTGGCTTATTTGACCAATGCCTATTGGACTTTCATTATATGGATTGTCTGTATATTGTGTGGACATCTCAATAAAATTGTTTCCTGATTTAAATCAGTAAATCAGAGATTAAAGCTGCAGAGACAAAAATGTGGTCAATTCTAGATTATTGTTTATTAGCTGTAGAATAGTGAGTATAGACTCTAGTATTAGGACTGAGCTCTCTCCAAGCATCAATGAGGATATTTTGAAAAAATATATCTGCTAATATACAGCTTTGCTTGGGGGGGGCTTTTATAAGTTAAAGCATGAATTTACCAACACTTGGACCAGGGCAAAATTTGAATCCTCTGTGAAAATTAGAACACCTAATTCAGGGAGCAATAAACTGAAATGTTCATGAAGGCATATTAATATCTGCACTAATACCCCCAAACATGGCTGAAGGCTCTTGAGAGGAGTACTGAGGCTGGGTGCTGTTATGTTTTCAGCAAGCTACATACAGCATTTTGCCAGGTCCTCCCACCAGGCATAATGTTCCTGTATTGCATTCACTGGTTCTCAGTGGCGGCTGGTGAAGTTTTAGGATGGGGGGGCACCAGGCCCCGCAATTCCTTTTGGACCCCTCCTACTTCTCATAAGTCCCACTCCTTATAGAATCCACCCACTCCATCCCCTGTATTGCACATATTGTGTCAGGAGTATTCAGTTTGGCATCACAGGACACAGTATACAGCTTAGCATCACAGGAGGGGTATATAGCAGCCAGTATCACAGGTGGGGTATATAGTAGCCAGTATCACAGGTGGGGTATATAGTAGCCAGTATCACAGGTGGGGTATATAGAAGCCAGTATCACAGGTGGGGTATATAGTAGCCGGTAACACAGGTATATATCAGCCAGTAACACAGGTAGAGATCAGCCAGTAACACAGGCAGAGATCAGCCAGTAACACAGGTAGAGATCAGCCAGTAACACAGGTAGAGATCAGCCGGTAACACAGGTAGAGATCAGCTGGTAACACAGGTATAGATCAGCTGGTAACACAGGTATATATCAGCCGGTAACGTAGGTATATATCAGCCGGTAACGTAGGTATATATCAGCCGGTAACGTAGGTATATATCAGCCGGTAACGTAGGTATATATCAGCCGGTAACGCAGGTATATATTAGCCGGTAACATAGGTATATATCAGCCGGTAACACAGGTATATATCATCCAGTAACACGGGTATATATCAGCCAGTAATACAGGTATATATCAGCCAGTAATACAGGTATATATCAGCCAGTAACACAGGTATACAGCAGCCAGTAACACAGGTATATAGCAGCCAGTAACACAGGTATATAGCAGCCAGTAACACAGGTATACGGCACTGACAGATCCTCCCCCCCCCCCAGGGCAGTCGGGATATCAAAGTCCCGCACTTACCCCATCTAGGAGTGGGCAGCAGGCACAGGCAGCGTGCGGAGTCCAGCGAGCAGGGATCATGCTGCTGTGTGAGTGCTCCGAGTCCAGTGGCATCCTCCTCCTCCTCTGAGAAAGGTGTCTAATAGGATCGCTTGTCTTCTAACATACCGGCGCTTCCTGATTGGCGGAGAGTTGTTAAGTGGAGCTTGTGGCGTCACGCTTTGCGCCACAAGCCACTCTGTAATGAAGCTAATTAGAGCCTAAGGCTCTAATGAGATGTTTCATAGACACCCCCCCTGCAGTAATTCATGCACCTCAAAAGGGGCCGGATGTATGAATTGGGGGGGTCACGGGCGGCCATGGATCGATTCATGCTATGCATGAATCTATCCATTAGCATAGAGGGGGATGACTGGAGAGAGGGGGTGGCACCCGTGCGCCCTAATGGACGGGTCGCCACTGCTGGTTCTAAATTAAGTTGTGTAATGAAAACAGAAAACGTTTTATTTAACCCCTTGCCGACCGCCGATCGGCATTTGACGGCGGCAAGGTGGCTCGTGAGCGCAAATCGCCGTCATATGACGGCGGCCGCGCTCACGAGCCTAGTGAACGCGCGCGCGCCGCCGGAGGCGCGCGCGCTCACTGTGTTCGGGGAGGGCCGGGGAGCGGGTGCGGCGGCTTCGATTGCCGCCGGCCACCCGCGATGCCCCCCCGGAGTGAAAGAGCGGAGGTCCGTGTATGTAAACACGGACCTCCGCTCTGTGTGAGGGGGAAGGG
>BLSH010416579.1:34952-51700 GCA_018402905.1 Glandirana rugosa
TGTTAGCCGGGGACACCTGGTTTCGTTAGGGGGTTGTTCCCCCCACTCCCAAGAAAAAATAAGTTCAAAGTGGAAGAGACTGGGACCAAGAGATTCCGTCCGTTTAATACATACCGGTTTTTTGTAATCCTTTGTAACACTCCAATATAGATCCAATTTGCAGTTTGTCTCGATATCTGGCTGAGTTTTGGGGTCACTGGATATCAGATTAATGAGGTTAGACGCGAAGCATACGATAATAGTTACTATTTTGTTAATATACTCTTATATACAACATTTTGTCTTTTACAGTCGTCGACGAATTTTATTTTGTGTTATTGATGTTATCGTGGTATTTTAGTTTTATGAGCGCTGCTGGGACCATATACTCTGGGGTCGATTGACTTTTTGATTTTATGGTGCTATTGTAGTTATTGTGTTTTATTTTAAGCAGCTGCTGACATTTTCTGTTTTACAACATATATTCTCATATAATTGTTTTATCATTGATAATAGCATACGAAGCGCAGATTGGAGTAATTAGACTATAGGTCACTGGGGTTTTGAGTCGGTCTATAGCTCTGTTTGACGTTTAACCTAGATATAACCTCACAATGTTTCCTAATGTTTTTTGGCCATACATAATTTGCCTGCCTTAGAGAACCAGGGTCAGAGAAGGTGAAACTTGAATAAAAAAGAACCCTCACCCCCCTTGTTGGGGGATTGCTTTGGTCCACAGGGGCCGATTGTCCGGGAATGAAGGGAACCATCTGGGGCCAGAAACGCTGTCCCAACTTGTGGGCTAAGCTATCATTTCAATGATTTCCTAAATATACATGGTGGCCTACTTTCTCTTCTACTTAACGATTTATCTGTAATTGATGTCTCATTCCTTACATTTTTTTTACATTTGAAAACTTTTCAAAGATTATATAAAAAAAAAAAAAAAAAAAAAAATCAAACAAAATCTCCCACGTGACAAACAAATGTCAATTCGGACAGGAATCGGATCGCATGGGTGTGAACACCCATGCAATCCGACTTTGGTGAGGACCAAAAAAAGGTTCCTGTGTGAGTTTTGTCTGAATGCGATGCAAATTCAGCCACACAAGTTGTAGGGTTGAATTTGCATGGCACAGACATTGCATGTGATTTGCACAGCAGTGCTGTGTGAATCACATGCAATGTCTGACATCACAGCAGTGGGAATCAGCCCTGAAGTAGCGTGATTTCAAAGCGGCATTCAGTGTGAGCTGGGACTAAGAGTTTTCATTTGAAATTCTAGCCATCTATGGCCAACTTTAGTTGCAGTGATTATGGATCTTTGACAGGTGATAACATTCTGACTACCACAGTTCACTTTGAACTCCCTTAGACTACCCAGTTTTCTCTTCCTTGACTGAATGCTAATGTATACCTATAGTATAAGAACTTCCATTTTTTACCTCATTCTGAGAGTTGCCTTGCTGTGTCTGGCTTACATGTGTCTGAGCGACATACCAAGAACTAGCATCAAATAAAAGTCACAATTTCATATACCTATACTTCTTCAAGGCCCACGTATTTCTCTCAGAATAGGTTTCTGTTAAAAGAGAAGTAAATGTTTTTTTCTTCCCTTATTATACTTACCTAGGTGAATGCAGCATTGGTCCAATGCTGCATCTGTCCCCCAGCGCTTCTACACTGAGAACCGAGAGATCAAACACCGCCGATGGTTTGGTTCTCGCAGCTCCCTGAGTAGAGAGCTGCTGACTGTCAATCTGCAGCTCTCCGCTCTGCTCCCCCATGCTCACTGGAGCCAGGGCCGGCTCTACCACTAGGCGGAGTAGGCGGCCGCCTAGGGCACACTGCCGCCTAGGGGCGCCTGGCCACTGTTGATCTGTCACTGGCTGCTCTGCATTGATTCATGTAAAAACTGACACTGTCTGACTGAGATAATGAGATCACATGCCATTTGCAAATGTATACAGAAATAGTGACTGATCTGCCAAATACACCCCCCCCCCGCGCCTGTATTAGATGGGCACAGGTGAAGCTGTATTTGATGGGCAGAGGTGAAGCTGTATATGATGGGCACAGGTGAAGCTGTATATGATGGGCACAGGTGAAGCTGTATATGATGGGCACAGGTGAAGCTGTATATGATGGGCGCAGGTGAAGCTGTATATGATGGGCGCAGGTGAGGCTGCATTTGATGGGCGCTGGTGAGGCTGCATTTGATTAGCGCTGATCAGGCTGCAATTCAATGGAGCTGTTCAGGCTGGGCAGGGGAAAGGGCGGTGGAGTCAGGGGTGGAGCCAAGGGGGGGCGGCAAAATGAGGTTTTGCCTAGGGTGTCAAAAATCCTTGCACCTGACTGGAGCAATGAGCTGTGGAGGGGGCGGGGAGCAGCCATCTCAGCGGCTTGCTGAGAGGCTGAGACGGGTGTCAGCCTCTCAGCGGCTCGCTGAGAGGCTGAGACGGGTGTCAGTTCAGGCACCTGGCAGATCCAGACTTCGTGGTCGGGATGACGCGGACTTCAGTCCGCTGTCTGCTGAAAATGGGTCACAGGAATGCAAAACAAATTGCACTCCTTTGATCCATAGGAGAAGCCCAGACAAGAAAGGTTTGGCTGGACTTCTCCGTTAAGATAACATTTGAGCATAAAATCAGAGTTATTATCTGTTAACTCACTTTCCAGGAATCTTCCAGAACGCTTACCAGAGAGAGGCTCCTCCCACCTAGTACAGTTAACACATGATCCACATTATTTAAAGGCATGCCCCAGAGAGCCTCCTCAGTTATTACAAATTACTGAAGGAGCACATAAAAAACATACATGTACATATACCTGCATACCTACATACCAACCAACCCATTATCATGCATTTAATATACATAACTTCAGGGTGGGAATAGGCGCTGTCACGGAAGATTCCTGGAAAGTGAGTTAACAGATAATAACTCTGATTTCCCCAAGTCATCTTCCAGGACGGCTTACGAGAGACCACAAAAGGAACTGCCTGTTTAGGGGGGGCTATGGCCTGCAGCACAAAAGACTGGTCCATGCTGGACAGCAGATCCATCGTTCCTGACGAAGGTTTGGAAGCTGGACCAGGTGGCTGGTTTGCAGATATGGATAGGGGAAGCTCCCGCTCTTTCTGCCCAGGAGGTCGCCATCACTCTAGTAGAATGCGCTTTTAAATTAGAAGGAGGAGGTAATCCCGACACTTTATATGCTTCAGAGATGGCCCCTGAAATTGCAAAAAAAGATTGAAAGAGGATCCCCAATCTTTGGTACGCTCTCTGTATGCGATTAGGCATCTTCGAACGTCAACTTTGTTGAATTCTACTTCCTTGTGTTTAGGGTCATTGTAGAAAGATGGAATGATCATTTCCCCTGTGCGGTGAAAGTGTGAGGCCACCTTAGGTAAAAATGCCGGGTCTAAAGATAGAACGATTTTATCCGGAAGGATGGCACAATAGAGCTCCCAATCGAGAGAGCTTGGATCTCACTTATTCACCTAGTCGACACTAGGGCCACCAGGAGCACTGTTTTGAGGGTTAGCATCTTAGTGGATATGTCTTCTAAAGGTTCGAAGGGCTCCTTACACAATATTTTTTTTCGGTACAACAGAGAGATCCCAGGAAGAGCACTTAGTTGGCCTGGGTTTAGTTTTGCGCCCTATAGTGGTCAAAAATCTTTTCACCAGCCTAGTTCTGCCAAGCGAACATCTAAAAAGCTAGAAATGGCCACCACCTGCACCTTTAAAGTACTTAGGTTCAGATTAAGGTCCGCTCCTGTTTGTAGAAAGTCGAGAACTGTTGGAATGACTGGGCCAGATACTCTATCGCTATGCGTGCGCCATGCGCAGCACTTCTTCCACACCTTGTTGTAGATAGCATTGGTTGTTTGCTTCCACTGTTGAAAATTGATTTGATTACTTTCTGGGATAACCCTTTTCGAGGGTTATCCCAGGAGGAGAGAGGAAGCTTCCAGGGATCCACCATGCTACGTCTGAGCCGCCCGGTGAATCATGCCCTCCTGGGCCAGAAGGGAACCCAGGAGTGGGTGAACATATCTGTCTTCTGTACCCCCTTGCTTGTTTATATACCAGACCATAGTTATAGTTGTCTGAAAGAATTTATAGATGTTTGCCCCTTAATGGGGTTTCGAACGTAGTTAAGGTTTCTGTCAATGCCCTTAATTCTCTTGCATTGGACGAAGCATTGCTCAAAAGTGGCGACCATGCACCCTGAGCCCAGTGCCCCTGAAAATGGGTCCCCCAACCACGGGCACTCACATCTGTAGTAACCACTACTGACAACCAGTTTCGAAAAGGAAGCTGATGTCACACCACACCCGCAAACTGCCAATAGTAACAGTTACATATGTATAACATACAATACGTCATGACTAAAATAACATGTATGTTTATATTACACATCACCCAAAGCCAGGAATGAGATGTATATGTATAAGGATAACCAATCATGCAAAGCTTGCCACAAGGCCTGTACCTAAAATACCATACATACTGGTGTGAGACACTTCATAAAGACACCCTAGTAAGGTCTCATCCGGTTTTGTTCACAAACCACATACACCCCTGTTGTCCACATACAGAACTACATAAAGACAACCATGGAAGGCAGGGAAAGGGTGTATACACATAAGACACCTCCCAATTCAGAAGCCTATGCAGATAAGGCCTAAGCCTGAAAGCAAACCCTAAGCCATACCTAGAGGCAAAATAGTGACCTTCATATATGCAGTATGCTTTGCAGGGAAGAGAGCACAATACAACATAATAGACAATAACACAAACATAAGCTTAAATGTTGTGTAGACCCATACTACCAAAGCATGGCTATTAGCCATGTACATGGGACCGATTTATCGTGTATTTATACAAGGAATACACACAAGGCAGAAATGAAGCACAACCATATATCATAGTATTCTCTGGATAAAATCCATATCATCTAAGCAGTGGAGGATCAATCAGGGTGCACTCAGTGATATAAATTTAAAAAGTTGTGCACCTCAATTGAAATGTGCAGCAGAAACTGGTAACATAGGTTAGGCATAGATTGTACCCCTAGACATAAACATATCCAAATGTTTTAGAATAGAAGCAAAAATATATTTAACCATGCATACACATGCAGTGATCCCACCATTGATGTTCACCTGAATGCTTCTACCCCGCCCACACACAGGTGGGAGGCCAACCAAGCCTTCCAGCTTCTAAAGGTCTGAATGAACACAGACCTAAAGGTAAATTGAAGCTGCTTACTCCCATAGAAGAGGTGTCTGACATATCAGCCTGGAAGTATAAACAGTCTAACACCTGCAGGCAGTAACGAGCAATCATCTAACACAGGATCGTCTAGGTTTAGCCCAGGAACTCATCAAAAACATGTTGCCAGAATCACGTTACAAGTTCAGCTGCGTTATATCTTAGGATTTCATATATCATATATTCATATGAAATTGTGATAAGCAGAGGGGCAGATACAGTCCAAAGTGACCATGATCATGGGACAAAAATGTGTTAACCTGACCCAGCTACTAGGAGCTAAAAGTGAACAGCTTGTCAGAATAAAAGAAGATTATCCTTCCTTCTACCTGCTGTTAGTTCACCTGTGAGCATTGCCATTGCAGTATACACTGCAGGATTAGACCACTGACTTGCATGCTCGTTTCTTTAGGGTAGAAGCCCCCCCTCACATGGGCTCCATTAGTAAAGCTTACTAGCATTAGCAAACTTCCTGGTCAGGCCCCTTGAATATAGAAAGGTCTCTAGTACACATAATACATATAAAATGGAGTACTGGACCTCCCCCTGGAGGGGTAGCCCCCTCCTTATTTGTTATAGGGTGACCACAGTCTGTCTCCCCCATGATGCTGTGTTGTCATCTGTCACATGGACACCCAATGGAGATTGCAAGAGATTGTTTCCCCACACATTGAGCAAGCATGGTCCATTTTCGTCACAGTTATGAACCCCCTGAGATACACCATGGTGTCACCACTTGAGAGCAATTACATAGATAGTAAGTTGCTCCAAAGAGGCCGCAGGAGATCAGCAGCAATTGTCTGATACATGATATCAGTTAGCATATACAGTCACTTTAATCTACTGGAGTCAGAACACTGACCTCATTGACCAGCAATAGGCTAACAGTAGGTAGTGTTAGGTTCAACATATCAAAGGAACGTCTATTACATCAAAGCCGGTGTGCTCATGTTATAGTCATCACACATGCAGTGCAATGCACAATGCCTGGGCCTCCTTACTGGCTACATCCAGCCAATCCTCGCAGACACTTTTTTCCTGCTAGAAAATACTCTTTTTGCCAGAAGTAAACCTCTTTTTGGGCAGGTCTCCTTTTGCCTCTCTGTCCTTTTCTTTATCATCATCTCTATCCTTATCTTTATCCCGTACAAGAAAGGACACAAGAGACAAGAGAACATCTTTATTTGCCAAATATCTACGAGGAGACCCCCCTTGAAAAGCTAGGCCACCCCCCTGGAGGCAAGCAAAAAAGGTACCGTACTCTAAAGACAGAGACCAGGCAGGGAGAACCAGAACCAGCACCTGAATGCAGTCTGTACAATTCCCCAGGGCTGTCACTGCTACACTGTATATTACAAAACACAGTATGTAATGGGAAAGGTAAAAGCATTAGGAATGGGTTCCCGGACCCCACTATGCACCTCTAGTGCCCCCACCACCAGGAGTATACTGAGTAGAGTGTGCCCCTGCACCTCTAGTCTCTTACCTTAGGGCAGGAGTCCCTCAGCGTCTCAAGACCTGCTTCAGCCACCACCTCCATGGTACATAGCCCAGTATTCGGATGACGCCAGTTGCTGCTTCCTCCATGCCTAATATAGCCAGGCTTGTGTGGATCCCGGTCTGGCACTGTGGATCCGATGCCAGAACGGGGGGACGGTGTGCGAAAGCGCTCCGATTTGCCCTAGCTGGTTCCAGTCCTGTGTTACTGGCTCTTGCCACCTCCAAGATGGCCGCGACCATCTTCCTGTTTGCATGAGTCACTTCCTCTGTGTCGGCTGTGACGTCATCCACCGGCACCCCACCCCCCCTCACACTCCATGTGGAGGAGGAGGAAGGAGAACTAGGAACCGCATGTAGCCCAGACTCCACAAGAGACCTGGTGCCCACAACACTTCCCCCACTACTTGGGAAGTACTCCCGCGAGTACCCTCCACACCAGCTGTATGCATACCACCCATGGGTATGGAACACTGACCGGCTCCATATGGATAGGGAGGGGGTCCTTGGAAAGATTTTAAAAAATAATGTCCCTGTAGCTGATTAGGAGAAAAAAAAGTTCCGTACTGATATTATCCCCAGGTTCACTGCTCCTGTTAGTGGGAAGCTACCAGCGGGAGGCCCCTGTCCCCTGACATGAAGGCCTATAGAAAAAACAACTTCTAGCACAGAGCGTGCTCCTGTCTGGCCTGAGGAAACACAAAAACTGAGGAGGCTCTCTGGGGCATGCCTTTAAATAATGTGGATCATGTGTTTCCTGTACTAGGTGGGAGGAGCCTCTCTCTTCTCGTAAGCTGTCCTGGAAGAAGACTTGGGAAAGTCTGCTTTAAAGTAGAAATCACCTGTGTAACATCAATTTTACAGATAGAAGGGCATATTCAACAAGAATATTGTTCATACAGTATATTAGCCCATAGCAGTTTTCCAGATTTCTCTTTATTGAAGTCAGATCACTGATAAATACATTCTGAATGGATGCCATGGGTTACTGCACTTTGCTTTTTTGTTACTGAGCAAGGAAGATGGACTTGGAATGATTTTCTGTGTCACTCAAGGATCGAAGTACAAGTAAGATGATTACAAAGTGTCAGTTACCATGAAAAAAATCCAGAGCCATTTTAGGTCAGAAAATGTCCCCTCTGTTGTAGTATACAATTTGCACAAACAGTATTTAATTAATCACACAGATTTTTCACAATGCTGACTGTTGCTCATGCTTTAACACCTGCACTGCTGAAGTTGTATCACTAACAGATCTTACACTGTATATGGTAAACCCAAAGAAGGCCACAATGCGAAGTACTCTGTTCATGAACAGGGACACTAGGCTCAGCCAGGTGTTCATGTTTGCGCCTGTGGAAATGGTTAGGACAGACAAGCATAGACATGCTGTAGGCATTGTTGTTGCTTAGTCAAGAATAGCGACCGAACAAGGCTTTGTAACCGGACTAATCACTTTTAAACTCAAAATCTGTTAGTGTCATCTGCCTACAGCAACCCACGGACATAAAATTGGGCAACATATCACATCTGCATGGGCACCTTTAGACAGAAAGTCTAAAGGGGTTTTCACGCAAATAATCAACTCAGACCTGCAGTAAACAAAAAAAAAAAAAAATTCATAACAACATGTAGGCTGCTTTGTGAAAATTCCCTTAGTGAATGTTGCCTGTAGCAATAACTCTAATTCATAGACAACTTTAAACCATGTCAAAGATGTAACTGACCACCTATGTCTACATCCCTTTTTCCACGTAAAAATTATCACCTTTTAAACATAACTCATATTAATTTATTTTTTTTATTAGATTTGTAAGAAATATGGGAAAAATAAACATAAAGAAAGGTTCCAGGGAATGAATGTTGCTGTCATACACAAAGTAACATCATAGGAAACAAAAAGAACACAAATTGTAGATAGAAACATGTCATAATAATAACAAAAATCAGACCAAAGAATGCTTCAATGCTCTGTTTCCTCAGTTGGATGTAATACGTAATCATTTGTTCTTACATCCTCTTACTTTGGTAGGGTTTTAGCGAAAGAGATCAGAGGTTTTTCAGGAGACTGCAATGGTCTACAGGGCAGCCAATATGTGTGGGAGTCGTTTTTCATGACTACATTGTAGATGGTATAACTTACTTAACCAGTCCGAGGGGTCAAGATAACTTGTTTTTAAAGTTTGGAATGAATATGATTTTTGACTCCATTCCAAAAAGAGACTGCTACAGGGTAATTCCACAAAATGTAAACGAGGTCACCTCTATCTCCACAGCCTGAATAACACAGTGGAAAGCTGAAGCATAGATCATATGAATTATTTTAGGAGTAGCAGTTTATAAGGGCTTTATTTAGTATTTTCAGATCTGGAAACTTTCAGTGGCTGTGAATATCTTATTTTCCCAGCTTTTTAATCTCTTTTTAAAGCTCTGAGATTTATTTTCAAAAGTGTCATTGCTGTAGTAGGAGAAGAATATTATGTGTGGGTAGAAAGGTAACATCATGCTCCAGGACCCCCTCAGTGCTGCTCATGTAATCAAAGCCTTTGTCTCCAGTCACAATCTTTGCTCGTATATGAGTCAATACGAACTCTGATCCTCACAATCAATAAATATTACATGACTAAAGCTGGCCATACACTGTTCAATGGGAACATAAATAAATAAATGGATTCCTATATCCACAAATCCTCCGTGCCAGAACATTATATTCTGACAGCTGCACCCACAGAATAAATATGTATCAGATGGCCCTCGAACAAGTTCGTCCAGTGCCGAAAGCAAAACCAAATTGGCCAAAGCTTGAAAATGTTTATCAGGACACGAGATTCCTTTAACAACCGATTTCCTTGCACCAACAACATGCCCAGGGGCCCCCTGCAGCTCAACAGGCTGGCACCCATTATGACCATCTTTCCAAAGATAGATTACAAAGCCACCAAGCCAGAATTGCTTAATCCTTGGAGTCAAAGGAATCAGCCTGACCAGAGGCAGGGCATTTTTTTCCCATGATGACAGAATATTAATAGCTGCAGTTGTCTGGAGCAAAATTGGCCAAAGAGCACTGTGTTGAAGGAGGATACCATCAGCCACAAGATTCTCATGCAGAAGTGGAGAGTCACGCGGATTCTGGATTAAAGAATTTGAACCTAAGCTTAAAGAGCCTCAAGCTTCTCCTGAAGAAGGACCACTATGACCTGAGACATGTCCAGGACAAGATCCAGATACTCCAAGCAATAAGCTGGTACCAGCAATGATTTCTGAAGTTCCACCTGAACCTCTGCAGCACCTGGACAGTAAGAGATACATGGTCTGATAGAGCCCTGACTCACTGTTCCCTCAACGGGGAGCGACCAAGTATCTCACATTGGGAATTCTCAGAGTTCATCAGGGCCAACAAATGAGCTAGCACCTTGGTAAATACCAAAGGTGCAGAAGAGAGGCCAAATGGAAGAGCCACAAACTGGTAGCATAGCGGCTCCACAGCAAACTGCAGAAAGTGCTGGTGCACTTGAAAAAAAAAAAAATAGGCACCTTTTATCTACACAGAAGCCAGAAAAAAACTCTCAGGTAAGGGAGACAATGACAAAACTGGTCGATTCTATCCAGAATTTGCGCCTGAATATAGAAATTTAAGGTTTTGAGACCCAAGATGGGACGAATGCCCTCTTAAGATGTGAGAACAGCGAATATGTTGGTGTGAAGGCCCTAAAAGTAGGGACCAGAGCTATGTTCACATTCAATAAGCAGAGGGACAATGGCATTGGTGGTTAGATCCTTCTAATGGATTTTGACAAGTTAGATATGGTTTGACAAAGGAAAATTTACAGCCAGAATTGGTGAGGGGCAAGACCTGCCAGCAAGAAAAGAGGTCTGCTATGGGCTTTCAACCACTTATCGGTTGTGGCCTTTAAAGCACGTGCATCCTCCACCTTCCAGTATAGAAGTAGCTTTGTTAAGGGAAGTTATGGCCAGATCCACAGAGGAAATGGACCACTTTTGAATATAATTTACACCAATCAGAGATACAAAGTCAGTAAGCACTCAGGGGGAACAAACCTATCAAGTCACTTTCAATCTTCATATAAAAACACTTTTTATTCATTGCCCAAGATACATAAGAACCGCCCCCGGTAGGCCCGTTGTCTCAGGAATTGGATGTATATCTGAAAAAGTGAGTCAAATGGTAGATGACAGTCTGCGACCATTGATTACATCCTTACCTTCTTACATTAAAGATACGGGAGACCTTCCTTAAGTCCTGGAAGATATTACCATCCCTGAGGTTAGTCACCATTGATGTTGAGGCGCTTTACTGCTCTATCCCCCAAGATAGAGGAATCAGTGAAAAAGCGGGGTTCCTCAAGACGAGAGACAAAAATTTAGCTGAGCATAATGCCTTTATTTTGGATCTGTTGCGATATATTTTATCTCGTAACGTGTTCCTCTTCAACGGCTCCCACTACCTCCAGGTGCAGGGTGTGGCGATGGGGACTAAGTGTGCCCCATTATACGCTAACCTGTACCTGGGGGGATGGGAGCGATCTGTCTTTTTCACTGAGGATTTGTCTCTGTACCTGTGCCATATTCTGTCGTGGCACAGGTACATTGATGAGCTCATGAAGATCTGGACGGGAACTAGGGCCTTATTGGATGGATTCATGGCATGGTAAGACAGAAATGAATACAATCTTAAATTTACTATGCAATGTGACCTCTTTAAAGTCACTTTTTTGGATGTGCAGATCATTAAGGATCGTGAGGGGTGGATGAGTACGGATCTGTACAGTTAGCCCTCAGCAGCAAATGCGATCCTCCACGCCAGGAGTTCCCATCCAACGCCCCTCAAAACCAGTATTCCTTATGGGCAATATATGCAGCTCAAGAGGAATTGTAGTGATCACAATACTTTTCTGACACAGGCAGATCTATTACAGCAACGACTTCTTAGAAGGGATTATAGTAGGAAATACCTCAAAAGAGCATTCAATAAAACAAAGGAGAGATCCTGTGAGTCCCTTTTATTCCCTCACCCCAGGGATGCCTCGCATGAGTCCTCTCGCATAATCACCTGGTTTGCAGTCGACACAGATCATGCGAGACGTATTTTGGAGCATCATTGGCATTTGCTATTAGACGATCCAATCGTCAATAAATATGTGGGAGAAAGACCAATGGTCACATTCAGACGGGCTAAAAATCTCCAAGACCATCTGACCCACAGTCATTTGACTAGTCCTACGGAGACTTTGCCTTGGGCCAGACCGAGGAGAGGTACAAAGAAGTGTGGCAATTGTAACTTCTGTAAATGGGTGTGGCAGGCCAAAACTGTGCGACTGCCAAATGGACAAAGCTGGACCCCGAGGTTCCTCACTGTAGAACCATTGGAGTCGTTTACTACATGGAGTCCCGATGCAAGGCTTTCTATGTGGGCTAAACTAAACGACCCTTTCATAATAGGATCAGGGATTATGCTATTAGTCGCCATATAGGGCTATATCACAACTATAATTTAGACTTTATGAAGTTCTTTGCTTTGGAACATGTAGAAGCTCCTTCAAGGGGTGGCAATATAGATAAACGTCTTTTGCAACTAGAAACAAAGTGGATTTTCCAGTTAGGGGCTACAAGAGCACCCGGCCTGAATGAGAATATTCGTTTTAAGCCCTTTCTATGCTGTACAATTTTCCTTTCCCCCTTCTCCTCCCATTACTGTCTCGCAAAGAAACATGAAGTTCAAGTATTTATTATCTTGTACATTTGTTTCTTGTGATAGAACTATTTGTCTAACAAATATCTCCATGCCAGTGGTGAGCTTTTTGGACGTGGGGTCTCCAGGTTTAATGGTTCATATAACCTTCCTTTTTTTTTTTTGCTTTTGGAGTCGTGGAGAGGGTTTGTCTTTTTGGCATGTTTTTACATGCATGGGTAGAACGTTGATCGCCATCCTTATTGTGTCTAATTGGGGTCTGGGTACTAGAAAAAAAATAATAATAAAATGCCATAAATCTATTCCCATAGTTTGTAGATGCGATAACTTTTGCACAACCCAATAAATATACGCCTATTGCAATTTTTTTTTTTTTACCAAAAAATATGTAGAATACATATCGACCTAAACTGAGGAAGAAATTAGTTTTTTTACATTTTATTTGGATATTTATTATAGCAAAAATTAAAAAATGTTTTTTTTTTCAAACTTTGTCGCTCTTTGTTTATAGCGCAAAAAATAAAAACCGCAGAGGTGATCAAATACCACCAAAAGAAAGCTCTTTTTGTGGGAAAAAAAAGGACGTCAATTTTGTTTGGGTACAGGGTCGCGGGACCGCGCAATAAGTGACGCAGTGCCAAATCGCAAAAGTGCTCTGGTCAGGAAGGGGGCAAATCCTTCCGGGGCTGAAGTGGCTAATAAATTTGCCTTTTCTTTGTCCCCAGTCACCCACTCTAGATTATTTTGTAAAGGGTCTACATGCTCAGACCTGACCTTTTTACTATTAATATATTTGAAGAATTTTTTGGGGTTTGTCCTACTATCTTTTGCAATCTGTCGTTCGTTTTGAATTTTTGCGGCCTTGATTTCCTTTTTACATATTCTGTTATATTCTTTGTAGCATTTAAATAATAATAGTGTTCCTTCATTTTTATATTTTTAAAATGCTCTTTTCTCACTATATATAGCTTTTTTTTAACTTTGGCTGTGAGCCACATAGGGTTTATTTTTGTTTTTTTAAACTTACTGCCCATGGGAATATATTTTGCAGTGTGTTCACATATTGTCTTTTTGAAGAATTCCAATTTCTGTTCTATGTTCATCAGTGCCAATATTCCCTCCCCGTCTAAGATTTGGAGAGGAGCCTTCAGCCTTGGAAAATTTGCTCTCTTAAAGTTAAGTGTTTCTATCTTTCCAGTATGTGCTTGTTGTTTACAGCCAACATTAAGGCTGGGTTCACACCTATGCTTTCACCGCATCCAATTCACATGACAGGAGATTGTGACTGGCAGCGGCTCCGATGCAAATTCCCACCACCTTTCCATTTTACCCTGTCTCTCCGAAAGAGAGCATAGCCAGGAATATTACTAGCCCAGTCATGTGAAGAAACAAGTCAAGATTCAGCAAAAGCACCAAAGCTTCCAACTCACCTATTTTGTTAGGCTGACTTCTGGCACTGGTGAACAAACACTTTAATTGATTGTCACATTTTGCACACGTATTTTGCATATTTTTTATTTTAGTACAAATAGTACCATTTCAAATGATTGTCTGTAACATGGGAATCACCTGCCACAGCCCTCCCCCATCTTTCCCCATTCCACCCACCAATAAGGACTGACCCCTGTCTGACTTGTCTGCCCCATTATAATCGAGTTCTCCCTCCCCCCTCAATCCTAGTTTATGTTTCAATGTTTTTATTCTTTTGCAACAAAGATTATAGCATCAGTACATCCATTGAGCTATACATCATCATAGAGCATTGCAGATCACTGTTTACAATGTACAAACTTTTAATTGCATCATCATAGAAAAATCCAATATTATCTAAGCATAAACATCCCTTTGCATATTAACCCCCGTATTAGAGAGACTTTATTGCTACATCCGCTTGTATAGTTGTTATTAATACTGCATAATTTATGGCTATCCATAAGGGCACTTATTCAGAGATCTTCTGACTAGGGCTTTTGTCTTACTATTTAGACTATCTATATAGTCTTATACCCCAGCAATCTGCATAGAACAGAACCCAGAAGGCCCGAACCCGATGGCCCCAGCTGGGTCCCGCACCCTCTAAGCTCGAATAAAACCACTAAACACAATGGTAAATAAAAAGTAAAGAAAAGAAAGAAGAAAATGTGTCAGAGAAAAGGAAAAAAGGGAAAGGAAGAAGGAAAGTAGGGATAAGGAATTAGGGCGATAGGGAGGGGGCTCTACTCTCCCATCCATAAACATCCAGTATTCCGTTAGTCAGGAATTGTCCGTGGATCATTGCTCAAGTAGCTGATCCAGGGCTCCCATACCTTTTCAAATTTCTTAATTTTGTCCTGTAATAGGGCTGAGAGCCACTCATTCAGCATAAGCCATGAAAGTTTACTTTTCAGTTGATCAAATGGTATGGTTGCCCGTTTCCAATTCCTGGCTATTGTGATTTTTGCCGATACAAATATGAACTTTAGTAGTCTCTTCTGGGACCCCGAAGCCTGGTCAACCCCTTCACCCAGTAGGGCCTGTCTTGGGGATTTAGGGTAAGGGAATAGATAAAATTATAAACCCTTATCCAAAACCGTCTCGCCTTAGGGCATTGCCACCAAATATGATATGCTGTGCCTTCCTGCCCACAGCCTCAAAAGCATCTCAATGAGGCGCCTGGGACAAAGCAGCCACTCTAGTCGGCACCAGGTACCACCTCATCAGGACCTTATAATTGGCTTCGACTATGGATGTATTAACAAGTGACCTAGAGGCCTCCTCAGCCATCGAATGCCACTTATCTAGGTCTATCTCCTCCTGAATATCCTCAATCCTAGTTTAAATACTCCTCCAACCTTCCCATATACCACTCTCAACAATGAAAAGTCAGCCCAGTGCTCTAGAAAATCCAAATCCTTCCTTTTTACACTAGGTCTTTAGCCATGCATTCAATTCTCTAATCTCCCACGTCTTTCCTGTGTTGCGCATGGCACCGGCAATATTTCAGAGAATATAACATTGGAGGTTCTTCCCTTCAACATGCAGCCTAGTTTTTAAAATTGATTTATTTAAAAGCAGAGCTCCGCCCAAAAGAGGAAGCTCCGCTTGTCTGCCTACTACCCCCCTCTGCTGCCACATTTGGCACCTTTCGGGGGGGAGTTGGTACCTAGCTTTGACAGGTACCTGCTCCCACTTTCGGGTGAGTTCTCCGCGGCAAACTCACCCAGAAGCTCAACCCCCCTCCTCCTTCCCCCTGCTTCCGGACCATTCACAAAGCACAGCGCACTTCGCACATGCACAGTAGGAAAGCGGCTGTGAAGCCACAAGGCTTCACTGCCGGTTTCCGTTAGCCGAGATGGCTGCAGCAGCACCCGAGAGCCGATTGAAAAATTTAAGATTTAAGGAACTTGCACCTTCCATATAGTCTGTCATTGGTTCCAACATGGGCCAAAACAGCTGGGTCATTTTTTTATAATTTAACAACCCGGTCCACCACATGTCAAACCCTGGTACCAGGGAGACAGCAAACCATTTGGTTGAGGCGAAGCTGGCGACAAATTATTCTATCAGTCCACCAACTGTCTAGGCCTTCCTGCACTACCCTCACCACCCCTACTAGATGGGCTGCTCTCCTGGCTGTTAGGGTTAGCAGTGACATCTAGGGCTGCCACCTCTGAGCTTGCCACCCCCGCATCTTCACCCAACTTGGCAAATTGTTTGGGTGCTCAAACCCAGGGCTGGTCTTCCTTTTCTGTGAGCCCCTATCATTCCTGACTACAGTAACCCATCTTCCTACCTAATAATCCTGACTTACCCCTCCACATCAACCCCAATAACCACCTGCTCAGTGAGCAGAAGACGACTTCCAAGGTTGTCGGTTCTGCCCAGTGTTGAAACTTGCTCCTCCAGATCTCTAATGTGAGCTTCTAGAATGGCAACCCGCTCACATGTGTTGAGGCTGTATCCATCCTGGAGCTGTTGCTCCATTGTTGTATACATGCGGCATACTGTGCAGTGCACAAAATCTTCAACCTTGCTAGCACTCATCTCAGTTACAATATTAATATTACTAACAAGGAATTTCAAATGTTACTTACAGGTTAGAAGACTGTTGTTATAATCTCCTGTTTTAAACTGTTTAACTCACCACTTTGTCAAATTTCCCACTTTGTGAAAGTACCAGCAAGCAAAAAGGTAGTTGTGCAATCTCCTTCACAAAATGTAATGTACTCACTTCTTCTGTCTTAAACACCCTTCTGTACTGATCACACTCCCCACAAAGTGAACAGATTCTCACCTTTCTTG
>BLSH010416580.1:18203-32862 GCA_018402905.1 Glandirana rugosa
GCCCAAGACGCGTCCTATCTCCGCCTTCCTTAAGGCCGCTAGGACCACCGAGGGCTAACAGGAGCCGCAAATGTACGAATCAGCGAATGGGAAGCCAAAGGACGCTGAAAAAGGACTGCCAAGGCCGAAATCTGGCCCTTGAGTGTACTCAAGGCCAGGCTTTTGTCAAGGCCCTGCTGTAGAAAAGTCAGCACCCTGGACACCATATAAGAGCAGGGGTTCCAACCCCCCCGCCTCACACCACGCAATATAGGCCTTCCAGGTCCTGTGATAAATCTTGCGCGAAGTGCACTTATGCGCCTTAAGCATAGTAGGGATCACTGAGTCAGCGACTCCCCGATCCCTCAGCACCTGGGCCTCAATAGCCAAGCCATCAAAGCCAGCGAGGGTAGAGCAGGGTGCAAGATGGGACCTTGAGATAGCAGGTCTTCGCGAAGGGGCGTCCGCCACCATCCGAACCAGATCGGCGTACCAAGTGCGCCGAGGACAATCGGGAGCCACCAGGATCGCCGGAATTCCTTCCGCCTCTATCCTGCGCAGAACCCGTGGCAACAACTTTAGGGGAGGGAAGACATATAGCAGCCGATACCGACCCAAAGGAGCCACCAGCGCGCCCGTGGCAACCGCCAACGGATCTCTTGTTCTGTACACGAAGGTATTCACCTTGTGATTAAACCTGGACGCCATGAGGTCCACCTCTGGTGTGCCCCTTTTGCGGCAAATATGGCGAAACACTTCCGGATGCAGGGACCATTCCCCTTGGCCCATAGTTTGGCGACTGAGAAAGTCCGCCTGCCAGTTTTCCACTCCCAGAATGTAAATGGCGGAGATTGCTGGAACAGGACGTTCCGCCCAGCGGAGATTCAGAGCAGCCTCCGCAGCCGCTGCGGAGCTTCTTGTCCCGCCTTGATGGTTCACGTATGCCACGGCCGTGGCATTGTCCGACTGAACCCGGACAGGGAGACCCCGCAGCCTTGTCGACCAACGGGACAAGCAGAGCCTGATCACTCTCAGTTCCAACACATTTATCGGAAGTCGAGCTTCTTGAGCCAACCACCGGCCCTGGGCAGACAACCGACCAAGCACCCCTCCCCAGCCCGACAGGCTGGCATCCGTCGTTTCTATTGACCAGTTGAGGGGAAGAAAGGATTTCCCTAGCGTTAGAGCTGGGGCCCGAAGCCACCAAGTCAATGAACCCCAGGTCTGATGATCCAAACAGATCAGCTTGTCCAAGGATAGAGGAGATTTGTCCCATTGCGACAGAATCACCTTCCGTAGGAGCCGAGTGTGGCTCTGGGCGTACGGCATTGCCTTGAAGGACGATACCATGAGCCCCAACACCCTCATTCAGAACCGTAGGGATGACCTCCGGCGTGACAGCAGGGTCCGTACCGCCGCCTGTAACCCCAATAACTTGTCGGGAGGCAAGAACACCTTCGCCTGCACTGTGTCCAGAATCAGACCCAGGTACTCCAGGCGACAGGAAGGGGATAGCGAGGACTTCTGCAGGTTGATGAGCCAACCGAAGTCCCTCAAAGCGGACACCGTGATTCTCACGTCCTCCTCCAGGGACACAGCTGACTCTGCTCTCAAGAGCAGGTCGTCGAGGTACGCCACCACCGCGATACCTTGCTGTCTCAGCAGCGCAAGGACTGTAGCCAACACCTTGGTGAACACCCTGGGAGCAGAGGCCAGCCCGAAAGGAAGGACCACAAACTGGTAGTGCAGGTCCCCTACTGCGAAACGCAGAAAGCGCTGATGGCTGAGACAGATGGGAATGTGCAGGTAGGCGTCCTTGATATCCAAGGACGCCATGAACTCTCCCTGGCGCAAGGCGGCCACGACCAAGCGAATGGACTCCATCTTGAACTTTTTTGCCTGCACAAAACAGTTCAGAGACTTTAAGTCCAGCACCGGCCTGACACCGCCCTTTTTGGGCACCACAAAGAGGTTTGAGTAAAAACCGCAGAACCTCTCCTCCAGAGGAACCGACACGTTCACCCCCTGATCCGCAAGGGACTGGATCGCGCCCAAAAGCTCCTCCCGACGCCTCTGAGGGAGTCTTAAGTTTGAGGGAAAAAACCTGTCTGGGGGTAGAGAGCTGAACTCTATCCGGTACCCGGTGGACACCACTTCTAGTACCCACCGATCGGAGACACGAGCGGACCAACTGACCGCAAACTCCAGCAACCGGCCCCCCACCCGAGAGGCGGGCGGGGGCAACCCGTCATGCGGTGGAGGACTTATCCTCTGCCTTGCCGGGCTTACGCTGCCAAGTCCTTTTACCGGATCCAGCCGAGGTCTTACCGGGCTTGGAGCCTGTCCCTGCCCTGCCGGGGGCACGAAAAAACTTCTTCTGCCCAGAAGAAACAGGGCCCTGTCGGCACCGCTTGGGCTCCGGGAGAAAAGGACTCTTCCCCCCCTGTGAAACTCTTAATGATTTCATCCAGCTGCGGTCCAAACAAACGACCCCCTTGAAAGGGTAGATCTGTGAGTCCCTTTTTAGACGCCTGGTCGCCCGACCAGGAACGCAGCCACAACACCCGCCTGATGACCACCGCAAAGGCGGAAATTTTGGATAGCATGGGCATGATATCCAACAGGGAATCACACAAGTAGTGTAGCCCCTCCACCAGGTGTTGAACCTTTTGCTATTCACCCTGCGCACAACTGCAACGCAGATTAGCGCGCACAGAGGTGGTGCACTCAAAAAGAGATTGAGCTGCCATAGCAGACGCCAGAGTTGGCCGCATGGCAGAACCTGCCACCAGAAAAATTGCTTTTGACACAGACTCCGTACGGCGGTCAGCCGCGTCCTTAAAGGAAGGCGAGCCCTCCAACGGAAGGGTCGTAGCCTTGTTCAGGCGGGCCACCGGCGGGTCCACCGAAGGGGAAGCCCAGCGCTTAGAGAAAACCTCCTCAAAGGGATAGCGCACCGCAAAGCGTTTTGGCAGGGTGAAGGAATTTTTTGGAGATAACCATTCCTTAAAAACTGCCCGCTCAAAAAACTGATCATAAGGAAAAGCCTTAGGAGACCTAGGAGGCTTCATAGACCCACACACATAAGTGGATGTCTGCGACTCCCCTGACTGATCAAGTCGCAGGGCCCGGCGAATGTTCGCGATCAGCCTTGTCGCGCGCCACTGAGGCCCCCTGATCCTCCTCAGTATCTGAGAGAACCAACTCGCCCTCCGAAAACTACACAGGGGTCCCCGTGACCACGGAGGCCACCTCATGATCTGAATCCTCCCCCGAGGATACGCAGGGGAGTGGGCACTTCTTGGGGGGCTCCGGAGCCGTGCCCACCCGGGGAAGGAATTCTGCAAAAACCGCCCGTAATTGGTCCAAGGAGACCATGGGTTCCGGTGCCGAATGCTGCTCCACTGGCACCTCCACGGAGGGCCCTGCAGGGACTATAGCCGCAGCATCGCCTCCCTCAGCCATCATGCTGTTTGGGAAGCCCCCCCGCGATACCACCACCTCCACCCGCAATCAGCCAGTTAAGACCGGGAGGATTACGCCCACCAGCACACCAGGAAAGGCCAGCTATACTTGCTGCTTCTTCCGTAATGCCTGCACAGCCAGGACCTGTACCGCACGTGTGTCAGCCATGCTGTTCTAGAAGAAAGAGGAAGTAAAAACGTTTGCAGCACGTTTTTACAGAGGCCGCAGTACCACAAATGACCACCGGGGGCCGCCCAAAAGCAGTAAAAACCGCATGGGCTACAAGAAAATGGCCGCTGCTCCTGTAAAAAAGTTCCCATCCACCACAAAATGGTGGCGGAACGGTGGTGTGCACTCTAGCGTTCGCCGCCCAGCGGCAAAAAACGAGCAGTAAAGCAAGGCGCGGCGCCGCGCAACGCGGAGGGGGGGTGGGAGGGCAGCGCAACACCGCCCGGCGTACCTCTACTCAGGAAGGCTACCCACCAAATGCCCGGATGCCGCTTGCCGCACCCCTGGGGCGGGGGTCCACTCACCACTCCGACGGGCGATGCGGGTAGCCACCCATAGCAGACTTTTCCCCCCCACACGGAGAAGAATTGCTGCTGGCCAGGCCACTGGAGAGGCATGCGCCAAACCCTGGGCACAAGTGGGGTTAACCACTGGCCGCCCGCACGGGGCCCTGCGTGGCATGACCCTGCTAAGGCCAGGGTAGCTTGCCAGGTGGTGGCCGGGCTGGGGAAAGTTTTGGATTCGTGATATCCACTCTATGCCACCACCCGGCTTCTTAAAAGCAGTCTTCATAGGAAAAACTTCAGCACAAAAACGCAGGTCCCAGAGGGAACCCAGTCCACTACTTTGCACAAGGCAAACAAAACTGATTGCCATTGGCCAGCAGGGGGTTTTATGCTCAGGTGAGGACGGCCCCCTGGGAGGGGCTAGCCTATCCCTGTTGCTTTTATTTCTGTTTTGCCTAGTCACTCCTGATAGGACGACATATAACCCACGTGTTATGAAGAGCTGCATCTGCCAGTGAACGTAAAAGAAAAAGGATTTTACAGGGAGTACAATTTTCTTTCTCTAATGAGGGACTATAGAATTCAGATACAGTCGGGACTTCCAAAAGCAGTCCAACTAAGGGGTGGGCAATAGAACAACTGCTAACAGTGTATAGCTACTGTTTGTAGCCCAGGAACCGCTTGAAGGACCAACTCGAGTTTGAAACCAGAGGAGGTGGACCCTTACTAATATGGGAACCTTCTAACAAAACCGAGTTTAGGGCACAGAGAACCAACCAGATGTTCAAGACCAGGAGAGAAAGTTACAAAAGTGGAATGATGCCAAATGAAAGGGAACTAGCAAGCGCTGAGCAACCAGAACTCACCAAAAGACAAAACCCACACAAACCTGATGTGGTTAACCAAAAAATGCTGGGGTCAAACCCAGAATGAACAGGTCCCAAGCAGAGACCTAGTACAAAAAAACAGTCCAAGCGAGAAAGCGCAGCCAGTCTACATGGAAAGGCCCAAGGCCTTACACTGGCCATAAATTATTCCCTTTAAAAAAAGAAAAAAAATCGTATTTCTCAATCCAAAGTAGTTGGATAGAGGAATCTTCCCTGCTGGGACATAGTATTCTGACAGCGGGACTCTCCTTTGTCAGAATACACTGATCAGCGGCTGCAGCAAGCTGAAGAAGTAGTATTTTCCAACAAGCCTGTTTGACAAAAGTCGCTCCAATGACTTCTGTCGAACAGGCACGGTCCCTGCTGAACCAGCTGAATATTAACCCATCTATGGCCAGTTTTACACCTCCAATCCTTCAGATTAAGGGGATGGAATCTCCATGCAAAAAACAGGGGTTGCAATCAATCTCGCCTATGAGATATATGGGAGAATTTATAGTATCAGCACAAAACAATAGCCATCATGACTTAAAGGGGTAGGATTCTACCACAAGGGTAGGCAGGAATGCAAGTTAGACCTCAGCCACAGACTAGTGAGCTAGGAACCACCAGAACACCTGAAGGTGTCACTTGGCCTCGCAGAAGAATTCTGCAGAACCCGAAGCACAAGACTTGGAACGAACAAGCTCATTATCCCCCAAGGACAAACAGAGCATTAACAGCCGGGGGACAGGAATCTTGGCAGAACTGTTAAGTTCCCCTAATTAGGTGCATGCCCTTGAACATTGAGGATGGCTCTGGGCCTTCTGGTGATAATTGTTACTTGCCACATAGCATCTGAGGTGCACAAACCTCACCTCTCAGTGTGGAGACTACTAGGTTAGGTGCTCCTTGCAGGACATAAGCTTAAATGTATAAACAAGCCATCAAAACTGAAGCATATGGCTCAAGACATTTGTTTCACATGCTACATGAAACAGGGGTCTACCCCAGCAGTGGAGAGATCACTTTTGAGGGATCCAACCCAATCTGATAGATTAATGTCATTGCCAACACAGAAAAGAACAAAACCAGTCAGTATGAGGTGGGTTGTAAGAATCCTGCCTGACAGTAGAATCCTTACACATAAGCAAGTGTTCTATCTGCCCAGTGGTGTTCCTATTAATGCGGGTCACTGGTGAATCAACAGTAAGAATAGGGGCCACCTTTTGATGAACTCCTTCTCAAAAGGGGAATAATTTCAGCAAACTTTTACGTGGGGCCCAGAACCCTTCAGGGTGCTTACAGTTCACATGGAGGAATATCTCAAATATTAGGTTTAGTGGAAAGGCAGCTGTAGGAGCTCTAAAAGACTCAAGAATGGTGACAGCAGGTTAAGCCTCCAAATACAGGACAGTTCACACTGGATCAATAAGGTCTTGTAATTCTGATGTGATGGCAGGAGATTGTGGTGTCTCAGAGTCAAACTGTGGTTAAAAGTCCTGAGTTGACCTAGAGGTCCCTGACAATGGGAGAGGGGAATTCATCCCACCCAATGGAGCGCTGGAAGAATTGGATGATGCAGACACCAAGTTCCAGGTCCAGATTGCAGGCACAAGTTCCCTCAGAAGATACCAAGTAAACAAACCAAGAACTATTAGGATGGGCTGTATGGGCTGGGGTCATTCGTAGTAGCAGGACTGCCCCCCTCATTGCCTATGTGCAGACATGTTCCATAATGTGACTAGGCCCAAGATGCAAGGCAAGACCTCAAGTACTCACAAAACCGGCAGCTGGTGCTGATGACGGTTAAGCAGCCAAAGGTGACACTGGGAATGGACTGGAGGCTGGATTTCCATGTGAGGCTTTCCAAGCAAGAGAAAAAAAAAAAAAAGTGTGTGAAGCATGCTTGACACTCCAGCCATGATGTTGAAGCTCCGATCTCCAACATTAAACCGCGGTGAAATGGGCAGTGGCGGGAAATTGGAAAGGCACCCAGTGGTGTTATAGTGAGTTAGCTCCCACTGCTTCAGTCCAAATAGCTTCACAGAGTGAGTCTTTATAGATGGATATGCCAAGCATTTTGGGACTGACTTTTACCAGTACACAAAGGTCTGGAAAGCACCATAATGCAGAGCCTAGTCAAAGGTCACGTTCCAGGCTAGCTCCGCATGTCCAGTCCAGTGGGGTCCAAGTATGACACTTCAAAGTCAGGCTTGGGAAAGGCAGAAGTAGAAAGCTGTTACGGAGAGACCAGCTCAAGCAGCGGTGAAGTGAACAAGTCAAAGTAATTGCAAGAAATTCATGAGAGTTTCAAGAAAGTCAAAGGAAAAAAAGCTAGGAAAAATGTTTATACTGTTTAGACAGATCAGAAGAAATGATGTCCATTTTCCTAGCACATTATCAAAAAAACTAAGACATATAGGGAACAGGAGGGGATGAACGGAGGTTGGCTTTAAATTTTTCTGTTTGCCAGTGTCCAATACTCCCGTAGGTGGTAGTATAACCTGACTGCATCTGAATTTCTGTGTCCCTTGATGGGTGAGAAACAATTCAATTTCTGCTGTAATCCAGAATAGAAGGCACAGGTAGTATACCGCTCCAGATGGCAATCCTGTCCATGACCTCCCCTGCATGTGAAAGGGTGCTGGCTCAGCGTGCAATAGCAATGAAGTGAAAAAGTCCTGGATAGCCGCACTCCGATATAATCACCTTTATTTGTATAAAAAAAGTTCATACAGTACATAGAAGCACAGGCAACAGCTTAGTTAAGTTGTTCCCTGTGCTTCTATGTACTGTATGGACTGTTTTTATACAAATAAAAGGTGATTATTTTGGAGTGCGGCTATTTGGGACTTTCACTTCAGATTTCTGCTGTAGATGACATTCCACCACCACTCCACCGTTTAATAACACACAGCACTGATATAAGGAAGATCTTTTCTTCTCAGTGTTGATAAAACCCTGCAGCAGGTGGATACTCCTACAGAAAGGGAATTGCCAGTTAAACTGGAAAGTTAAGGATTTTGACAAAAGCATGTTTTTTTTTTTAACATTTTGTTAGTGCTTCTTCGCCTTTGAAAGAACACAAGCAGGCTTTAATATTAACAACTGACTACTGCAGGGACAATCTAATGTCAGGGTAGGCATATGTTGAAAAAAAAAAATGAAGGATTTCATATCTGGTCCACGGATTGTGTAAAAATGAGGAAGGTCACTTCTCTGTTAGTGCTGCACACCAAATTCATTATGTGAAAACAATCTCTCAGCAATAAGGCACTTTGACACGTAGGGGTTACATAAAAACAAATATAAATCAGCTGTGCAAATTACAAATCTGGGAACCGTAACGGTACTGTAACAGTATAAGAAAACCGCTAACTAACTTACGTACCATTTGTTCCATAATAAATTGCAAACCGGAAAAAAAAAACATAATTGCTAAATTCCAGGCCAGTAATAAGAGGGCATTGCCCCTGATATGATTACTCCCCTTTTTCAGAGGGAGCACATCAAAGTGAATGCATTGCTTGCACTAGTAACAGAAAATGGCTGATACTACAGATGTAGGCATTTACGGGGAAGCTGATCATATTTAAGGAATGGTAACTCAACTGCTTTGTCATAAGAATATTTTTAAAAACATCTAGGTAATAATGCAGTCAAGGCCGTGGTTAATAAATGTTAGGCTCACTTCAAGCAAAAACATATTTTTCTGTATGAATAAGCTCAACATGTTCATTTTGGAATGGCTGTATCTTTCCTTATCTGTGTGCAATATGGCAATGCAGAGCCCATGGGTATTGACAGGTCCTGGAAAATCTGTTGTGACTGCTGTGTAGCCCACAGGCATAGAAAAGGCAAGGCACATGAAACTGTCACTGCCAGCATGAGGTTGCAACCATGTCTGTCTGAAACCTTTAGTTGTTTTTATTGTGGAACGCTGCCACCCAGAACTCTTAGCTATTTTATTTTGTGTGGTTTATGATGGGACAGCCCATGTGTAACGTTACAGTTACACCCTCTGGTCACATTTGAAGCTCTATCTCTGCAAACTTTCTCACAATACCTTTTCATGGCTGTCAGGATTATAGGTCAGCCTCAGACATCAATGGGCAATCCTATAATGTGCAATTGCGTTGTAGCAGTACACAAAGGGTAAAGCTGGCTATAGATGGATCGAAATTCAGTTGGTTAAGCAACTTTGATCCCATTAGAAATAAGCCAATCTAATGACTGGCTTCTCTCAAACAGGAATGTTGGAAAATCTTACTTTAGGCTGGATTCACACCTATGCATTTTAGTGCTTTTTGCATTTTACAGATTTGCCCTACAGAACGTGTTCCATAGGAAACCATGTTAAATGGACTGTAGTGCTAATCTGCAAAATGCAAAAAAGCACTAAAAATGCATAGACGTGAATGCAACGTTAAATGGCGTTGCAGCGTTGATCAGTATACCTACCATTGAATAGTCTAATGAAAATGAATATAAATAACAAGAGGGGCAGCTTCTGTGAGAGGTTTGCCATCATTAGTGATTTTATGCTTAGGAATGCATTATGTTTGCAATCCCAGGGTAGCAAAGCTACACAGGTCCTGGCTTAGTCAAACTTCAGGATGTGCAGCATAACCTAATTTCTTGGGACCCATTCACAATTTAGTAATTCCTTTCAGTGCATTAAGGCAGCCCATTCATACATTTTTAGCAAAGCAGTGCACCACAATACACAGAATTTGCATTGCACTCTACTGTACAGTGAGATGGAGTGACATCACAATGAATGGTACTGCAACACACTTAGAGCAGGTGTGTTGCATTAAAATAGAGGTGTGAATGGGCCCCGAAGAGTGAGTAGTGTTTACATGAGCAAGGTAAGCCAGCTATAATAACGAATACGTTATAATGTGATTCCCCTGCGTCAAGTAAATCTTCTTGTGTCTCTATGCAAAAAAAACTGAGTTTCTAGAGATTATTTTAGGTTTTCTGCTACTGGTCCTCTGAAAAACAGATCAGAATTCTCTTTTTATACCCATGAATCTTGTACTGCTTGTCAACTCTTTAAAACAAAAATACTTAAAATGGAAGACCCCATCCTCCATCATTCTCAAACAATATTTTGGCCCATTACTAGTTATTATATTTATGTAAAAAAATGGCAACAACATATTTAAAAAATGCTAATGTTATATAGGTTTAAAAAATATTACTGTAACAAGGCAAAATAATCTCACCTTTGGTCCTATTGATAACAAAACTGTAATGAAAGGATTGCATCTGAATAACCTACAATACTGTAGGGAGGGTAACACTCACTCCTTACACACACTTTATACATTCATCTTAATACAGCATTCTCATACCGATAGGCGAACGCTTTCAATATCTCATGTAATCTTTTGCCATTTCTACTGGCATACATGCTGGAATAATTCCACACCTCTGGTTCAAGGAACATGCTTGTCCATTATAAAACATGACGTTCATACAGTACATCTTGCAGTGTTGATCAGAAGACGTTTTAGAGGTTGGACTCCTCTGAGCAGGGAATCTGGAGGTGAGGGTCTGAAAAGCGCCGTTTAAGTTTGGCAGTGGGTTCATATTCTAAAGTTCCCTGTGTGGCCCCCAGCTCTGTTCCTTCAGGGATATAGACAGACTGGATACTGTCTGTTCTCCTCCCAGGCTGTTCCCTCCTCCTAATATTACTGGATTCCTCAGAATAGTCTACTGCCTTTGTTAACCCAGGAGGCAATTTTATGTTGGCATTCGGCATTACAGGGCTACGCCTAGGACCCCTCATTTTTGCAAGAAACGAGGACGGTCTTCGCTTGACAGTTGTTGGAGGCACAGACAAAGTAAAGAGAGGTGCTTTGGATGGAAGAAGTTTGGGATTCTCAACTGGTTCCGGCTTAACAGCAGAGTCCACAACACATGTTGCTGTAGAAAAAAAAAACGTGATAACTATGTAAGACATATTCTTGCTTAGCCTTACCTAGTGATTGCAACTGCATGCATTAATTAAAGGGACATGTAATGCCTTAAAATCTGGCCAAGTAAACAGAGAATGTGACAACTGAGTGTTACACAGCTTTTTTAATTAATAATTGCAGTATTAAAAAAAATAAATTCACTAATGATCTGCCAACATTACAGGCAGCTTCTTAGGACAATGTTCTTCAAGTTTGTCCTGGACTAGAATCAAAGTCAATGTCTGTGACACATACAGAATGACATGCACTTGTATTGTGGGAAATGTTGAACAGAGTCACTGTCATTTCTCATTTTAAGACAATCATTGGTAACCTTATTTAATCTTAGGCTAGCCGTCTATGTAAACATAAGATCGCCCTCGGTTTTGGGTATTCCTTTACAATTTTTTTTTTTTTTCTTAGAATAAGCTCCTTTGAAGATGATACTAAAGATTAAACATTCTTTTAGAAGGTGAATGTTCAAACATGGTTTCTTTGTATGGGGGTGTAGTACACAGTTATATAAAACTACCCCAAGAAATTTCCTTCTCATGTGATTTGTTTAAAGCTGTTGCCATGAGTTTTATATTAGAAAATTACAATCAATCAGTCTTATAACTAAAGCAGGAAGACTAGGGAGCAGTTCGGAATCAGGAAGGGACTGCGATTTGTGTTGTGCAAGTTCCAATACCAGTCCCTAAATACTCGCTATGAATGTAAATGACCAGAGAATTGTTCTCCCCCAGCAACAGTAGAGCAACACTTGAAATATCCTCTGTATATTTGATTTTGGCAGAAAAAAAAACATTTAGGGATTAGTTTTAAAATGAGTTCCCCTGCACAAACATGTGCCTTCTAATGAGTACAAGAAGGCTGCAACAAATTTGGCATGCAGTGCAGTAATAGTAGTAATATAAGGGACACACTACCTTAATACTGACCTTCCTTTACTGTATGAACAGGTCTATCATCCAATAAGCTCTCAGTACTATTTGAAGTTTCAGAATCCATATTCTCTTCATCTGAACCACGTTGTTCAAGCTCCGGTAGCCGGTAAGTAATGTCCTCTCTGTAAAACAGAGAGAATGGGGAGAAAAGAAGTGATGAGAACATAATTTACAGCGTCACTACACTTGGGGGTCTTCCGGTTTGTACATGGCAAGGCTCACTCACTTCTCATCCTTGATAGATTGTATCCTCTCTATTAGGAACTCTGATTCACGGGCTAACTCAGAGTCTGCCAACTGCTCCTCTTGCACTGCCACCAGATCAGGTAAACCATTTCCACTGGGAGATGGGCTCTTGTTCTGTCATTTAAAAATGTAATTAAACACAAGTACAATATATAAAGGTTAACAAATCCAAGTCTATCTGAACCCAAAACATTGCATTTTAGAGTGGTGAAGGGTTAGAATTCCTGCATGGTTTTTATTGCTGTCTGTGTCCCTGCTGGGGATATTCATTCCTCATTTGCCCTGGTGACCAAAGTAAGGGAAAATCCAAAATTTTGTGTGGTCTAGTGATGACCAAGAACAATTTACCTTACTTTTGTGAAATCTTCCATCACTCCCTATTGTATCCACTGGACAGGAAGTGAAATCTCTGGGACACAGATGGCAAAAATAAGAGGTGTTTTAACTATTTTTTACTCAATCCAAAATGAAAAATACAAAAAGTTTTGGCTTTAGATGTACTTTAATGTCCTTAGAATTCACCCTTTTTGTGACCAGGTACCAAAGCTGCAATGACTTCTTGCTGAATTTGAGTTTAGATAACACTATACAACAAATAAGAATTACGCCCGTGGAACTTTAAATGAGGTGAGCACAAAAAGGTCAATGAGAGTATACAAAGTAAACATAGCTTATAAATGTATTAAAAATTGTATAACATTCATCGTATATGGGATGCATAAACTGAGGTGCCAAACCACTTGGCAGTGATAGACACAACATACAAAGCGGCCACATACATATATATTTGGAATTGTTGATGTACAGTAATACACAGGCATCATAAAACTTAAAAATGTGGCTGATTGGTACGATGATACGATGAATGTTACACAACTTTTAATACATTTATAAAGTATGTTTACTTTGTATACTCTCATTGACCTTTTTGTGCTCACCTCATTTAAAGTCCCACGGACATAAAATAACTCTTCTTTGTTGTATTTAATCAGGGGATGGAGGCGTGTCACTGACAACACCAGACCATTTTCTCTTTTTACATTACACTCTATTCTAAACTGGGGTTCAGGTAACAAACGTGAATCTGGTAAAAGTCAGATTACCTGAAAAAGCTCAGTACACTCAAAAGTGATATTTCAGTTACAGAATTAGTTTGGTAGATGTAGTAATCCACCAACTTATTGCATCTCAGAGATTGCAGTGTTAAGGGCTTCCCAAGTGTTAGTACTGCTAAAACAGGTGTGTCAAAAAGTAAAATACAAACATTTCTGCGCTTTGCCTAAACCCCCTCAACCCAAACTTCTGTACAAATCTGTATGATATAGGTTTTAAATATATACCATATGTTGTACAAACCAGGGGTGTCGTTTGGTGTTCCTATACCTCCTGTTTCCAACATAAAGTAAAAACCCAACGTAGAAAGGGCACCAACATAAATGCTACAGTAGCTCTGTAGACATTGGTTAGATGGTTTAAAGTGGTTGTAAACTCTCTCCTATACTCCGTGAAGTGAACAGCCTCAGATGATACACAGAGATGAAACAAATACTACTACATAGGTTTTACTTGCATATCTGCTATCTTTCCCTTTCTACACTCTTTGGAAAATGCAGATCCTGTTAAAAATCTTTCTTCCTGTGTCAGCAGCACATAGGGGTGGGTGTGGTGTCTGGGCTTACACTGTGTGAGAGCTGATAGGAGGAAAGGCACACACCCCCACTCCACATAAACAGAGGAACGAAGGAATACGCAGAGCTGTATTATAAATAGACAAGCTCAGTGCTTATCTACCTCTAAGCTTCCTCCCCGACACAAATTTTCAGCTGCTGTTATCTCCTGTGTCAGAGAACTTGTAAGAAGTGACTCTGCTGATAACAGAGGAATGGAGCAGCAAAAAGACAAGGCACTTAGAGGTATGGAGAGAGATAACGAAACACTACAGATATATGTGCTTAAGTCAAATTTCATGACTGGGGTTTACAACCACTTTAACCTCCCTGGTGGTATGATTATGTCAGATTTTTGTGTCTAAAAGAGGTACATTGTTTTGCATAGAAATTTGGCGTTTTATATTGTAGGTCTGTGATTATTAGGAATAACTCACTTAAATCTGTCCAAAACAGAGTCTAGTAGACATCCCGGGTATGATAACATTTGAAACACGAAATCATAAATAATAATATAATAAAGAACTATAAATAATTATCAAAAATAACATAATAGTAAAAAATGTATTTAATAATGTAATCAAATCAAAAACACTGAAATTTGCTCAGTTGCAGAATTGTCACTGTCGTCACTTTCAATGTCTGATGACAAATTTCCTCACAAAAAGGGATTTTTTGTATAACTTACCGTAAAATCCTTTTCTCTGAGTTCACTGACAGACACAGCCTTCTTATGACACATGGGGTTATGCTCATCCTACTAGGAGTAGACTAGGCAAAAACAAACAAAAGCGTAGGTTGGCCCCTCCCAGGGGGCCGTCCTCACCTCAGCATATAATCCCCCTGCTCTGCATAGCACATCAGTTCGTAACAAGCTGTACAAAACCAACGCAGAGGGGTGGGTGCTGTGTCTGTCAGTGAACTCAGAGAAAAGGATTTTACGGTAAGTTATACAAAAAATCCCTTTTTCTCTTCCGTTCACTGACAGACACAGCCTTCTTATGA
>BLSH010416580.1:37332-47806 GCA_018402905.1 Glandirana rugosa
AATACGAGTAGGATGATCCTCATCTGATCCGTTTTTGTTTGTTTTCGCATCCAACCGGGGAGGGTCCCCCGGCAGGAGTGGAGGGGGCCAACCTACGCTTTTGTTTGTTTTTGCCTAGTCTACTCCTAGTAGGATGAGCATAACCCCATGTGTCATAAGAAGGCTGTGTCTGTCAGTGAACGGAAGAGAAATCAGTATCACTCAATTCTGCAAATGATTCTTATTTACTATCAGTGTTTTCTAGCGGATCAAAAAACGCTTTTGACGTAAAGGGGCGCTTTTTAGTTGCCATGGACATTCTCAAGTTTCCAGGCAGAAAGAATGACATATATAATATAAAAGTGCATGCAGTGGACTGGACAAATCACTAGGACAAAGGGGATGTGAAATTATTCCATACAGTAATGTAATTTTACAGATTACAGTGTACTGTATGTTTACTGTGTTTCACTATTTGAATTTCCCGCCGGTCTCCGCCCCCGTGCGACGTGGCACTCGCAGGGAACGGAGGCGGGAACACAGAGTGAATCAGGCGGAAGACAGCCCGCTGACACAGCGGGGGACATGGCTGGATCCAAGGGACAAGGTAAGTAACGCTGTCTGGATCCAGAGATGCAATCCCGAGTGTGGTTTAGGATTACCGCCAGGGGGGTTAATTTACCAGAATCTGATACTAACTGAAACATCAGTTTTGAAGTGGTCATTTAAAACAGTTTTTGTTTCCTACGTCCTTAAAGAGGTTTAGATTAATGCAACCCTAAGGTACTCAACAGCCATTAATTTTGAAAAGCAAATAATAGATGTAGGTGCATGCAGTGGGAAATCTTGCTGAGCGCCAATTTTAATGGACAAATAAACATGAACCATCACTCTAGCTGCTTCTACTGGGCCCCAAGATGCTTTATGGCACTTTGGAATTGTAAATTATAGAAAAAAAACTGTGGGTAGATCTACTTTTTTAAGCAGGGGACTAATTTAGACTGAAGGTAAAAGCTAATGCGCTTCACTTTTCATCAGCAAAAATAAAGTTAAAAACTCCACAACAGCTTAACAAGATTTAATCAAATCCACAAATAATTATCTGTTGCATTATTCCAGAAGACATTTGTCCATTATAATTAGTTGCTGTTTTAATTATTTGCTATTCCATTTTAGCGATTCCAGTGGTGGCATGCAGAGCAAATGGAAAACAACTATACCTACCAGAAAGCCATCAATAGGAGAAATAAATCCTAAATGACCAGGCCATGCCTGCCACAGGGAAAAAAGGAGGAGACAACAACACTCAGGCTTTAGCACACAAATCAGTACATTACAGTATACTTTTTGTTTTTTAAGAAATGTATTTACCAGTATTCCTATACCATCACTCTGTCCATTCAGGGCAAAATGAAAGTGTGTATGTAAAAATAACTTCCTGACCATGTTATACTTGTCTCTCTAGGGCTCCCTCATCATGCCTTCTGACACAGCCCTCAAAAATATATGCAACAAAATTTTCTATGCAAAAAAAAAAAAAAAAAATGAGCGTTTTCAATTGAATTTATTCCCAACTATACACTTTTTTTTTTTCAAATATGAACTTTATTAATACCCGTTAAGGGCGAGCCACCAATGCAGTACAGAGATATTTCAACAAGGTCATACATTATGTGCACAGTAGCGGCAGACAACCATTAAACATCAAAACATCTGGTGCGGCCGTCAGGCCATTTGTCCTTGTTAGCTCCACGTTTCCATCACTGAACAGACGGCTACTGGATGTATAGTGAGTATAAACAATTTGGTGGCATCCCCTCAACTTCTTTTTTTCCAAATGAAAAGAGGGTAGAAAAAAATAGAGTGGGGGGGGGGGGGGTAATGCAAAACCGAGTAAAGATATGGAGAAAATATAAAAAGGAGGGAGAAAAGAAAAAGGGGGCAAAGGATGGAGAAAGAGCAGAAAAGATATAGGGTAGAGAGGGCAGGGAATGTGTGGGAAGAAGAAGTGTGCGAGGCAGCGATGGAACCCCCCCTGGTGATCGGGGGGGGGGGGGGTATAGCAGTTTGTAGGCCTTATTTTAATTCAGTTCAAGGGGGTGTACCGATGAGTAATGTTTTCCCTTCATCCGATAGTAGGAACATATTCCATAGTCCCCATATTTTGGTATAGCGTTCTCTTTTGTGTTGAGAAGTAAGAGTCAAGTCTTCCATTTTATTTATTTGTTCTACTTTGTGTAGCCAGCACGTTATAGGGGGTGGGATGTGTCTTTTCCAATAGAGGGATATACAGGCTTTAGCTGCATTTAGGTGGCGCAGGATAGATTTGTTATATACCTTAGCTGGGATACTAGAAGCGTGTAGGAGGAAGAGAGCTGGATCTTTCGGGATCTGGTATTCCGTGAACTTTTGTACTATTGTGTGTATTGTTGACCAAAAAGGTGTTAATTGGGGACATGCCCAAAATATGTGAAGCATAGTTCCTCTCTCCTCCCTACATCTCCAACAACAATCCGTGGTGGAGGGGAAGCATGCGTGAAGTTTTGCTGGGGTATAGTAACATCTGGTAAGAATCTTATAGTTTGCCTCCTGAATCTTGGTGGAGATAGATGATTTTAGTGTAAAACGTATTATATGTTGAACTTGGGTGGCTGTGAAGGTCTGTCCCAGTTCTGTTTCCCACTTCGCCAGGCATGATAAATGTGGCTGCTCCACTGGGTTGTTCAGTAGTGCGTAGGACTTAGATAGGACTTGGGTCATACCGTCTGTTTCTGAGAAATATTCCTCAAACAACGTCAAAGGTCGGTGGAACCTATTCGGGTCTGGGAGGGACTGCAGAAAATGGTGTAGTCGTGTCACAGGCCAGAACGGAAGTTTATATCTGCCCCCCTCGTCCATCAGAATTGCGATCGAGGGCCAGTGGCCGTCTACCAAGAAGTCCACGACCCGGTCTTGGCCTGTTTCTGTTAGGTGTCGGTAGTCACGAGAGTCGAGGCCCGGGGGGGGAAGAGAGGGTTCCCTAGAATAGGGAATAAGGGAGAGTCTTGAGTTGTGACCAGCGGATTCCCCATTGCGCGAAAGCACAGGCGGAGGGTGGTGCCTATTAGCGGGTGGGATTTCAGAGTCGTGGGTAGTACATTGTAAAACCAGATTGCGCTTTTGAGAGGGATGTGTGTTTGTTCTAACCGTGCCCACAGTTTACACTCCCCGTGTAGTCTCCAATCGATCATTCGGCCCAAATGTGCAGCTGTATAGTAAAGTTTGATATGTGGTACCGCCAGTCCACCAAATTGCTTTGGTAAGGTCAATTGTGTCCTAGGGAGACGGGGTTTCTTATGTGCCCAGATAAAGCGAAAGAATAAGGATTGTATTTGTTTAAAGTATATTGGGGGTATTCTTATTGGGAGGGCCTGGAACAAAAATAAGAATTTGGGCAGTATAACCATTTTTAGGAGGTTGCATCTGCCGAACCATGAATGTAGGCCTTTATGCCATTGGTCTAGCAGGATGCGAGTTTTAGCCGCCAATGGTGGGAAGTTCAGTTTCGAATGTACGGGATAGATCTGCCTGTATAAAGGTACCCAAGTATTTCAGGGCTGTTGTGGTCCATTTCAATTTAAAATTAGCCTGTAATGTTTGTGTAAGAGAGTGCGGGAGGGAAATTCCCATTGCTTCCGACTTATCAAAGTTAATTTTAAGGTTCGCGAGACGCCCATATATGTTAAATTCATGCATGAGATTGGGGAGGGATGTAATCGGGTTTGTTAGTGTAAATAGAAGGTCATCCGCATAGGTGGAAATCTTGTGCTGGTTTCCCGCTATGGTTAGGCCCTGAATGTCTGGGTTCCGTCTAATTTTGCAGAGAAAAGGTTCCAGCGATAGGGCGAATAAGAGCGGGGAGAGTGGGCATCCTTGCCTCGTCCCGTTGATTATGGGGAAAGGATCAGACAGTATACCATTGGCTTTCACCTGGGCCGTAGGATTAGAGTACATGCCCTCTATCCAGCCAAGCATAGTTTCGCCCACCCCTACATGGCGGAGGACCGAGAACATAAACCTCCAGGCTACCCTGTCGAATGCTTTCTCAGCATCTGTGCTGAGAAAGACGCAGGGTGTGTTGGACATGGAGGCTACGCGAATCAGGTTAAGAGCCTTAATGGTGTTATCCCTAGCTTCTCTGGTAGGGATAAAGCCCACTTGGTCTAGGTGTATCAGGGACTGCAAGTGATGTGCTAACCTTGTCGCAATAATTTTGGTAAACTGTTTCAGGTCAATATTTAAGAGGGAAATAGGGCGGTAACTACCACATTGTGCGGGGTCTTCGCCGTCTTTAGGGATAATAGAGATGTGGGCTCGCAGTGATTCTGGTGGGAGAGGCGTGTCAACTTTCGTCGCATTGAACATTTTTATCAACCACGGTCCGAGGATTGGCAGGAGAGTCTGGTAATACAAAGGGTAAAGCCGTCCGGGCCCGGCGCTTTCCCTCCTTTGGAAGAAGCTACTGCCTTTTGTAACTCCTCCAAGGTAATGTGTTGATCCATTTCCTCTCGGGCCTCCGCTGGCAGCGATGGGAGGAGGAGGATGTAATATAGTCATTAACCTCGGCCTGAGATGAGGTTTGGTCTGGTAAATTATATAGTTTAGAATAAAAGTCCCGAAAAGTCTGCGGTATTTGTTTAGGTAGCACACTCCACACGCATCCACAATGTGCGGGATGTATGAGGAGGCCTTGCGCTCTCTAACCAAATTTGCCAACAGTTTCCCGCATTTGTCACCGAATTCGTATCCAACTCCCTGGCAGGTCTGCAAGGCGGCTTTAGCCCTGTAGTGTAGCAGGTCTGAAATTTGTTTGCGGAGTAGCAGGATGTCTCCATCCAGCGTCGGGGAGGAGGCACGTTTGTGTTGTATTTCTAAGTTGTGTAGGTTTTCTAACGAGGCCAACTGTTTATTCCGTTCTCTTTAGATACGTGATCCATGTTTAATGAGTATCCCCCTTATCACCGCTTTGTGGGCTTCCCATAGCAACCGGGGGTCACATTCTTCGCAGTCGTTAGTCCGAAAATAGTGTTGTAATTCCTGTGTCACATCAGTCAGCACATCGGGGGTTTGTAGAAGGCTTTCATTTAGAAGCCAATACCGTGATCTCGAATGGGTCGTGTCAGAGAGGGCGTATGTCAGGGTGATCGCCGCATGGTCGGACCATGTAATGTGGTCTATGGATGTAGCTTGCATGGCCTGTAACTGAGCGTGTGGTATCAGGAAAAGGTCTATCCTTGAGTAAAGGTGGTGCGAAGAGGAGTAGAACGAATAGTCCCTCTCTCCCAGGTGTTGCAGTCTCCAGGCATCTACCAATTGAGCCCTGTGAAGAGATTGTGCAATATTTTTCCCGACACGGGGGGGTACTGATGAGACACCCGCCGACGTATCAGCAGAGGGAATTAGAGGAACATTAAGATCTCCTCCCAATATGAGTTGGCCTTCCTGGAATTCAGCTAATATCTGTAGTGTCATTTTAAGAAAGCTATCCTGTTGAGTATTTGGGACGTCGATTGTGGCCAAGGTCACAGCAACGTCACCCAATTTCCCTTTCAGGAAGAGATATCGGCCAAGTGGGTCTTTACATACCTCTCGGCAGGACCACGGGAGTTTACCGAAATGAGAATTGACACCCCTTTGGATTTGGCCTCTATGTTAGTAGAGTGATAGACTAGTGGGTATCACCTACTTCTGAGGATGGGAAGTTTGTCGTCCCTGAAGTGTGTTTCCTGGATAAACGCCACACTGATTTTTGCGCGTTTAAGGTCTGTTAAGAGGATGTGTCTTTTTTCAGGGGTATTGAGACCCCTTGCGTTTTGCGATAAGACTTTGATATGGTCCATCGCCACCACCGCACAGTGGGAATGGAGAAAAAGAGGGAATTAGAAATCAGATAGAGCAGGCAGAAACAGAAGGGGATACTAATAGACAGAAAAACAGGTGGAAGAGTGTTATGAAAAGGAAATAGAGGGAGCGAAAAGGAGCGATATTGTCTAGGTCAGCCGGATATCTAGGCCCAGACAATATGGCTCACCTAAGAGACAAGTAAAACACTTGTGTTTACACTTACGCTAGCCGACCCGGGCAGCGCCTAGTGTTCCTATGTGGGTGAGTGGACGGAGTTGGCTCACACAGAGATGAGTCCAACCCCTCTCCCACACCTCAGATATTGTCAAACATACAAGATATGTCAAATAACTAAAAAACAAAAAAAAAAAAAAAAAGAGGGAGAAAACATTTGCATAGTATATATTGAGGGAAATCTTTAAACAATCAGGGCATAAAGAAAGCAAGAAAGGGGTATTAACCACCGTTACCCGTTGGTCATGAGCGAGTACCGGCTCATCAAGATAAACCGGGGCGCCCCCCTTCCCCGGTCAAGCAACCATTGGCAATGCAGATAACCCCAGACCGCCACCTGTGAGAACTGAAAGGCAGCATAGTTATAAAGATGCATTTTAGATGCCTTATAGGTGATAAGTTCGCATTTATGATCCAATGATAGCTTCTAGGCGATCGAGTCCCCACACACTAAGTTCCGTTACTTGTAAGGATCTCCGGTGATCGTTTGGGTCTACAGGTGTGCATCTGCAAGCAGAGTTCAGCTTTTTACAGAACAGAGGGTGTAGACATTGTAAAGTCATAATATTGAATTCGCCCCTTGTAACCCCCCCTCTAGCTGGGGACATGACCATCCAAGCGGAGGAGAGGAGGGGTTGTCCCGTTTTACCCCCACCATGTCCTGAGGAGATCTCTCCCCCCCGCCATCAGAGGGAGGGGGCGGTAGGGCCCTTATGTAATCCCACAATAGCCACAGTCCTGGTGGGTATCCCTTTACCAATTGATAACCCGGTCATGTAGGGTCGGGTAGGCAGAAGGGTGAGATCTTCGGTCTGGCCTCCCCGCCCCTCCCCCGCCATGCAGTCAATCCATGGAATGATCTCACAGTGTGTTTCGCGGCACTGCACCTGTATCTTCAAAAGGTTGTGCACAGAACACCCCACGAGATCAGTGTATCAGTGAGTTGGAAAAGGCACATATTATCGTCCCGTATTGCCAGTCAGAGAGTTGCTCCCCAAGTAGAAGCAGGCTTCAGTCAAATACCTGTTTGCTTCCTGCTCAGTCTTCTCTGTGCTGATCGACCGAAGGTCTCCTGGAGCGCCTGCGGGATCTCTGGGGTCTGGGGAGGGAATCATTCCATGTTGAGGCCCCAGGTCGATTCTGCGGACGAGGAAGGAGTGCCAGCCAGTTGGGAATAGGAATCGGGTCGGTCTCCAGAAACACAAAGAGGCCCGGAAGATCCGCGGGGACTCGGAGAGTAAAGGAGCCCCGTGTCTTCTGGAAGGTCACTGCCAGCGGGTATCTCCAGCGGTACATGAATCTTTGGTCCCTTGCCAGCTCCAAGAGCGGGCGGAGAAGAGCTCTGCGCTGCAATGTCACTCTGGATAGGTCCGGCAGGATCTTTACAGATGCTCCGTCAAAATCTTGCTCCCCCGCTTCCCATGCTTTACGGAGGATGATCTCCTTGTGAGCATACCGGTGGAGTCTGCAGATGACATCTCTGGGTCTGTCAGGATCAGTAGGTCTGGGCGCCAGTGTGCGGTGGATCCGATCGAACTCCATCCCAGCTGGGAAAGAGTCCCCATTCAGGTGCCTGAAGATTTCTGTTGCAGTAGCGGCTAAGTCCTCCGGGCCAGTCGCTTCAGGTATGCCACGGAGTCGCAGGTTGTTCCTGCGGCTCCGGTCCTCGTATTCTTCCAATTGGAGCTGCAGTTGCGTCGTGGTCTCCGTCTGGGATACTTGGGCCGTTTCTAGGAGTGTGAGGCGATTCTCAATGGACGACAAGGAGCTCTCACCAGTGGTGATCCTCTCCACCAGCGACTGCACATCTGCTTTCACCGCCTGGATCTCTTTACGGTGGGCTTCCTCCACGCGGCCGATAAGGCCTTCGATGTCAGCCTTCATGGGTAATGCCCGCAGCAGAGCCTTCAATTCCTCATCTGCCCGCACACTGAGCGGGGGAGACGGTAGGCTTCCTGTCACCGGGTGCAGGTCTGGTGGAAGATCTGCGAACGGGTCTGGGCTCAGGAAGGATGGGGTAGAGGTTATCTCCTCCTGTGTCATCCGCTGAGCGCTCTTTGTCGACGCCATCTTGGAGCCGCTGGTAGAGGCCTGAGGTTTGCCCTGTGGTTTAGCAAAGTAATTCTTCAGCTCTCCACTCAGTTTAGCCTGGCAGGTGTTCCTCGGGGTGTATTTCGTTTTCCTCTTTTTGGTGGAGGACATATCTTGTTGAGTATTGTAGTGAAGGGTGAGATGTAGGAGAGACGGTCAGGAGCTCAAGAAGAACACGTCTCTATCCGGCCATGTCCAGACCACGCCCTCTCCCAACTATACACTTTAAGGGACTATACAGTCACTGATCAGCATTCAGCAGTAGCTCTTTTCTAACTACATTACAAGTATGCCCAAATTACTTCTATAAAAGACTAGCTATCATTTACACACAAAGTTATGACATAAAAATAAGCAGTTAAAAATTATAATGATTAGATTGCATAACTAAACAGATGATATACAGTGTTCACAGCACTTCACTTTTTCCACATTTTATGTTACAGCCGAATTCCAAAATGGATTAAATTCATTATTTTCTTCAAAATTCTACAAACAATACCCCATAATGACAACATGAAAGAAGTTTGCTTGAAATCTTTGCAAATTTATTGAAAATAAATAAATAAATCACATTTACATAAGTATTCACAGTCTTTGCCATGACACTCCAAACTGAGTTCAGGTGCATCCTGTTTCCACTGATCATCCTTGAGATGTTTCTACAACTTGGAGTCCACCACCTATGGCAAATTCAGTTGATTGGACCCGATTTGGAAAGGCACACACCTGTCTATATAAGGTCCCACATTTACTTAAAGTGTTCTCTCTCTCTCTCTCTCTCTCTCTCTCTCTCTCTCGCTCAATCTCTCTCAAAGACACTAGGATAAAAGAAGGAAGAAGGCGCCTCTAAATGCAGTAAAATTTATTACATCAATAAAAACAGGATGATTGCACTCACAAGGTATGGAAGTAAACAGGCATATCCGCACGCTTGTCTGCGGATGGACGTGTGTTCAAGCAGCAGTATAGTCCTTGTGTGCGGGGTCTCTGTGTAGCTGTAGTGACAGGTGGTTCCGTAGAGCAGGGCGACCGCCAGCAGTCGGTTGTGGAAACGTTCGCTCTAGGCAGATGGAGACATCCGGGGGGATCCACGGACCAGCATGCACAGCGTCCCGCGTCACTCTTGTGCGACGCGTTTCTGAGTGTACGGACCTGCGGTGGCAGTGAGCAGGCGCACTCTTTCATCAGGCATTAAGAGCCACAGGGAAGGAATTAGCCGCTTTATACTAAATGATCAAGGGTGACCTCTGGTACACTCAAACGCGTCGCACAAGAATGACGCGAGAGGCTGTGCATGCTGGTCCGTGGATCCCCCCGGATGTCTCCGTCTGCCACACAAGCCTTACAATGTACAGGATGTGTGTTACGCTCCCCAGTCTATGATCACAGAAACTGGTTCCAGGATGGAGCATCCACCTATGCCTGCTGGGAGCTCTTGTAGAGGCCTTAATGAGCCAGCTCCACTCAGCTAGGATCATTACTCCTGCAAGACTCCCAGCACTCCCCCTAGTGGTAGCCATCCGCATAAAGTATGAACCTGGGGCAAATGTATCTACCATCTTGAACGCACCCAGGTGATTTTACCTGCCGGCTGTCACGATGCAGAACAGCAAGCTTGCTATACTTACTGCGTACCTTAATGGGTTAATCCTCTGAATTGTAAAGGCTGTTTGATCTTATATGGCCAGATACTTCCTGCTTGCCCTGTCTACTATATTAGACTGTACGATACTATACTACAGGGTGGGCCATTTATATGGATACACCTTAATAAAATGTGAATGGTTGGTGATATTAACTTCTGGTTTGTGGCACATAAGTATATGTGAGGGTGGAAACATTTTGAAGTTGGCCATTTTGAATCCAACTTTTGTTTTTTTCAATAGGAAGAGGGTCATGTGACACATCAAACTTATTGGGAATTTCACAATAATGGTGTGCTTGGTTTTAACGTAACTTTATTCTTTCATGAGTTATTTACAAGTTTCTGACCACTTATAAAATGTGTTCAATGTGCTGCCCATTGTGTTGGATTGTCAATGCAACCCTCTTCTCCCACTCTTCACACACTGATAGCAACACCGCAGGAGAAATGCTAGCACAGGCTTCCAGTATCCGTAGTTTCAGGCGCTGCACATCTCGTATCTTCACAGCATAGACAATTGCCTTCAGATGACCCCAAAGATAAAAGTCTAAGGGGGTCAGATTGGGAGACCTTGGGGGCCATTCAACTGGCCCACGAAGACCAATCCACTTTCCAGGAAACTGTTCATCTAGGAATGCT
>BLSH010416580.1:65310-99687 GCA_018402905.1 Glandirana rugosa
AACGTATTGACTCACTTACAGAAGTCTTTATTTACCTTTACATGGTTTAAATATAGTCGTCCTAGAAAATTGGTGAACGGCTGGCACATAGCATCTATGTGCAGCCGTTCACCGTGGGTAACAACACCCTCCTGCAATATATTGCAGGAGGGTGTTAGCGCGAGGGCGCGCGGGGGACCCCGCGCGTGGACCCTCGTAGGCACTGGCGGCCCAGATACTCTGGGCCGCGTAGTGCCTAGGGCCATTTACCGGCGAACCTCGCCGGCAAATGGTACACTAGCGAGGCATAAAAGATCCTGCTGATATAAATTTGGTACATTTCCATTTATTTCTGAAGACATTCACTCAGTTATGCAAAACATGAAGGGGTGCCAATAATGGTGAGCAGGACTGTAGCCAGAGAACTGACCACAGTGCGCTCTCCTGGGTAGTATGGACAGTTTTTAATAGAAAAGCAGAAGGACTGGCAGGAACACCAGGGAATTCACGTAAAGGAAGCAATACAAAGAGAACAGGATACTTTCTCATACAAGTACATGGTTACAGCAGGCACATATCAGGAATATGAAGTGTTGGGGTAACAAACGCTTTAATGCATAGAATGCATTAGGATGAAAAACCTTAAGGCTCAATGGGGGTGGGATTCCCAGGCACAACCAAACAGCAATTATCCCAATCGTTCAAATTTAAATGGATCACTTCCCACATACGGTACCTGGGCACAAATATCCCTTGCCACCTCAGTAAAATCTTTGAGCTGAACTTTGCGCCTCTTCTCAGGAAACTCAAGGCAGATCTTGTTAGGTGGAATAGGGAGACCTTCACATGGCTCGGCCGCACGAGTATCTTAAAAATGAATGACATGCCTAGACTGATCTATCTCTTCCAAACGCTACCCGTTAAACTCCCCCGGAGCTATCTGACGGATCTGAGAAAGAGGTTCACACTGTTCATTTGGGCTGGGCCGAGGCTCCGGAGATCCATTTTGACTCTACCAAAGAGTGGGGGGGTGGAGAGAGATTGGATTCCCGGACCCGGTGCGATATTATGAAGCCACCCACTTGACCAGGATAATGGACTGGTGCATACAGCGGGTTCCCAAGTTATGGGTTGACCTCGAGCAAGCTCCGATTAACTCGATGCTGGCGGGGGTGCCGTGGGCGCCTACGTGGGGATGCCCTGCGGAGATAACCCAACATCCCCTGGTGGGAGCAATGGTGAAGGTAGCCATACAGATTTTTAAGATGACAGAGTCGCTATCCTCTGAGCAGAGCCTTGTTGCCCCGATTTTAGGGTCTTCTGCGTTTACACCTGGACTCGTATACCCAAAATTTTGCACACTCTAGAAACGCCAGTTATTTCAGCGTCTTCACTTTGCGACAAATGATAGGCTCATGACTGGTAGGGAAATTGAGACGTGTTCCCATACTGACCTCGACTATTTGAGAAGGTCGCAACTTAATGCTCATCTCTGGGCAATACCAATTGAACATCAGACCCTCCGCCAGCTGACTTAGTTAGAACAGGTCTGCATGGCTGGAGAATAACTACCACAAGCACTCTCTTATTTTTACGCCCTTTTGACAGATTAAGTGCACACTGATGACTTGACCTTTTTACAACACTGGGAAAAGGATCTGCAGACTAAGTTTTCACAACCTCAAAAAGAGAAGCTACTGCTCTTTGCCCATAAGGCTTCCCTTGCGAATAGATACCAAGAGGGGGCTACAAGCTCCTCACACAATGGTATATGACCCCAGCCAAATTGCATAAAACCTATTTGCAAGTATCTGACACATATTGGCGCTGTGGAGAAGAAGTAGGGACCTTGCTGCATATTTTTTGGGAATGTCCCAAGCTACAGAACTTTTGGTCTAATGTAGAAACCATGATCCACACTCTGACCAGAGTCTCGCTAGGTAATAGCCCGTCAGCCTACTTATTGAATGATACCCCCATGACTATTAAAAAATTCACGAATTCATTGCTGAGACATCTGCCTACGGCACCTAAGGCCTGCATTCCAGCACTATGGAAAGTACCTGTGCCCCCACAATATCACATTGGAAAATGAGACTAGCAGATATCCAGGTTATGGATAATCTTACTAGGACGATGAGGGACCAGGAAGACAAATACTGGAAGGTCTGGACACCCTACTTTTATTATAGGGAGCAGATGCTTTTAGACTTCCAATCTTCTGGAAATCCAGCAGAGTGAGCCGGTTGCAGAGATTCCCACTGCCCCCATATATTCCTTTTCCCATCCTACCCCAAACCCCCTCCACCCTTACATTCCCCTTCTCCCTTTTCCTCTTCTTCTTCTTCTAAGCTTTTGATCTCTTTCTTTATCCTGATTTTTAAGGGTTGGGTCAAATGCCTACCCTTGGGTTATACTACAGGGTGGGCCATTTATATGGATACACCTTAATAAAATGGGAATGGTTGGTGATATTAACTTCCTGTTTGTGGCACATTAGTATATGTGAGGGGGGAAACTTTTCAAGATGGGTGGTGACCATGGCGGCCATTTTGAAGTCGGCCATTTTGAACCCAACTTTTGTTTTTTCAATAGGAAGGGGGTCATGTGACACATCAAACTTATTGGGAATTTCACAAGAAAAACAATGGTATGCTTGGTTTTAACATAACTTTATTCTTTCATGAGTTATTTACAAGTTTCTGACCACTTATAAAATGTGTTCAATGTGCTGCCCGTTGTGTTGGATTGTCAATGCAACCCTCTTCTCCCACTCTTCAAACACTGATAGCAACACCGCAGGAGAAATGCTAGCACAGGCTTCCAGTATCCGTAGTTTCAGGTGCTGCACATCTCGTATCTTCACAGCATATGTTTTTTTTATGGTTTTTATGGTCAGTAAAAACCAATACCGGGTGAGCTGCTCCTTCCAGGAGGTACCGCCATTCCTCCAAAGCCGACGTGATGGCCTGCAATTCCCTATCACCAACATCATAGTTCCAGCAAGATGGTGCACCCCCACATTATGGGTGTCAGGTCCGAGCATTCCTAGATGAACAGTTTCCTGGAAAGTGGATTGGTCGTCGAGGGCCAGTTGAATGGCCCCCAAGGTCTCCCGACCTGACCCCCTTAGACTTATCTTTGGGGTCATCTGAAGGCAATTGTCTATGCTGTGAAGATACGAGATGTGCAGCACCTGAAACTACGGATACTGAAAGCCTGTGCTAGCATTTCTCCTGCGGTGTTGCTATCAGTGTGTGAAGAGTGGGAGAAGAGGGTTGCATTGACAATCCAACACAATGGGCAGCACATTGAACACATTTTATAAGTGGTCAGAAACTTGTAAATAACTCATGAAAGTATAACGTTACGTTAAATCCAAGCACACCATTGTTTTTCTTGTGAAATTCCCAATAAGTTTGATGTGTCACATGACCCTCTTCCTATTGAAAAAACAAAAGTTGGATTCAAAGTGGCCAACTTCAAAATGGCTGCCATGGTCACCACCCATCTTGAAAAGTTTCCCCCCTCACATATACTAATGTGCCACAAACAGGAAGTTAATATCACCAACCATTCCCATTTAATTTAGGTGTATCCATATAAATGGCCCACCCTGTACAATGGAAATGTTAAAGGGAGTGGTAACAAAAAAAGAAAATAATATAACAAATGGGATAGACTGGGGCAGAATAGATTTTTGGTCTTCGTAGAATACAGTCCTTGCATTATACAGGCTGCAAAGCCATATCGGTACTGATAAAGATAATCTGTAAATTTTTACGTAGTGACTGTGTATTGCCGTATGACGGTCTTATGTTGCAAATTAACGTTATGTAAACTTCCTTGATTCTTTAAATAAAGAATTTATGAAAAAAAAAAAAAAAAAAAAAAAAAAAAAAAAAAAAAAACCTAAGGCCACCACTATACCACTATAAGCCCTTGTTCACACTAATGCGATTTGTCATGCCATTTAACAGGTCAAAATGCATGACAAGTCGCAGCCTATTCCTGGCAATAGCACCGTTCCAATCGGTGTGACGCCAACTTGCAGCGCCGCACCTATTTCCGAAACGAGTTCCTGCATTACTTTTGCCAATTTTGGGTGCGATTTCAATAGACATCTCTGCATGAACCCGCACAGATGTCTTTCAAGTCGGACCTGACAACGCCGCGTTGAAATTGTGCGATTTCAGATGAATTGGTGCGATTTCAAAGCTGTGTTTAATGTGAACGAGGGTTAAGTTGTATTTTAGGATACACTGGCTCTGCCTCACACAACACATGAAAGCTCTGTTGGCGGATAGTGGGTAGAACATTCGCTTTACTTACTTGACAAGGTGAAAAATGAGTCTCTCCAAGGTGTTATAATTAGCTTGTGGAAGCTGTCCAAGGACTTTGTAAATGGTGCAAAGCTGTTCTTGTTTCCCTGGCAATTCTAAGTAGACAGCACAAATTAGAGGTAAAGATACACATTTAGCTTGACAAACAGTTTTTATGCACATTAAACTTACCCACAGCTTTCAGAAACTCGCTGTATTGCGCGAATGTCATCAAAGGCTCAGGCAGTTCACGTAACCACTGTTTTAGGATCCCAGTAATAGCATGGATTGCATACTTGTCTAGCTTCACGGAGGTAGGGCCTGTTTTCCAATTAAAAAAAAAAAGAATTATTACAATATAGTGTAGACACAAATATGAAAAAAAAGGTGAACAGGCATACAATTTAAGAGAACTAAAACATATCAACAGGTATAATGTATATACACTATATTGCCAAAAGTATTGGGACACTTGCTTTTCCACGCACATGAACTTTAATGGCACCCCAGTATTAGTCTGTAGGGTTCAATATTGAGTTGGCCCATCAAGCCAACTCTGAGCAGAAAAAGCCAAAATCATCAGGTGAATAATGGCACACTTAGTCCAGGTGCTCTGGCTCAAGATGACCCTCCCACATCCAACTTGAAAGTATACATACACAGGCACTGAAGACCCGCACAATTGGAAGTTCAATCTTGCATTTTTATTGAATGATGGTCATGTTAAAAGAACACGCAGGTGTGTTTCAGCAAACTGCCTTGTTCACATTGAGTTGGCCCATCCTTTGCAGTTATAGCAGCATCAACTCTTCTGGGAAGGCTGTCCACAAGGTTTAGGAGCGTGTCTATGGGAATGTTTGACCGTTCTTCCAGAAGAGCATTTGTGAGTTTAGGTGCTGATGTGGACAAAAAGGCCCGGCTCTCAGTCTCTGCTCTAATTTATCCCAAAGGTGTTCTAGCGGGTTGAGGTCAGGTCAGGTCAGTCAAGTTCCTCCACCCCAAACTCACGCACCCATGTCTTTATGTACCTTGTTTGTGCACTGGTGCGCAGTCATGTTGGAACAGGAAGGGACCATCCCCAAACTGTTCTCACAAAGTTGGGAGCATGAAATTCTCCAAAATGTCTTGGTTTGCTGACGCCTTAAGAGTTCCCTTAACTGGAACTAAGGAGCCAAGCCTAACATCTGAAAAACAACCCCACACCATAATCCCCCTCCACCAATTGATTTGGACCAGTGCACATAGCAAGGTCCATAAAGGCATGAATGAACGAGTTTGGGGTGGAGGAACTTGACTGGCCTACACAGAGTCCTGACCTTAACCCGATAGAACACCTTTGGGGTGAATTAAAGCAGAGACTGCCAGACAAGCCTTCTCATTCATCATCAGTGCCTGATCTCACAAATGTGCTTCTGGAAGAATGGTCAAAAATTCCCATAGACACTCCTAAACCTTGTGGACAACCTTCCCAGAAGAGCCGAAGCTGCTATAGCTGCAAAGGGCAGGCCAAATCAATATTGAACCCTATGGACTAAGACTGGGATGACATTAAAAAGTTTATGTGTGTGTAAAAGCAGGCGTCCCAATACTTTTGGTGATCTAGTGCAGGGATCCTCAAACTATGGCCCTCCAGCTGTTGCGGAACTACACATCCCATGAGGCATTGTAAAACTCTGACATTCACAGACATGACTAGGCATGATGGGAATTGTAGTTCCTGAACAACTGGAGGGCCATAGTTTGAGGACCCCTGATCTAGTGTGTGTAATATTATATTATTATACAGGATTTATATAGCGCCAACAATTTACGCAGCGTTTTACAACTTGAGGGCAGAAAGTACAAATACAATACACTTAAATACAGTAGGAATCAGAGGGCCCTGCTCCTTACAATCTAAAAAGGGAAGGTCAAGAGATACAAGAGGTAATAACTGTGGGGGATGTGCTAATAGAGAAGATAAATGTACAGTTGTTAGGTGGGAGCCAGATAGGCTTCTCTGAAGAGATAGGTTTTCAGGGATCGTCTGAAGGTGGACAAACTAGGAGAGAGTCAGACAGATTGGGGTAGAGCATTCCAGAGGATGGGAGAGGTTCTGGAGAAGTTCTGGAGTCGAGCATGGGATGAGGTGACAAGGGAGCTAGAGAGCAGGAGGTCTTGGGAGGAGTGAAGAGATCGATTTGGTTGGTAATTTGAGACCAGGTAAGTGATGTAGCTAGGTGCCAGGCTGTGAATTGCTTTATAAGTTATTGTTAGGATCTTGAATTTAATACATTGGTTGAGTGGCAGCCAATGTAGAGATTGACATAGGGGTGTAGCAGATGCCGAGCGGTTTTTAAGGTGGATGAGCCTGGCGGCAGCGTTCATAATGGACTGAAGTGGGGATAGACTATTTAGAGGTAAGCCAGTGAGGAGGGAGTTGCAGTAGTCAAGGCGAGAAATGACCAGGGAGTGGATTAGTAGCTTTGTGGCATCATCGGTTAGGAAGGGGCGTATCTTGGAGATGTTGCGGAGGTTGAGGCGGCAAATTTGGGATAGCGATTGGATGCGGGGCTGAAAGGTTAATTGGGAGTCTAGGATTACACCTAGGACCTTGGCGTGGGGGGATAGGTTGATAGCTGAGCCGTTGATTTTAACAGAGAAATATGAAGAAGTGGCACGTGGGGGAGGAAAAGATCATAAGCTCGGTTTTTGATAGGTTGAGTTTGAGGAAGTGATGTGACATCCAGGCTGATATGTCTATCAGTAAGTTTGTGATGCGTGAGGAGACAGATGGAGAGATCTGGTGTCATCAGCATAGAGATGATACTGAAAGCCATGGGAGGCAATCAACTGACCCAGGGAGGAGGTGTAGATTGAGAAAAGGAGAGGTCCAAGAACAGAACCTTGGAGGACACCCACAGAGAAAGGAGGAGGAGAGGAGGAAGTAGAGTTGTAGGTGACACTGAAGGAGCGGTGGGATAGGTAGGATGAGAACCAGCTTAGAGTACAGTCACGGAGACCAAAGGCATTGAGTTTTTTAAGGGGGAGGGGGTGGTCCACTGTGTCAAGGGCAGCAGAGAGGTCCAGGAGTAGTAGTACAGAATAGTGTCCGTTGGTTTTAGAAGTTATTAGGTCATTAGTGAGTTTAAGGAGAGCCGTTTCTGTAGAGTGCTGAGGGCAAAATCCAGACTGAAGGGGATCAAGAAGTTTGTTCATGGTCAGATGGTCACTCAGTCGGTTGTAGACCAGTCTTTCGAGGAGTTTGGAGGCGAAGGGGAGTAAGGAGATGGGGCGTAGGTTGTTAATATTGGTGGGATCCAGTGAGGGCTTTTTAAGGATAGGTGTGACTAGGGCATGTTTTAAAGAGTTTGGGAAAATGCCAGAGGAGAGGGAAAGGTTGAAAATGTGAGTTACAGAATGTAGAATTGAGTCAGAGGGTGAGCGTAGCATTTGCGAGGGAGCAGGATGCAGGGGGCAGGTGGTTAGATGGGTGTTCAATAAAAGTTTAGCAACCTCGCTAATACTGGTAGGGATGAATGTGGAAAGTAGTGATTGTATCTGTGGACATGGGGTGTTGAGTGGGGGTGGTTTGTGCGCATTGGAGATTTCCTCATGAATGTTATCAATCTTAGTTTTAAAGTGATTGGCCACCTCCTGGGCAGTGAGAGAATTAGAGCGTGGAGGCAGTGGAGGACGGAATAGAGTGTTAAAGGTCGAGAAGAGTTGACGGGGACTGGATGATAATGTGTTAATGAGTGTGATAAAGTAGGTGTGTTTGGCAGTTTGGAGGCAGGAATAGTATTTTAGGAGGGCAGATTTGTAATGTTTGACGTCTTCTTGGAGCTTAGTCTTATGCCACAGACGCCTAAGAGCGCGGCTATGTTTTCTAAGACTTCTGGTGTTGTCCGTTTGCCAGGGTTGTAGGGGCCGGGGCCTTAATCTGCGCGTAGTAAGGGGGGCAAGCTTGTCTAGGGAGGATGACAGTGATTTGGTGTAGACGAGTGTGGCTAGGTTCGGGCAGGACAAGGGTGAGATTTTGTCATAGAGGTGGTCATTAGCAGAGTAGAGAAGAGAAGAGAAGGGTTGAGGTGACGAAGGTTTCTATGGGTAACGGTTAGGTGGTTGGAGGGAGAGGAGGTGGAAGATATATATATATATACATACACACACACACACACAAACACACACACACATATACAGTGGATATAAAAAGGCAAAACACCTGTTAAAATGTCAGGTTTCTGTCATGTAAAAAAAGTGTGACAAAGATAAATCATTTCAGAACTTTTTCCACCTTAAGGCCTCATACACACGGGCGTATCTTTAAAAATAAACAAAACGTCGGGCCCAACGTCAAGGAAAAATAATCATTGTTTTTCGGCGTTATGCATCGGCGTTAGTGAGCGTAAGTGAGCGTAGGCGTCAATAGGCGTTTTTAAAAAAAAAATCATCCCTCTGCTATTTTTCAACCTAAAAACGTCTGCGTCAAAAAACGCCGGTACAATATTAGTTGGCATTTGTTGGCGTTAGTTGGCGTTTTGCGGCGTTGGCGTCAAAAAATGCCAAAACGTTACAGCCTCAGAATGCGATGGCCGTGGCTTCTACTTTCAGCTCACTAACGCCGACGCCATCTACAGCTCAAAAACGCCAACATTTTTATGGGGCCATTGACTAACATGGAGAGCTGCAAAAAACGCCAGAAAACGCCGGCGTCAAAAAACGTCCGTGTGTATGAGGCCTCTATGTGACTTATACACTGTACAACTTGGTTGAAAAACAAGCTAAAATCCTTTTGGGGGGGGGGGCAGTAGTAAAAATCAAAATAATGTGCTTCCATAAGTGTGCAATCACATTCAAACTCATGTTAACTAGGAGTCAGTACACACCTGCCATCATTTAAAATGACTCTGATTAACCCCAAATAAAGTTCAGCTGTTTTAGTAGGTCTTTCCTGACATTTTCTTAGTCGCATCTTACAGCAAAAGCCATGGCCCACAGAGAGCTTTTCCAAAGCATCAGAGGGATCTCATTGTTAAAAGGTATCAGTCAGGAAAAGGGTACAAAGAATTTCTAAGGCATTAGATATACCATGGAACACAGTGAAGACAGTCATCATCAAGTGGAGAAAACATGGCACAACAGTGACATTACCAAGAACTGGAAGTCCCTCCAAAATTGATGAAAAGACGAGAAGAAAACTGGTCAGAGAGACTGCCAAAAGGCCTAGAGCAAGTTTAAAGGAGCTGCAGGGATATCTGGCAAGTACTAGCTGTGTGGTACATGTGACAACAATCTCCCGTATTCTTCATATGTCTGGGCTTTGGGGTAGAGGGGCAAGATGGAAGCTTTTTCTTATGAAGAAAAACATCCAAGCACAGCTAAATTTTGCAAAAGCACATCTGAAGTCTCCCAAAAGCATGTGGGAAAATGTGTTATGGTCTGATGAAACCAAGGTTGAACTTTTTGGCCATAACTCCAAAATATATGTTTGGCGCAAAAACAACACCCACAGTGAAGCATGGTGGTGGCAGCATCATGCTTTGGAGTTGTTTTTCTTCAGCTGAAGTAGGGGCTTTAGTCAAGGTAGAGGGAATTATGAACAGTTCCAAATACCAGTCAATACTGGCACAAAACCTTCAGGCTTCTGCTAGAAAGCAGAACATGAAGCAGAACTTCATCTTTCAGCATGACGACGACACAAAGCATACATCCAAATGAACAAAGGAATGGCTTTACCAGAAGAAGATTAAAGTTTTGGAATGGCCCATCCAAAGCCCAGACCTGAATCCGATTTAAAATCTGTGGGGTGATCTGAAGAGGGCTGTGTACAGGAGATGCCTTCACAATCTGACATATTTGAAGTGTTTTTGCGAAGAAGAGTGGGCAAATATTGCCAAGTCAAGATGTGCCATGCTGATAGACTCCTACCCAAAGAGACTGAGTGCTGTAATAAAATCAAAAGGTGCTTCAACAAAGTATTAGTCTAAGGGTGTGCACACGTATGCAACCATATTATTTTGTTTTTTTATTTTTACTTCCCTCCACCTAAAAGAGTTCAGTTTGTTGTTCAACTGAGTTGTACAGTTTATAGGTCACATTAAAAGGTGAAAAACGGTTCAAAATTACTTACCTGTCATTTTTTTTACATCACAGAAACCTGACATTTTAACTGGGGTGTGTAGACTTTTTATATCCACTGTATATGGCATATCCAGGAGGATGCAGCAATTGGGATGTACAAAGGGCAGAAGGAAGTGCCCAAGTACCTTATAAGGGCTATAGAAAGTGGTGGTAAAGTGTGAGACCAGTGGTGTGATTTAACACCTAGTCATCTACTTGAGACAAAGCTCTTAGTGGTTGAGGTTTAGCACCAATTTTGAAAAGTTAACACTAAAGTGAATACAATTTAAATATACCCCCGTTCTTTACTAAAAGATGTCTTACCTGTCCATGACACTGGACAGTATCTACACTTCAGAGTTTGTCCATTACGGTAGACATACCCCTGAAGTGGTTCTAAGGGACTGGGTTCCATGAGAATGGACTACGGCCCTGGACATGTATAGCATACTGTGAGTGACTACATGTGTTACACTAAGTGCTGAGGTGAGCACCCATGAAGACCATAGACACAATGTCTGCCAGAGAAACTTAATGCAGCATATGAAAAACACATCATGAAGATGTCCAGCAGTGCCATCAGCGCAGAACTGGCAGAAACTAGTGGGACCCAGGTACAGCCATCTACTGTCCGGAGAAGTCTGTCCAGAAATGGTCTTCATGGAAGAACTGTGGCCAAAAAGCCATACCTTCAATGTGGAAACAAGGCTAAGTGACTCAACTATGCACAAAAACATAAGAATTGGGGTGCAGAAAAATGGCAGCAGGTGCTGTGGAATGAGGAGTCAAAATGTGAAATATTTGGCTGGCATAGTTTTTAGTGGGGGAGTTTTCTCTTGGACTTCTGTTGTTATCACTCACATAGTTCTGAAATGGATTTGCCATACTAGATGTAATAGTTTTCTTTCTCCCTGGCTTTGTTTGTTTTGATTCATGTTTTCTGGGATGGTTGGTCAGTTTGTGCTCTATAGCTATTGACAATGTGAGAGCACACAACACTGGGTGATGTTTTCTTAATCTGGCTATTTGGAAAACTGGATAAAACTGGTGATTTAAAGTTTTGCGTCATACTGTATGCAATGCAGAAGTGATGTTTTGTCTTCTTTTTCAATAACAAAAAAGTGAAAGAAATATTTGGCTGCATCGGGAGGCAGTTTGTTCACCAAAATGCTGGAAAGCAGTACAATAATGACTGTCTGCAGACAACAGTAAAGCATTGTGGAGGTTCCTTGCAAGTTTGGGGCTGCATTTCTGCAAATGTAATTGGAGATTTGGTCAGGATGAATGATGTCCTCAGTTCTGAGAAATACAGGCAGAAATGCATTCATCATGCCATACCATCAGGGAGGCGTGTGATTAGGCCAAATTTATTGTGCAGCAGGACAACCCCTGCAATTATACAGCCAATGTCTTTAAGAATTATATTCACCATAAAGAACAACAAGGAGTCCTGGAAGTGATAGTTTGGCCCCCACAGAGCCCTGATCTCAACATCAAGTCTGTCTAGGATTACATGAAGAGACAGAAGAATTTGAGGCAGTCTACGTTCACAGAAGATCTGTGGTTACTTCTCAAAGATGTTTGGAACCACCTTCCTGCTGAGTTCCTTCAAAAACTGTGTGCAAAAACACTGTGTGCAAGTATACCTAGAAGAATTTAAGCTGGTTTGACGGCAAAGGGTGGCAACACTGAATATTGATTTGATTTGATTTTTCTCTTGTGTTCTTGTGTATCTTGTGTTCATTTACTTTCCATTTTGTAATTCATTTAGAACATTTTTCAGACCTACTTAAAACTTTTGCACAGTAGTGCAGAACTACAGCTGCCAGGGGCAACAGAGAAGAAAGGCCTGTTCTAACAGAGGACCTTTTAAGGGAGTAACCCCATTTGAACACAAGGTGAGGGCTCTGCATGGGCAAGGGCATCGAAGAAGGCCCCAGAGGGTGAAGAGGAGAAGAGAAACTATTTGCAAAGAGTGCAAGGAATGCAAGAGCCTACGAGTCAGGAAGAGGATATAAAAAGAGCCAAAACCTGCAGGGTAACAAGAGCTAGTTTTGTCTGACCATGCAAAAGGCAATCCCAGGATGGGAAACAGGATGAAAAAGTTCTGGTAGGGGGTTTCCCAACCTCACACTAAGCAAGAACTACCTTACATGATAAATTGCAGAGTATGGTGGAAGTGATTTGCATGTCCCATGGAAACAGAGGCACCCAACGTGGGACTGAAATGTACCTAACTGGTGAATATCAGTGCTTTTGAGATGCCGTGGAGAGGAAAAAAATAGTGCATTAAAAAAAAGTGCAGACGACAAGGGCAATGCAACTTTTCCAATATTAAACTGGTGAATAGAATTGACTGGTGGTCAGGTTTTTGAGAAAGTAAGAGCAGAATGGCTTGTCAGCCCATAAATCGGGTGACTAATTCAGAGAGTAAATCAGAGCTCAAGGTAGAGCCTGAGGACTGTAAGCAAGGAATATATGTGTTTTGGTAACAGGGAGTAAAAGACGCTCTAGGGTAGTGGAGTTAACCTTTTCACGTAGTGATGAAGAGAGTCCCAGTGACCGAGTGGAGAAAAAAAATGGGTACTGGCTGTCTCGAAAGAGTCCTCCGAGAAATTCTCAGAGAGGGGCAACCAAGGCGTGGTAGTGAGAGTATGGACCAGACACACAAAAATGCTCTGTTAAGGGAGGATTTGAATAAGATTGATGTCGAGATTAGACCTATTTACCCCAGACAGTACAAGGTTGGATGAGGAGCCCGAGAAGGATGTGGGATCGAAAGTGAGAAGTCAGTATCAGTATTTGGGCATATGGTTCAAAGAATTATGTTCAGGAACCTTGTAGTTGAAGGTCTCCCAAGGAACCCTTGGATATTGATTTGGGTTTAATAAAATAGCACCACAGAATGTGGTGATTTTTCAGTAATGCAAGGGCTACATTGAGGTGTAAATAGTTAGCGAGTTAACCCATAACTTAGTGTTTGCCATTACAGGCACTGTCTTGCATGAGGAATATAGTCGAAGGTCTATTAGAGACCATGAAGAAGTCTAGCTTTTGTATTATACATAGTGGCAGGTCTATAGGACATGTATCCCTAACAGACAAGGTTCTGTGTGTAGGATTTGGAACATCCTTGTAATGTTTCTTAAAAGGAAAGAAGTAAGAATGGGTAATAGAAAGAATTGGCTTGATTAAGAATCTGGAAAGGCTTTCTAGGAATCCTTTCTAGTGTTCTTTTTTGTGCCTATAGGAATATGTGGGGGAAGTCCAGCACTAGGTGTGTCTAGCCAGATTAAGGAGTCCACAGAAGCCAGCATGTGGCAAGAAGCTTAAGTAGTAACTTCATGAAATTTAGGTGGTTTAAAAATCCAATTAGCATACGACCATTTGCCTTCTGCTTCCCTCGCCTAGCTCATCAGGAGAAGTCCCATTTACTCAATGTACTGTATAATACAATGATCATACAGGGGCATAACTACAGGGGTTGCAATTGCAACTGGGCCCCATGCTCCAGGGGGCCCGTGTGCCTCCTTTGTACACTTGGATAGGAGGGATGGCAGGGACGGCATTTAGAGAAACCAATCTCCTCCATTTTGCTCCTAATGGAGGAGATTGGTTCCTCTATATGCTGCCCCCGCCGCCCCTCCCATCCAGGTTACTTGTCTTCTGCTGTTCCCAGGGTCCTGTGTGCTTTCCTGGTCCCCCCCACAGAGCTGCGGTCTTCCCCCCTCCTCTCTCCTGCCAGCTGCTGTAGAAGATGTATCATGATGGAGAAACGGGAACGGGTCGGTAAATTTGTAATTTACCGGCTCCTTCCTTTTCTGAAAGGGCAGAGTCAGTGATTGGTACCAACTGGTCCACTCATAACTGAAGCATAGTAAACTTTTTTTTTTTTTTTTACTATACTTCAGTTTCTGAATGAATGGGGTGCTCGGTACACAACTATTCATTTATTCGGTGGGACTGTAATAAAGGGATCCGCAACGGGAGTAAAGGGCCCCAGGATCAGTGAAGGGCCCTGGCCAGGGATCGGGGGGCCCTTCATAATTTCTTGCATTGGGGCCCTGAAAGTTCTAGTTACGCCTCTGTGAGCATACAACCATTTGCCTTCTGCTTCCCTCACCTAGCCCATCAGGAGAAGCCCCATTTACTCTTTCCTTCTATTTATCAGATCAGGGTGAGTCAGGGATACCATCCAAGAATTTTAGGAACAATTTTGTGTATATACTTAGTTTCCTGCCTTGCTCTCCCCTCTCATTTTCTTCCACATCCCTCTGAGGTTTTTCCTCTCCTATTCTTCTTGTGAGCTGCCCTCTCTTCCCCTGACCCATTCCCTAACTACTTCCTTGGACGAGAACTGCAGTGGGAGCCTGATAGTTGACCACACGTTCATCCTTACTCAAATCAAACTTACCCCAGATTACACCTGTTCACAACTGCCCATTCCCCATTATCATCCACTATGCTCACACACCATATTTACCTGCTCAGCTTTGTTGTTGTCTTGTTTTGTCTGTGCAGTCCTAGGTTTATGTTCATGTTTTTGTTCACTGTGTGCCTATTTAGGCCTTTTATCTGTACACCATTGTATCAATAAATTTTGTAATTTTTATAATTCACGGTGTCTGTGTGTACCCTATCCGTGCATGCCCAAGGTCCCTTTTTTGGAGGGTTTTCTCTTTTTCACGTTTTTGGGATGTTGGCATGCAAACTGTTTGCGGGCTTTTTTGTGCATCATCTTTAAAAAAGGCTTCCCTTCTGGGACAACAGCCATGCAGATTAATTTGGTGCAGTGTGCGGCATATGGTCTGAGCACTGACAGGCTGACCCCCAACACCTTCAACCTCTGCAGCAATGCTGGCAGCACTCATATGTCTTTTTCCCAAAGACAACCTCTGGATAGGATGCTAAGCATGTGCACTCAACTTCTTTGGTCGACCATGGCGAGGCCTGTTCTGGGTGGAACATGTCCTGTTAAACTACTGTATGGTCTTGGCCACCGTGCTGCAGCTCAGTTTCAGGGTCTTGGCAATCTTCTTATAGCCTAGAGCATCTTTATGTAGAGCAACAATTCTTTCTTTCAGATACTCAGAGTTCTTTGCCATGAGGTGCCATGTTGAACTTCCAGTGACCAGTATGAGAGAGGGAGAGCAATAACACCAAATTTAAGACACCTGCTCCCCATTCACACATGAGACCTTGTAACACTAACAAGTCACATGACACCGGGGTTGGAAAATGTCTAATTGGGCCTAATTTATACATTTTCACTTAGGGGTGTACTCACTTTTGTTGCCAGCAGTTTAGACATTAATGGCTCTGTGTTGAGTTATTTTGAGGGGACAGCAAATTTACACTATGTTACAATGTAAAGTAGTGAGTGTACAGCTTATATAAAAGTGTAATTTCCTCAGTGTTGTCACATGAAAAGATATAATAAAAAATTTCCAAAAATGTGAGGGGTGTACTCCCTTTTGTGAGATACTGTATAGGGGGCATCAACAGCCCAGAAAAGGCACCAGCCTTCATATCAACCTCTGAAAATAAGGACACATATGGCATGCATTCAGGAGACTCATTACTAGAGAAGGTGCTTCTTTGTCAGGAACTTCACCCCTTACTCAATTCTTGGAATACACTGGCGCTTCTTTGGACTACTGGAGATTACAAGAAACGTATTTCCTAGGCCCCACTCCAATTGAAAATATGAGCTTGGAGTCAGCTCCACTAAGACACTCTTTCCCTTGCTAAATCAATCTCATAGGATTCAGAGGAAAATGTCATATCAACATAAAGGCCTGGGAAAAAGATCTTGGTTGTATAATCACACAAAGTCAATTTGACCCGATTTGCATATAAATCATTAATATCTAATAAAAACTGGAGTCCAGATACAAATTGCTCACAAATTTGATATACACCCTTTACCTACTACATAAAATCTACCCACACAGCTCTCCACAATGCTGGTGCTCTCAATTTCACAGAAGAACACGCCTCCATATATTCTGGGTCATTTAATTCAATTTCTCTGGCAATCAGTGTGACTAATTTGTCACAAACTTGACAATAAACTGAAAAATGGTCCTCTGATTCCATATAAATCACCTTTCGGTTACGTAATAATATAATAAAAAACCCTGGTTATAAATCCACCTGCAGAAACACCACAGAAACATTCAGTAAATCCCACAGCTTTGGCAACAAACCTCTCCAAACACACTAAGCACCATTATATTTTCTGCAGATTTTTGTCTTCAGATTTACCAAAACCATGTAGTGCAAGGGCCTGCCTGATTGCATACAAATTGAAACTCTTAAGGTTCGACCTCATATTATATCGGTTTGGTAAATCTGAAGACAAAAATCTGCAGAAAATCTAATAGTGTGTATGGGGTCTTAGACACTGGTTCTCCTGAGTGCATGTGCATGGAGGATCTTATGGCTCCCCACTACCACAGAGGAAACAATGAAACCAGAAAATATGGTACTACTGGAGAGACTTCCTATACACCACCGAATATAAATCTCTCTGATGAACATCACGGATACCCTTTCTCAGTTGCCAGAATTAAACCTAGTTCTGATTTCAGATATTCTACTCCTAAATGCTCCTTTCAACCTCCCCCACCCTGCCTCCTTTTCAACTCCCTCAGAAACCCCCACTCCTAGCGCCTTCCTCATTTTCTCTCTTTTCTTCCTTTCCCCTTCAACCCCCTTCCTCATCTCCCCCACACACCAGGTACTCTTTTCTTCCTGGCTTCTTCTCACCCTCTTCATGTCTTCTTTCTACCGCTTTACCCGATATGCCGATTTCTCAACTTCCTTATACTCCTCCTTAATCACTGTACCTCTCTCTCATCGCAAGTCTATAAAATAGAGGTTTCTGTGGACTTGATAAAGGGATTTTATTAAAACTTACCGTAAAATCCTTTTCTCTGAGTTCACTGGCAGACGCAGCTCTCTATTGACATGTGGGGTTATATGCAGATCCTATTAGGAGTTAACTAGGCAAAGAAAGAAAGCAAGCTGGCCCCTCCCAGGGGGCTGTCCTCTCTTTCCCATATAATCATCCTACTCTGCTCAGTACATCAGTTCGTAACAAGCCGTACCGAAAAAAAAAAACCCGCAGAGGGGTGGGTGCTGCGTCTGTCAGTGAACTCAGAGAAAAGGATTTTACGGTAAGTTTTAATAAAACCCCTTTTTCTCCTACGTTCACTGACAGACGCAGCTCTCCATTGACATGTGGGGATGTCCCAAAGCTGTGTCATTAAGAGGGGTGGGCAAACGACAACAACTGTACCCAACAGAACCTCTGAAGAGGCGCCAGACGCACCTACACTGCCGCCTGTAAAACTTTGCGGCCAAAAGCAGCATCCAAAGATGCGGACATATCAACTTTATAAAACTTAGTAAACGTGTGCACTGAGGCCCAATTAGCCGCCTTGCACACCTGTGACACCGAGGCCTGGTGTCGAAAAGCCCAGGAAGTGCTAATAGCCCTGGTAGAATGAGCCATGACCGGAAAAGGAGGCACTTTGCCCCGAACAGAATATGCATGAGTCACAGTCTGTCTGATGAAATGAGAGACAGTAGCCGACGAGGCCGCCATTCCTTTGCGCGGACCATCCGTCAAGACAAAATGCGTCAGACCTCCGAAAAGAGTCTGTAGCCACCAAATACACCCGCAAAGCCCGTACGACATCCAAGGAATGCAACTCAATCTCCTTAGGATGTGATGGGTGCGGACACAACGAAGGGAGAACAATATCTTCGTTAATATGAAAAGAAACCACCTTCGGCAAAAAAGAAGGCAACGGGCGCAAGACCGCCTTGTCCCTGTGCAGGACCAAGTAAGGAGACCTGCAGGACAATGCTGCCAACTCAGACATCCGCCTAGCGGATGTAATGGCCACCAAGAAAGCCACTTTCTGCGACAACAATTGTAAGGGAATATCCCTTCATATGGTGGCTTCTGAAGCGCTGAAAGCACCAAATTCAAATCCCACGGTGCCATAGGTGACCGCACCTGAGGAGCCACATGGCGCACACCTTGTACAAATGTACGAATCAATGAATGTGACGCCAGAGGGCGTTGAAAAAGAATCACCAAAGCCGATATCTGGCCCTTGAGAGTACTCAAGGCCAATTGTTTATTCAGGCCCTGATGTAAAAAAGTCAGGACCCTGGATACCACATAAGAGCGAGGGTTCCAATCCCCCGCCTCACACCAGGCAATATATGCCTTCCAGGTGCGATGATAAATCTTGCACGAAGTACACTTGTGCGCTTTCAGCATGGTCGGGACCACTGAGTCGTCTACACCCCTGTCCCTCAGCACCTGGGACTCAATAGCCAGGCCGTCAAAGCCAGCGAGTGTAAAGCAGGGTGCAATATGGGACCCTGAGACAACAGATCGTCTCGCAGTGGGAGAAGCCGGGGAGCGTCTGCCACCATTCTTACTATGTCGGCGTACCACGGACGCCGAGGCCATCCGGAGCCACCAGAATCATTGGAATTCCATCCGCTTCTACCCTGCGCAGTAGACGTGGGATAAGTTTTAGGGGAGGATAGGCATACAGAAGACGATACCGACCCCTAGGTGCCACGAGTGCGTCTGTGGCCACCAACGGGTCTCTTGTCCTGCACACAAAAGGTCCTTACTTTGTGGTTGAATCGAGACGCCATGAGGTAAATGTCTGGCATGCCCCACTTGTGGCAAATCTGGCTGAACACTTCTGGATGGAGGGACCATTCCCCCTGATCCAGCGTCTGGCGAATGAGGAAGTCCGCCTGCCAATTTTCTACGCCTGGGATGTAGATGGCGGAGATTGCCGGTACGTGAAGTTCTGCCCAGCGCAGAATGAGAGCTGCATCCGCAGCCGCTGATGCACTCCTCGTTCCGCCCTGATAGTTCACATACGTCACTGCTGTGGCATTGTCCGACTGAACCCGAATCGGGAGCCCTTGCAACCTCGCCATCCAGCGGGATAGACAGAGTCTGATCGCTCTTAGCTCCAGCACATTGATCGGAAGGCGAGATTCCTGCGCCGACCAACGGCCCTGGGTCGACAGATGTCCCAGGACGCCCCCCCAGCCCGACAGGCTGGCGTCCGTCATGATTATCGACCACGTCAGGGGAAGAAACAATTTTCCCCGCGTCAAGGCTGGGGCCCGAAGCCACCAGGCCAAGGAGGCCCTGGTCTGATGATCCAAGTGGACCAACTGGTCCAGAGACAGCGGGGATCTGTCCCACCGAGACAGAATCGCTCGCTGAAGTAGCCGAGTGTGGCTCTGAGCGTAAGGTACCGCCTCGAAGGCCGACACCATAAGCCCCAGCACCCGCATACAGAACCGTAATGATGACTGCCGGTGAGACAGTAAGGTTCGCACAGCTGATCGCAGGGACCGCAGCTTGGCCGGAGGTAAGAACACCTTCGCCTGCTCCGTGTCCAGAATCAGACCCAGATATTCCAGGCGACAAGACGGGGTCAATGTCGACTTCTGCAGATTGATCAGCTAACCAAAGTCCTTCAATGAGGCCATGGTGATAGCTACGCTCTCCTCCAGGGCTGAGGCAGACTCTGCTCTCAGGAGCAAGTCGTCGAGGTAAGCTACCACCGCAATGCCCCTCTGCCTCAGTAGCGCCAGCACTGGGGCCACCAACTTGGTGAAAACCCAAGGAGCCGAGGCCAGACCGAAGGGCAGTGCCACAAATTGCTAATGGAGATCTCCCACCGCAAAGCGTAGGAAGCGCTGGTGTCGGAGACAAATGGGAACATGGAGATACGCGTCCCTGATGTCCAGGATGTCCCCCTGATGTAGGGCGGCCACGACCGAGCGGACCGATTCCATCCGGAATTTTCGCACTTTCACATAAAAGTTTAGCGCCTTCAGGTCCAAAACCGGCCTTACCCCCCCTTTTTTTGGGGACCACAAATAGGTTTGAGTAGAAACCGTGAAACCTCTCTGACTGAGGCACCGGCACGATCACCCCCTGGCCTGAACCACCCCGAAAAGAGCCTCCCGACGTTGATGTGGGAGTCTTCATTTCAATGGGAAGAACCTGTCTGGGGGTAGAGTGCTGAACTCTATCCTGTACCCGGAGGACACCACTTCCTGCACCCAGCGGTCGGAAATGAGGGCAGTCCACCTGTCTGCGAACCCCAGAAGACGTCCCCCCACCCGATCTTCGGGTGGGGGCAAGCCATCATGCAGAGGAGGGCTTATCCTCTGCTTTTTCGTTTTTGGGCTGCCAGGGTCTTTTTCCGGCCCTTGTAGTGGCCCTGCCGGCTCTCGGGCCCTTGCCCGCTGCGCGAAGGGCACGAAAAAAACCTCTTCTGACCCGAAGAGACAGGCCCCTGCTTGCGGCAAAATTCTCACCGCCTTGGCTCCGGAAGAAATGTACTCTTCCCGCCAGTGAAATCCTTAATGATTTCATCCAACTGAGGCCCAAAGAGACGGCCACCCTGAAAAGGGAGGTCCGCTAGACCTTTTTTGGATGTGTAGTCACCCGACCACGAACACAACCAGAGGACCCGTCTGATAATGACTGCAAAAACAGACATTTTGGACAACATAGGGAGCAGGTCTACAGCTGCATCACACAGGTATTTGATACCGTGAAACACGAGTTCTGCTTTCTGCGACGCCTCAAGCCTTCTGCTGCAGTCCAGATCATTCTGCAGCTCCGCCGTACATTCAGACAGATATTGCGCCGCCATGGCAGACGCCAGGGCCGGTCTCAAGGCTGATCCTGCCAAAATGAAAATGCCTTAGACACCGCCTCTGTCCTCCTATCGGCAGGATCCTTAAACAACGGCGACCCCTCCAGGGGAATAGTCGTCGCCTTGTTCAGGCGCGCCATCGGGGGGGTCCACCGAGGGGGACGCCCACTTCTTCACGAAATTATCCTCAAAAGGATACCGGATATCGAAACGCTTTGGCATGGCGAAGGAATGCTGCGGACACTGCCATTCCAGATAGATCACATGATCAAAAAATGTATCATAAGGGTAAGCTCTGGGTGACCTAGGAGGCCTGGCAGTCCCGCATACATAAGTAGACGTCTGCGACTCGCTATCTTGGTCCAGTCGCAAAGACGCATGGATGCCAGATATTATTGCAGACACCAGCGCCTTTTCAAGCGCTGCCTTAGGCCCTTGGCCTTCCTCATCCTCCGAGGGGTCAAGTTCACCCTTAGAAAGCTCCACGAGGGTCCCCGTGACCCCCGAAGCAACTTCCGGTTCGGAATCCTCCCCTGAGGAACAAGGGGGAGGAGGGCGCTTCTTAGGGGCCCCCGGGGCCTTGCCCAGCCCCACCCTGGGAAGAAATTCCCCAAACACCGCCCTCAGCTGTTCTAGGGACACCAGGGACCCCAACTCAGGTTGCACTGTTGCTGATTCCTCTTCAGAGGGCCCTGCAGGGTCATTTGCCATCACTCCATTCAGACTGAACACACAGTGAGGACAACAACTAGCGGCACCCCCACACTGTAACCACACCACCGCCCCTCAGAACGCCAGGGAAACCCAGGAGGACTGCACCCACCGCCACCAGCACCCCCAGGAAGCCAGCTATACTTGCTGTTTTTGCCACAGAAAAACATCCTGAGGACTGCCAGAGAGCTTGCGCCGTCAGCAGCCAGCCACACTGTCCCAGCAAAGTGAAAGTAAAAAACGGCAGCAGCACGTTTTTTCAGCATGCAGGGACTCCAATATGGCTGCCAAGGACATCCACTAGAGGCGAAAGGGCTGCTGAGGACCGAGGCTCCAGCCAAATGGCCGCCACAGCACTGGAGGGAAAATCCCATGTAAAATGGCCGTGGCTACGGCAAAATGGCGGCGATCCGCCGCAAAATGGCGGCGGGTCGCCACAAAATGGCGGCCTAGGCTGTATGCACACAGTGCCAAACGGGGTGCTGAGCGCGGGAGGGGAAGGGGTAAGAGGAAAGGACGACGGGACCCAGGAGAGCCCCAGCGACCAGCCTCTACCGGCGGCTAACACAGACAGAGATGCCAAAAATCGCCCGGCGCCCCCTCCCAACGCCCCAAGAGGAGCAGAGGGGGGCTCACTCACCACTCCTGACGGGCGCAGCGGGTAGCCACCGGGTCGCAGACTTTTCTCCCCAGCTGGGGAAGGATGCTGCTGGCCACAAGCCCCTGGACAGGATCAAATCCGGACACTGGGCACAAGTGGGGATTACCCACTGGCCGCCCGCACGGAACGGGCACGATGCGGCGGGACCCACTATAGCCTGGGACTAGCTTGCATCGGTTGGCCGTGCTGGGGAAAGTACAGGATTTTTCAGGAACCCTCTATGCCCCAGCCGGCTTCTTGATAGTAGTCTTCATCAGTTTGATGAAAAATAAAAAAGCGGTAGCAAAAATCTAAACCGCAGGTCCCATAAGGGAGCCAGGTCAACTCCTTGCACTAGGCATGTTAAAACTGATGTACTGAGCAGAGTAGGGGGATTATATGGGAAAGAGAGGACAGCCCCCTGGGAGGGGCCAGCTTGCTTTTTTTCTTTGCCTAGTTAACTCCTAATAGGATCTGCATATAACCCCACGTCAATGGAGAGCTGCGTCTGTCAGTGAACGTAGGAGAAAATACATTTTATTTTTGGTACGGGTCTGACCCTGCCAATTGACATTACTGCTCCACTCCCTACACACTCAATAAGTCCTTGGAACATAAGATACCTGTATCCTACCACTGATTCATTGACTATTGTTTAGTTGAACATTCACAATGTATGACATACAATAAGCTGTATACTTGAGAGCTGTAAATATGATCATGCCTTTGTAAACCTTTTTTTTCTTTTTAATAGAAAAAGGAAATAGCCAATGTGACTGGATGCCTCTAAGGCTGTAGGCCAGTGGTTCTTAACGCCTGTCCTCGGGACCAGGCCAGATTTTAAGTATTACCTTGAGGAGATGCAGACTAGAATACTGCAATCACTGAGCAGCAAATTATATCACCTGTGATGTATTTCAGTTATCTTGTAAACCTGGCCTGTTCGTGGGTTCTGAGGCCAGGAGTTGAGAACCACTGCTGTAGGCAGATCAGCAATAGATTCTTCAGGGGAAGGCGATGGAGCAAGTTGGTCATTGGTCTCGACCTCTGTGGTCAAGACCAACAAAGAACTGGGGGACTGTAGCCGCAAAACTTGGGGTGACTGTAGTAGAGACCACAGATAATAAGGCAGGGTACTTGGCCTCACCTGGCAGAGCTAAAGAGGACGGCAACAATGAGGTAGACCTTAAAATCATCGGGTAGCAAGATTCTAGATTACATACCTCAGTGCCTTCAGAAGACACACAACAAAAGTGTGAACTGGGGACACTTGTGGCAAACAGGACTGTCTACACGATCTGTAGATGCAGACATATTACAACCACTTGGTGGCAAGGCAACTAAGGTTAGGGTAGGAGAACTCAGGTAGTCACAGAGGCCAGAAAGCTGGCAGCCAATGAGGGTTGAATGGCAGGGGTGACCAAAGTCGCTGTAAATGTGCCATAGGAACAAACCTGTTTCCGCAATACTAAATGGAAGGAAAGGAAAGGCAACGCTAAATGTTAATGCCTAATCCCTCAGTGTTAAAAGCCTTCCTTGGTACAGACCAGCAGGGAGTGGGAAGTTTAATGGCACCCAGTGATCGAAATGATGAAGTAACTCTTGGTGCTTAGCCCGACTGACCTACTCACTGAGTCTTCAGTGACAGGACAAGCACTGTGGCAATTCCAATGGCTCTGAAACTGGAGGCTAACTTGCAACCAGAACAGGGTCTGGAAAGTTTCTTATGTGGAACCTAGTGTCCAAAGGTCACTCACTTCCAGGCTAGTCCTACAATATCCAGTCCAGGGGGATCAGGTTATGGCACTCCAAAAGCCAAGCTGAGGATAGGCCACCTCTGATAGCTGCAATCGTAAAGACCAGCTCTTGCAGTGTTGCAGAGAGGAATCTTGATTGATAGATAAAAAAAATAGAGAAAAAATTAAGGAAAAATGCTAGCAAAAAAAGGTTAGACTTTTCCCAACAAAAGGCATCCATCCTCCCAGGACACTACAAAAAAACTGAGGCAAGCTGGTTGTAGGACAGGTTATCCTGGCTGGCCTACAACTGCCTTTTGTTTGCTAGCGTCCAACCATCCTATAGGTGACAGTAATGGCTTCCTGAGTCCTTAATGGATGAGAAAGAAAAGTGCTTTTATTTCTGTCCCCGTTGGAAAACGTTCACTCGCTTTCTTTTCTGGAGAATGAAAGCAGATCTCCCCTGTGGGGATTCAGACAGCAGTAAATACCTGAAAGTAGTTCTAACCAAAAATGTAAAAAAGGCTTTTGCTGAAGCCTAGCTTTAACAGATCAAAACAAAACACTGTTGTAAACAGAGATATACATTTTATGCAAACCATGTGTACCTTTCTCCAGGGATAATTTAAGTTCTCGCATGCAGTTCGCTGCTCCAGATTTGCGATAGATACCCTCTGTGTACAAGCCATGCATTTCCAGGTACTCAAGCAGTACCTCCATAACAACAGGTACAGAGGTTGTCTCGGTTAAGTCAGCCATGTGAACACCAAAGTGATGATTGCCATGGTTCTGTGTACATTTAAACAACAAAGAAAAAAAGTTAAAAAAAAAAAAAAAAATTCCATACAGTACTATAGTGAACTGTCCATATATGACTCAAACAACCTGCAGATTAGGTCATTATATACCTTAGCGGCTTCTAATTGGACTATGCAACTATCGATTTTTAAAGTTAATAGTTACCGTATATGTTTGAACATTTTCCAGCAAGAACTATCACTCAGGTCATTAAAGGACAAAATGTGGGCACATGTGTGTATGTAGGCAGATGTCATACGATTTGGAAGTTGTACAAATAACTTTTAAAAACAACGATTGCTGCAATTGCTTAAAATGTGTTAGCTGGAGTTCGGTTTTATATGGTTAGTCACTTATGTAAACTCAAACTCAGTTTACTAGTCCATCCAGCAAACACCCTCTACACTGATTTACATTGCTGCTGTACAATCGTGGCTTTGTTGCTCCCCTATAGATATAGTGGAGAAGTGAATGAAGCCACCCTAAGACAGGAGGTGTGTTATGGGCCGATCAGGCGAATCTAAAGGAATAAGAGCTTAAAAAAAATATGAAAAAACTAATACAGCCACTACATCCAATGACTGGTAAGCTGCAACACATAACATTTTTGGTTTTGTGTTTAGTTGCACTTTAAGGCTGAATTCATACTGTGCATGCAGCGCGCATGGTAGGTAACGCACACGTGTGAATAGGCCAATGCGTGAAAAGTTCCCCCTCTCTTTCGGACTAAACATCAGCACATAGATGAGAACCACTCGGCGTAAGAGATAATTCAACTTCTACCTAACATGCAACAAAATGCATTGGTTTTGCTGCATCAAAATGGTAAAGTCCAAATAAGCCCAGGCTGTTTTCATGCATATTATTCACTCCATTCATTCATCAAATGCCCTGGAATTCTGCATTTATTCTTTAGGCCCAGCTCACACTGGTACAACATACGCTCCCCGACTTTGAGAGCACATGTCGCATAACGTGTATAAATCAATGATTTCCTATGAAAGCCGACTTCGGAAAAGGTTCCTGCGCTACTTTGGTCTAACTTTGTTCAGATTTCAGCCCATTGAATATCATTAAAGTCATATCCAAGTCGGATCGGCATCTTAACTTGAGCTTGACATGCAACTTGAGCTCAGAGGCAATGTTAGCACTGTAACATGTATTGGACAAAAAAAAAAAAAAAAACACAACAAATCCATACCAGACTGCACTCATAAATTGGATCCTGTTCATTAACCAGTTGCCGACCAATCGCCATGGCTTGACGGCGGCAACATGGTTCCTTATCACGAAACAGCGTCACCCGACGGCGGCTGCAAGAACGAGTATTGGGAGTGCGCGCCGCTGGAGGCCCGCTTGCATGCTCACTGTGTTCCGGCGGGGCCAGGGAGCAGGTAGGGCGGACCCGATCTCCGCCGGCTACCTGTGATGACTCCTCCGCAGTGAGAGAACGGAGGTCCGTGAGTGTAAACACGGATCTCTGTTCTGACAGAGGGGGAAGGGATGTGATCACAGGCTCCCCCTTAAGCCTCATGCACACAGGACGTTTTTTGACTGTTTTACAGCAGCTGTTTTTAGCTGCAGACATTTTTTTCTACAATCAATAAACCCTCCATCATGTTATCCTATGTGTTCATACACACATAGGCTGTTATCAACTGTTTTTAGCAGTGACGTTTTTGAGCTGCAAAAAAAAAAAATCCAAGACCAGAGGGTTCTGAGAGACGTTTTTCAGATGCAAAAACATTCAAACGCTCAAAATACGACCAAAAACATTGATCCCTAGGTTTTAGATCAATTGGGAAAAAAAAAGGCTGGCCCTTAAATTACCACCGTTTTTTCGCGTTTTTTAAATGCTGGTAAAAGCTGAAAAAAATTACTGATAAGCTACTGACGTTCTTAGGGCTTTTTTAACGTCCTGTGTGCATGAAGCCTTACACTAACCCCTTTACTTCCTCTTCCTCTAAGACAGTGGTTCTCAACTCTGGTCCTCAGGACCCACCAACAGGCCAGATTTTGTGTATTACCTTGGGGAGATGCAGACTAGAATACTGCAATCATTGAGCAGCAAATTATATCACCTGTGATGTATTCCAGTTAGGCTGGGTTCACACTAGTCCGATTCTCGGACCGACATAGGAGCACAAGTCGCATTACGTCACAAAAACAATGATTCCCTAGGAGAGCCGTCTTAACTCGGACCGACTTTGAAAAAGGTTCCTGTACTACTTTTGTCCGATTTTGATCCTACTTCAGCCCATTGAAAAGCATTGAAGTCGGATCAAAGTCGGATCAGTGTCTTCACTGATCCGACTTTGGCATGCGACTTGTGCTCTGGTCATCATGAAGGGGAACTCCACGCCAAATTTAAAAAAAAAAAAAAAATGACATGGGGTCCCCCTCCAGGAGCATACCAGGCCCTTTGGTCAGGAGAAACCGGAGAGGGGAGAAGACGCCGGAGCCGATTTAATAAAATATTTTAAAACCCTGTGTAGTGTGTTTTTTTTGTACACTTTTTTTTCCAGGTAAATGGGCAGGGGTACGAAGTACCCCATACTAATTTACATAGGGTGGGGGGCTGGCATCCGGAGGGCCCCCTTGTTAAAGGGGGCTTTCAGATTCCGATAAGTCCCCGCCCGCAGACCCCGACCACCAACGGCCAGGGTTGTCGGGAAGAGGCCCTTGTCCTCAACATGGGGACAAGGTGCTTTAGGGTGGGGGGCGCAGAGCCCCCCCTCCCCCAAAGCTCCCATACTCCCCATGTTGAGGGTACGCGGCCTGGAATGGTTCAGGAGGGGGGGGGGCGCTCGCTCGTCCCCGCCCCCTTTCCTGGCCTGCCAGGCTGCATGCTCGGATAAGGGTCTGGTATGGATTTTGGGGGGGACCGCACACTGTTTTTTTCAGCGTAGGGGTTCCCCTTAAAATCCATACCAGACCAAAGGGCCTGGTATGCTCCTGGAGGGGGACTCCATGCCATTTTTTTTTTAAATTTGGCGTGGAGTTCCCCTTCATGATCCCCAGAGCACAAGGTGCCTGGCATTGTCGGGATCAAAGTCGGATCCCTGTTCACAGACAAACGGTGCCCTATGTAGGACCGTAAATCGCAAAGCAAAGTAGGATCAAAGTCGGACCGTTTTTTTGTTGGATAGTGTGAACCCAGCCTCATCCTGCAAACCTGGCCTGTTAGCGGGTCCAGAGGACAGGAGTTGAGAACCACTGCTCTAAGACTTGCACATTTAATTGTGCAGCATTACCAAGCTTCATGTTTTAACCCCTTCAATACTGGCATGTTTCTTCATGTTCAAAAAAAATTGTGATAAGAAAGTAGACAACCCAAGGTGATCTTCTTTTTAAGAGGTTTTGGGGTACTGTCCCAGCATTTTTATAAAAGAAAGTAAAGGAAACTTTTTTTTTTTTTTTTTTTTAAATATAATAAAGAAAAAACCCAGTGGTTATTAAAGGTGAAAAGAAAGCTCTTTTGGTAAAAGATGGTAATGAATTAATTTGGGCCCAGTGTTGTCAGTTGCAGTATTGTCAGTCAAACTATCACACCACTGAAAAATGGCCTGATAATGAAGGATTATTACAGGTTAAGTGATACTGTACTAAAGTCTAATTTTTTTTTTCTTTAAAAATAACAAACTCGTTATACTTACCTACTCAGTGCAGTGGTTTTGCAAAGAGCAGCCCTGATCCTCTACTTCTCTGGTCCCTCACTAGCGCTTCTGGTCCCCCGCCCCCCCGCCAGGTGCCCCCACAGCAAGCTGCTTGCTATAGGGGCACTCAAGCCAAGCAGCTGCTCTGTGTGTCCATTCAGATACGGAGTCGCGGTTCCGCCCTGCCGCCTCTATCTCCTCACTGGCTCCCTTTGATTGACAGCAGCTGAGACCTGGGCAGCCAAGACACTCCTTCAACATCGCTGGATCGAGATGGGCTCAGGTAGGCATTAGGGGGCTGCTGCACACAGGTGGTTTTCTATATTAATGCATTTAGCAAAAAAAAAAACTGAGTTTACAATCACTTTAAGCAGCAGACTGTGTCCATTTTATTTTGAGTAAATATCTGGGTCTGCGCAATTTGCATAAAAGTAGCATTTTGCTGTTAGGCCTCATACACAGGGACGTTTTTACCGCCGCGTTTTTTGCAGCTCTCCATGTGATTCAATGGCCCCATAGAAACGCTGACTTTTTGAGCTGTAGATGGTGTCGGCATTAGTGAGCTGAAAGCAGAACCTACGGCCAGCGAGTTCCGAAGCTGTAGCGTTATGGCGTTTTTGACGCTGAGCCGGCAAAATGCTCACTAACGCACATTAACACCGTAGTGACGTTAACTAGCGTTTTAGCGCCAGCGTTTTCAGGTTAAAAAGTAGCAGAGGAATGTTTATCTTAAACAAAACGCCTATTGACGCCGGCGCTCACTAACGCGCATTAACGCCGATGCAAAATGCAGATTTTTGCCTGACGTCAGTCTCGACGTTTTGCTATTACACCCGTGTGTATGAGGCCTTATTCATTCATTTTATTTTTTACCTGAAAAAAAACAAAAAAAAAAATTGAAAATAAAATATATCCAAATCTGTTGTCAACCTACAGTAAATCCGAACGTTCCCGAAACAATGTATTATAGTTTATGTTATGGTAGACCATCTAAGATAAAAATATACGGAATAGAATTTAGAGACTGCCAAAATGAAAAAAAATAAATAAAAAATGCTCCAGGACTCAAGGAGGTATAGTGAGAAAAGGGCTCGGGGATTGAAGTGGTTACGTTTTAAATGGATAAGCACCCCGCTCTCGCTGGTTTCCTAATGTTGGGCCACAGAGAGAGGGGGAGACCTAAACCCCATATGACCTCTTATATACATGCTCAGACGGACGCTTCCTGATTGTTTGTCACTCTGAACGTAGTTTGGTCCTGTTACAAGTCATGACATGACTACCTGAATAATTGTGCACTTCAAGAGTTAGACACCCTTCTAATTACTTTGTATATGTAATACTACAGTGGTAATGATATCGGAAATTTTTTGTATATGATGAGGTCCGACCTGAATGTCTTTCAGTGTCCTTTATACTTGTCTAAAGTTTGTAACAACGAATTATCTTCTTAATAAAATTATATTCAACCATTAAATGGATAAGCAAAAAATGATTCGAACCCAGGAGTCAATTACAGGAGAAGCTCCATAAAGGAACAGACTGTGGCATATTTTAAATAGTTTTAAATGGAATAAGGAAGGGACTGCTGTAAGATTTTAATGTCATCCATATTGTTCTTAATTTCCCATCCCTATGAAACAAGAAGTAAGGAAAACCAACCCCTTGAACAGCACTAAAAACACTATATTTTAGTCAAATAAGGGCCAGATTTTCAAACTTTCAGTCAAGTTCCTCCACCCCAATCTCGCTCATCCATGTCTTTATGGACCTTGCTTTGTGCACTAGTCCAAATCATTTGGTGGATATTGGAATTATGGTGTGGGGTTGTTTTTCAGGGGTTGGGCTTGGCCCCTTGGTTCCAGTGAAGGGAACTCTTAAGGCATCAGCATACCAAGACATTTTGGACAATTTCATGCTCCCAACTTGAACAGTTTGGGGATGGCTCCTTTCTGTTCCAATATGACTTCACACCAGTGCCCAAAGCAAGGTCCATAAAGACATGAATGAGCAAGTTTGGGGTGGAGGAACTTGACTGGACTGCACAGAGTCTTGACCTCAACCCGATAGAACATCTTTGGGATGAATTAGAGCGGAGACTGCGAGCCTGGCTTTCTCGTCCAACATCAGTGCCTGACATCGCAAATGCGCTTCTGGAAGAATGGTCAAACATTCCCACAGACACACTCCTAAACCTTGTGGACAGCCTTTCCAGAAGAGTTTAAGCTGTTATAGCTGCAAAAGGTGGGCCAACTCAATATCAAACCCTACGGACCAAGACTGGGATGCAATTAACCACTTGCTTACTGGGTACTTAAACCCCCCTCCTGCACGAACCAATTTTTGGCTTTCAGCACTGTCGCATTTTGAATGACAATTGCGCGGTCATGCGACGTTGTACCCAAACGAAATTTGCCTCCTTTTTTCCCACAAATAGAGCTTTCTTTTGTTGGTAATTGATCACCTCTGCATCATTTCTGATTGCTACTATAAACAAAAAAAAGAGCGACAATTTTGCAAAAAAAAAAAACAAAAAAAAAAACAATATTTCTTACTTTTTGCTATAATACAAATCCAAAAAAAAAAAAATGAATCGGGTTTGGCCGATATATATTCCTCTACATATTTTTGGTAAAAAAAAAAAAAATCCCAATCGGCGTATATTGATTGGTTTGCGCAAAAGTTATCGCGTCTACAAACTATGGGAATTGATATATGGCATTTTTATTATTTTTTTTTTTTTAATAGTAATGGCGGCGATCTGCGATTTTTATCGGGACTGTGATATTGCAGCAGACATGTCGGACATTTTTGACACTTTTTTGGGACCAATGACATTTATACAGCAATCAGAAATTTAAATATCCACTGATTACTGTATAAATGCCATTGGCAGTGAAAGGGTTAACACTAAGTGGGCAGTGAAGGGGTTAACTGTGTTCCCTCATTGTGTTCTAACTGTGTGGGGGATGGGCTGGCCAGGACAGAACAGATGTAACTGATCCCAGTGACAGGGATCAGTCATGTCCCCTGTCACAGAACGAAGAACCGCCGCGTTTACATCGGCGGTTCCCCGTTCTGCAGCGCTGTCAGGCGATCACGGGTCATGAGTGGAGATAGTGTCCACCCGACCCGCGGGCACGCCCACGCAGCATGCGGCGGCGCATGCCAGGAGCGTGCACAGGTGACGACGTCCATGAACGTCGTCCCGGAAATTCAGATCTGCGCTGGAGCCGTATTTCGGCAATAGCCCGGATCTGAAGGAGTTAAAGTTCATGTGCGGGTAAAGGCAGGTGTCACAATACTTTTGACAATATAGTGTAGGTCTTGAGGACTGATTTGTAATGGAGAACAATGGTTGTGCCTTAGTTTTTCAATCTCTCAATACAAATTGGTAGGGCAAGGTTGGCATTCCTAACACATTACACAATTTTAGTAGATGAGATTTTGTCCCTTTGCACATGAGTGATAATTCATCCATCTGTTGACAAATGAAGAACAGACAGCAGTGCATTATTATGGGTAAACAGATGATCATCCGTTTTTTTTAAAAGCCTCCATCCTGTTCTATTTAAAAAGATCTGAACAAATCTAAACAGACAACGTTAATTTTAAAGCGGTAGTAAACCCGCACAAAAAAAAAATAAATAAAAAAAAAAAAAAGACAAATAATGTGTTAGTATGCATCGCGTACTAGCACATTATGAAATACCTTAGAACGAGGCCCCCGCAGCCCGACATGATCAGCGCTGAGGGAGCCAACATAATGTCCCTCTTCTTTCTTCTGGGCACACGTGAGCGGGAGCTCTTCGTTCCAGCAGGGAGCTCTGATTTTCCGGCAGCCTTCGCCGGATCATGAGAGTGCGTGCGCCTTGACGTCAGGCGGCTGCATGCAGAGCGAATATCTCCTAAACCATACAGGTTTAGGAGATTTTCCTTTTACCTACAGGTAAGCCTTCCTTGTAGGTAAAAATCACACTAGGGGGTATATCACCGCTTTAAGGCCTCATGCACACAGGACGTTCTAAAAAAGCCAGTAATGTTAGCTGTAGAAAGCTGAGCTGTAGAGTGAGTTTTTCAGCATTTTTGCACTAGTGTTTTTCAGCATTTTTTTTTTGCTGTAGTGTTAAGCCTTTTTAACAAATCTATACTCCCATAAAAGCTTATGGCTCAAAAACACTGATAAAAAGCAGAATAGGCACTGTTTTCAGCGTTTTTAAAGTGATTGTAAAGCTTTGGGTTTTTTTTTGTTTAAAATAACAAACATGTCATACTTACTTCCTCTGCGCAGTGGTTTTGCACAGAGTGGCCCCGAACCTCCTCTTCTGGGGTCCTCCAGCAGCGCTCCTGGGACCTCCTCCGCATCGAGTGACCCGTCAGGGAAAGCTTCCCTGTGGGTCACATGTGCGGCGCGCTCCCGTGTCCTGCTGTTTGCGTGTATTCACACAAACAGCGGGACTCTGCCCTGCCCCCCGCACCACTGGACCTGATTGACAGCAGCAGGAGCCAATGGCTCCCCTGCTAACAATCCGGCCAATGAGGACCCATGACACCGACTGAAGCGGATTGCTCGTAGCCGCCGCAGGAACGAATGGGCTCAGGTAAGTAAAAGGGAGGCTCTGGCTATGAAGCGGCCAATAGAAAATTATTTTTTGCTAAGCAAAAAACATTTGCACATGGGGAGAAGGCGGGTAAATTATTGGCTTATCTGGCCCACAAGGAGGAAAAACCCCCGGTGGTGATCTCTTTGACCACCTCAGCGGGAATACTCGTTACAGACCCCCCAGAGGTGACCAAAATTTTTCGCCAACACTTCCAGTCCTTATATACCACCACAATCCAACATAATGAAACAGCGGACCACTTTTTATTAAACCTCCCCATCCCACAGCTTTCCCAGTCGCAGTTGGAGATGCTGGAAGCCCCCCTGAGCTCAGATGAGATAGCAAAGGCGATCTCCAGCTTCTCTAGATCCAAGGCACCGGGCTCTGATGGCCTTCCTATTGAATTTTATTCTAACTATAGCGAAATTCTCTTGCCCAAATTACTCACCCTTTATAACCATATGTTTGAAACCTTTACTCTGTCGCCCACTATGCGAGAGGCCACTATTGTCCTCATACCCAAACCTGGTAAGGACCCGCATGTGCCGGAATCTTACAGACCAATTTCATTGCTACAAGTGGATGTAAAGATTCTTGCTAAGACCTTAGCACTTCGACTTAATCAGGTGGTCTCAGACCTGGTGCACGCGGATCAAGCTGGCTTCATGCCGGGCAGGAATACCTCGTTTAACCTCAGGAAGCTCTTTATGAATATTCAGGCTTGGCATGACAATGTAGGGGAGAGGGTTGTAGTAACTTTGGATACCGCTAAGGCGTTTGACTCTGTGGAGTGGAGCTACTTGTGGAAGTGCTTGACCAGATTTGGATTTGGTCCTCGATTCCTCAGGTGGATTCAACTACTTTACCAGAACCCCATGGCTCGGGTGGTGGCCAACGGCTGGCCCTCGGAGACCTTTCAACTCACTAGAGGTACTCGCCAGGGTTGCCCGCTTTCGCCCCTGCTATATGCCTTAGCCACGGAACCTCTGGCCATCTCAATTAGGGAAAATAGTCAGATAAGGGGTCTGGAAATGGGAAACTTGGTGGAAAAAGTCAGCTTATACGCTGATGACACTCTACTATACCTGTCTGATTCAGGGTC
>BLSH010416580.1:102295-117185 GCA_018402905.1 Glandirana rugosa
GCAACATGGGTATACTTTAAAAATAGTAAAAAAAGTGTGTTTATCTCGAAAGAAAACCACCATAAATTAGTGGGGACCCAAAAAATAATTAATTTTATTCTGACTTTTAAAAGTTTTTGTTACGTAAAAAGACACAAAGACAATATTTTAAAACGTTTATTCATTAAAGAGAAGTATTTAAAACTGGTTTTTAATATGACGATGTAAAGAAACCATTTTTATTGGGTTTAGACTCAAATAAACCACAACCGCCTGTCTGTCTACAACCAAAGAAATGTAGCAGTATAATTTTTGGTCAAAATTTATGAAGAGAAATTACTTATTTGCAAAATTTTATAACAGAAACACAGAAAAATGCATTGTTTTTGAAAATTTTCAGTCTTATTTTAATTAATAAAAAACCCAGGGGTGATTAAATACCACCAAAAGAAAGCTCTATTTGTGTGAAAAAAATGATAAAAATTTCATATGGGTACAACGTTGCACGACCGCGCAGTTGTCATTCAAACTGCAACAGCGCTGAAAGCTGAAAATTGGTCCGGGAAGGAAGGGGGTTTAAGTGCCCAGTATTGAAGTGGTTAAGGACACCAGCGGCGGATATAAACTGAACTGAAAACAGATGAAAAACTGATGTAAGCTGAAACTGTTTTTTTCTGTGGAAAAGCGTGACTGAACAGATGCCTGTGTGAAAGGAGCTTTAGCCCTTGGTTCACACCAGTGCGATTTGACAATTTAAAATTGTATGGCAAGTCGCACCCCATTGCTGGCATTGGAACCGTTCAAATCGCGGTGACTTGTGTTGCAGTGACTTTGAAAAAGATTTCTGCACTATTTCTGTGCGATTTCATGTTCGACTTGCATTGACATCTATGTTAATGAAGTCGCACAGATGTCAACAAGCCGCACATAAAATCGCACTGATCAGTGGCTTTGAAATCTTACTGAAGTAATGTGAATTCAGAGCTGCAATGCTGTGAATCAGGGCCTAATTTTTCTAAAAGAAACAATAATTAAAATTAGGCATTTTATCCATAATGTGCTAGTATGAGCATCATATTAGCACATTATGCCAGACTTACCCTTGCAAGCAATCTTGGCACAGAGATGTGTCATAAATGTACTCTGAACTATGCATGTGCGGCTCAGTGTACACAAAACTGGCAAGGGGGATAACTGAAGTGAACTGATGTTAAAGGATAAATTCACCACTGAGAAATGTTACATGTTCCACAAGTTTTTATGGTGGAACATGTAACATGTTCTCACTGCTGTAACTGCCACCTGCTCTCCCTGACAGCCTTACAGGGAGAATTTCCCGGTACTAGCGGTCACTTTAAAACAGCGCAGCAGTGCGGGGCTCCAACCACACAGGCGTGTCATTCATACAGCTCTGGATATGAACGAACTACAAAAGTCCTGACATCCTTTGCAACTGTTGGCTTGTAGTTTTCAATGAAGTACCACGGTGCTGTGAGAGTTGTGGTAGTTCACGGATTCCTCCTATCAGAATGTATTGGCTTCCTAGTATGAGGTACGAGCTAGCAGATACATCTGCTGATTGCTGGTGCAATGCTTTAAAGGTTCCTGCAACAAAAAATAATAAATGCACATTTTTTTACCTGCAAAAATGTGCATCTATTATTTTTTTTAAGTGAAATTCTCCTTTAAATAAAGGGTGAATTTAAAATCTATACATCGAGTACAATCATGGGAAAAAACTGCAACAAGCATTTAAAGTCAAATAAAATAATTTTCAGTTTCCCAAATTATTCCAGCAGTGATTATGTTCCCCTGCTTAGTGAGTACATGCTGTTATGATACCTATTGCGTAACACTTACACTTTTTACTCCAGCAGGTGCACAGCGGTACTGAATCTTACTCAGACATTTCTTGTGGCAGATTGTCTTGCAGGCTGATTGGCATAGGAAAGAAAAACAGTCAGAAACGAATTTAGTTATTTTCAATTAAAAATATAATCTATGGTTAACACAAGTCCTTTAACCCTTTTACTGCCATGGATGTAAGAACTACTTGCAGTAAAACCAGCTAGCAGCCCTTACATCTGCCCATGATTCATCTTTCAAGAGACTTGTGCAGGTTAATTTACTAAAACTAGAGAGTGCAAAATCTGGTGCCGCTATGCATAGAACCTAATCAGCTTTCAGGTTTTTTTTTTGGGCAAAGCTTAATTCAACAAGTTGAAGTTAGAAGCTTATTGGCTACCATGCACAGCTGCCCTAGATTTTGCACTCTCCACTTTTCATAAATCAACCCCATGATGTCTATATACCAAGTTCTTTTTGGATGAGCGGTGTGATCATAATCAATGGAATGCCCTTTATCCTGTGCAATGGGTGAAGAAGACACGGAAGAGGAGGAAAGGCAGAAATCAGGGAGAACTAATCCCAAGGAGACAATAGGGCACACACTACAAACTCTTGAAGATCCCTGGTCTGGAATACAAACCTATTCAGCTTGTTGTCAAATCTGGATACCAATGGAGCCACATTCAGCATCCTCCAATGCAGACAAATTGCTGCAAACAACCATGGTAGAAAGGCCCAGCTGTTGACAAGTTTGCCTGACAGTTTTCCACTCCATGAATGTCCATAGCAGACAGTGTTGAAACATGAAGTTCTGCCAAGGACAAGACCAGGTCCACTTTGCCTTAACTGGCAATACTTGAGGTTTGCCACAGCCATGGCATTGTACGGCTACACCCTGATGGGGGGACCCTAATCACAGGCGGACCAGTGCTGAAGGATTGATCTGCCAGTCTGTCAACCAGCCGAGTTGCCTGAAGCTCCAGGATGTTGGTAGGCAACCTCTGTTTCTTTCAATGACCAGGCTTAAACTTATAGATTCCCCAGAACCACACCCCAACCCAGCAAGCTGGCATCCATCACCAAAACCTCCCAAGTCATTGGAAGCAAAGATTTGCTGGCATCCAGCATCTGCATAGAAATCCACAATTCCAGAGCCAACCTGGTCTTGGGAGTCAGGTGCATCAGTAAATCAATGGACTGTTGTCGTTTTACAAAATAGCAACAGGTGGGGAACCCCATTGTTGTGAAATTCTTCCTCCACAGGGTACACTCACTTCCTGTAGAGGATGCACAGGAATTTTTTGGGGATTTTTGGGCAGCAGCCAGGACCCTCTAATCCAGTGACTTTAGGAGAAGAGGATACTTGCAAATCCTAACTTTAAAATTGTGTGTACCAATTTGTGCTGGCTGTCTTTTGCAATTGAGACAGCCCTGGACCCCTAGACTCCACCTGGGAAGACTCAGAGGATATCAGCATCCTCACCAGCTTCCACCTCCTCTTCAACCAGAAAATGTTCCTCCAACACCTCACCTTCCTACAAAAGGTAGACAAGGGGAAGGAGAGTGCCCACGCTTTCATCTCAGGTGTTCCAAGCAATTTAGAACCCCTGAAAGCTGTTCACACAAATCAGAAATGGCCACTGAAAATACCTTCCTAGATACAATGGAACTTGAGGAATGTGCCCCTGAAACAGTGATTACCAGGTAAGGGCAGGGATTCAGTACTAAACTGACCCACAGGGGGGGGGGGGGCGTGACCGGATGTAGTGCCGGACGGACATGTTCCAGTGGAGTTCCAGGGTCCTGTCTCTATCCTGGCCGATAATCCTGCTTTTTGTGAGGGGTCACTATTGCCTGGTCAGTGGCTACGGTGTGGGGAACGAGAGGTGATAACTCCGGGATGCCATCTAGACACCGTACCTGCCTCTGCGACGGAAAGGACTACCCTCTGCGCCCGCCACGTGTCCAGACGCCATCTTGGACCAGGTCAGGGAGTTGCTGGCGCAGGCAGGTATGTCGGCAGACCCCTCTCTTTCATCCGCCTCCCTGGCAGGGACACAATCTGGGGACACGGTGGCTATACTCTCCGCCATAGAGCAGAGTAAAGCCTCGGTAATGGCGCGCATCGACCATCTGGCCACTGAAGTCACCTTTATCCGAGCGGACATTGACGAGATCCGCAGCCGCATGTCGGAGGCGGAGGACAGAATCTCCGCCACTGAAGATCTTGCGACACAACACACTGCCTCCATAGCTGACCTCCAGCGCATGGTGTGGGCACTGGCAGCCAGGTCCGATGATGCAGAGAACTGGCTAAGGAGGAACAATGTTCGGGTTCTGGGCTTGCCCGAAGGAGCCGAAGGGGATAATCCCGCAGTGTTCGCCGAGGCCTTCTTGAAGTCCCTGCTGGACCTTCAGCAAGTATCGGCGGCGGTTGTGGTGGAGAGGGCCCATAGGGTCCCCACCAGCCGCAGGATTCCGGGGGCACAGCCCAGGGCCTTCCTAGTAAAATTCCTTAACTACCGGGACCGCGACCTGATACTGGGGGAGGCCTGCAAACACCCGGTGCTGCGCTATAAGAACACCACGATCCATCTTTAACCAGATTTCTCGGCGGAGCTTCAGAAAAAACGCAAGTCCTTCAATGATGTACGGCGTCACCTCAGGGAGCGGGAGATCAAATACTCAATGCTTTATCCCAGCCGCCTGAGAATCCCGCATGGAGGAACAGTGCATTTCTTTGACACTCCAGGGGATGCGGATGCTTGGATTCTCACAGTGAGCTAAGTAAGTTCTTATGAATGTCACCATTAAGGTTTATTTGTTGCCGCATATACTTCTATTGGGGGGACCAAACTTGTCTATAACTTTCTTCATTGTCCATGGATGTCTCATCTAGGCTCTTGGCCCACCCCCCCCCACCAGCTCTCCCATTTCATCTGAGTTGCTCTCCGGTTGGATCTATCTCCACTCCACCCTGTGGCACCCCTCACAAGGGACATTGTAGGCAGTGTATCCCTCCTGGTTTTTGGCATGTTTACACTTTATTGCTATAATGGGGGCCCTGGGGCTTCAGGGGCATGCAACGCAGAGATGGAGCCAGCACCTTAACGGACACACCCGGCTTCCGGTTGTGGATCATTTCCCTCTGAACTTCATCACTAAGCGGCTGTAGGTTGGAGTCCGGTTTGGGGCCCATTGTACAAAACCTCTCACGCAAGTGACGGATTTAACTTTGGGACTGAAACTGCCATGGCAAAAGTAGGGGTCGGACTGGGCAGTAGGGAGTATTATGGTCGGTTGTTGAACCGTATATGTTTATGCTCAGGTACTGTTCTCTTTGCTTAAGGAAATGTTCTACCCTCCCGGAGTGCTCCGGCCCCCCAGAGGGGGTCCCCGGGCCGGTTCGCCTGGCCTCTGGCTGGTCCCCCCTCAGGATGATGCAGCTTCTTAATGTGGTGTGTAATGCTTTGTATAGGTAAACAATGGAGAGTAAGGTAAAAATCTTATCATGGAACAGAGGGCTGAATGATAAGTTTAAGAGGTCTCTACTATTCAAATATTTGCAAAACTACAAAGCCCATATTTTGTTTCTACAGGAGACTCATCTAATGGGCAACAAAATTCTTGCCCTCTGGAGAGCTTGGACTAAGCAAGGGTTTCACGCCACTTATTCGTCCTATGCAAGAGGGGTAACCATATTGCTGAATAAATCCCTTCCATGCACGGTTGGTCAGGTGGTGTCGGACCCTGGGGGGGAGACTTATTATTGTGATATTGGAAATGTATGCCCATAGCTGGGCTATGGTAAAGGTATATGTCCCTCCTCCGTTTGATCATACTATCCTGTAGACTATTGCTGTGAAACTAGCTCCGCTTCAGGTACCAAAAATAATTATTGGAGGGGATTTTAATGTGACTCTGGATCCGATCCTGGACTCCTCTTATCCGCTCAGAGTGCCCTCACCGGAATTCACACTTTGGGCGGATGCTCTGGGCCTCGCATAGGTACGGGTCTCGGATAGACATAATATTTGGGAATGCTTCAGTGCTGTCTCAGGTGGGATCAGTCTCGTATCTTCCCTCGGGCCTATCGGCCCACTCTCCACTTGACCTCTGCTTGTTGGCAGGGGTGGGCCGTGATCCGGGTTGTTGGCGATTTGCCCCAGGGTGGATATCAGACCCTAGGGTTCAAGAACAGGTATCTCCGAAAGTCTCTGAATACTGGACCCTTAATGAAAATTCCTCCTCCCCTGAAATGGTTTGAGAGGCTGGTAAGGCCCATACTAGGGGGGTATATATTTCTACCATTAAGGTGGTGCGGGTGGACTATTCCGCACAGACTGCCCAACTGGAACAGGGGGTGACGGATGCACAGGGGGCATTTGATCTAGATCCTACCCCGGAAAATTATGCTGGGGCAGCCCATGCGCGTAGAAACTTGAATTTACATTATGGAGATCTTGTGCGTTCTGAGTCTGGTGGTCTCAGGGCGCAACTGTTTGAATCAGGGGACAAAAATGGGTGACTCCTGGCTAACCTGGTGGCTGAACAGGTCACCCAAACTGTAGTTTCCAGGATTTGGTCCCCCTCGGGCAGGTTGGTTTCGGACACAGCAGGCATCCTAGATGAGTTCCGAACCTTCTATGGCCAGCTCTACACGGACCCAAGCCTGGCGTTGTGCGGGGCTGGGGCAGAGGAATTTGGTGGCCTGGGTCTTCCGACCCTGTCGGAGGGGGATAGGGATTCCTTTGACAGACCCATCACTTGTGAGGAAGTCGAGGACGCAATATACTCCCTGCCCAATGGGAAAGCTCCTGGACCTGATGGCTTACCGAGTGACTGGTATAAGGCACATGCGGCATTATTAGCCCCAAAATTGGCCAATTTATATTCTCATTGCTTTGACTCTGGCAAACTCCCAGACAGTATGTATCAAGCCCACATTATTCTACTGCTCAAACCCGACAAAGACCCGACTAGTTGCTCATCTTATAGACCCATTTCCGTGTTAAATTGCGACGTTAAGATCCTGACCAAGGTGCTCGTCTCCAGACTTAGGACTCTACTACCCTCCCTAATCAATTGTGACCAGACGGGCTTTATACTGGGTAAATTAACAGACATTAACCTGCGACAAGCCTTTGCTCATTTGCAGCTTCCAGGAACTGGGGAGACCACGAGGGTGATGGTCACCCTAGACATTGAGAAGGCCTTTGACACGGTTCGGTGGTCCTATATGCAGTGGGTGTTGGAGGTTTTTGGATTTGGCCCTAATTTCAGACGTTGGATTCAGATACTGTACCAGACACCAAGCGCTCGCATAAGACTGGGTGGGCGGCTCTCTTCCTCCTTTTCGATTGGCAGGGGACGAGGCAGGGGTGCCCGCTCTCCCCTGCCTTGTTTGACCTGGCGATGGAGCCCATGGCAGGGGTGTTGAGGCGATCAGAGGGGGTTGGTGGAATTCAGGTGGGTTGGATTGTGGAAAGCTGGCCCTCTACGCCGACGACCTCCTCCTGTTTTTGAAGGACCCTGGCCCGTCGCTGTCGACGGCTCTGGGGATTCTGGATCGATTTGCTTCCCTGTCCGGTCTCCGCACTAATTTGGGAAAGTCGCAGATATTGCCCATTGATTTGGGAGCTAGCCGAGCGGGGGACTCGAACTCCCCTTTAGTGTGGTCAGACAGCACAAAATACCTTGGCATTCAGATCTCGTCGAGCCCCAACGACTATGTCAAACTCAATCTTCTGCCTACTCTCCAGTGGTGCAAACAAAAATTCAAGGCCTGGTCTAATCTCCCCCTCTCCTTGATAGGAATTAACTTATTAAAAATGAAAATCCTCCCAGTTCTTTTATATAAGTTGAGGCATGCCCCTACATGGATCCCAAAGTCCTTCTTTAGACAGCTCGACTCGGCTATCTCCCTTTTCTATGGCAGTCACGCACGGCAAGGTTTAGCAAAAAGACGGAATGCTGATACAATCATATGTATGGTTAATAGGTTGGTTGGATTATGCTCCTGCAAATGACAGGCCTGAGCAAGTAGGTTCTAGGTGTTCTGAATTTTAGTTTTTCTCTCTTAGGTTGCACCATCAGCCAGGGTATGCCCAAATGGATGTGTTTTGTACTCTTAAACTTTAAAAATTCAATAAAAAGAAGTTAAAAAAAAAAACTGACCCACAGGAGAGACGCTGCAGCACCAACTATGCAGAGGGGTCCTCCCTAGCTAAAAGAAGTATTTGGGAGCCCTCCCCACGGTTCACCTCACTGCCTGTGAAATGCCATGACTTGCTAAAATCCTGTATAATAATAAGCAACCTATTATGTGAACAGATAGCTAAGCCATAAGTTACATGAGTCCTAAGCAGAGTAAAACACATTCTCCAAAGAAATATAAAAAAAAGAATAAACAAATGAAGGAACTCTGGGGAACTCAAATAAGGACAAAGCTATATCCATATATGTATTAGCAGGTAATTTACAGCAACCTATTTAACTCTGTGGACTTCTTCTAACCCTATACCAATGTAACTGGAGAAGAAGTCACTCCAGACCAACAGTGGCCTAAAAGTAACACCAGCATCCCGAGACAAAAGTGGTAGAAAGCAAAAGGAATAGGAGAAGAAGAAAAGTCTAGTGGGGAGGGGGGAAAGAACAAAGCAGAAGAAAAGGTAACAAACTTCTTATAATGTATTTAAACTTACCACTACAAAGATATGCCTTCTCCATAGGCCAGATGGTTGAAGAGCAATGCTCACAGGACTGCCCAATGGATACTTGATAGCTAATAAATACATGTCCATTTGATTCCACCTACAAATAAAGAGTGCAAAAGGACTATTGTTATTTTGTTCCATAACTTCAATAATGGTGTATCAACTTAAAAAACAAAGTGTGGAATGTCTGACACATCTCTATCCAGAACTCTGGATAACACAATATCATTAGTTTCCCCTCCATGAGGGACAGTTGCAGACAGTTTTACAACCTCATTTATTCTCAGGTTCCAACATGCTGCTCATTTTCTCATTATTGGCAAATGAGCAATGGATGAACAGCTGGTAAAATTTTAATCTTAGAAAACCCTTAAATAAAAAAAAAAAATAAATAAAAAAAAGCTATTTACTCTTTTCAGAGGAATGTATTCAAGGTTTAAGAAACGTCACAAAAATAATGTAAAGTTTTTTCCTCTGTATACACATGAGCAAGTGCATGCATGTCAACGTGAATGTCATCTTTTAATCCAAATGAAATCGAAGGAGATATTGAGAGTGCATGCCTAAAACTTTGCCCATTAAACATTGGCATTTTGTCCAATTGATTGAACACATTTATGCCATAATACCTATAAAGAATATCTCATGCCTATGCCTAGCCACACAGATTGCTACATTTTATTTTCATATATATTCTTCCTCAAAGTATAGTGAAAAAAATTAAGTAAAATGGTTACTATAAGTGTATGTAGGAGGGGATGCTTTTTTCCCATTTTTTAATGCCCTGCCTTTAAGTCAGATGCTCAAGACCAAATATAAATGGCTGAAAGACCTGTGACAAATAAAGGGGTTAAATTGCTGCAGACAGTTTGTATACAAAACATAAGCAAACTCACATTTTGATCCGGTTTCCTCTTCTTCTTCTGAGATTTTCTCTGCTAAAGATACAACAAACATCATTCATTGATAGTGATTAATACAATGGGATTTTACAAGGCTTTATTGTATAATATTTCGTAACCATATGTAATGTCATTGTAATCATGCTAACAATATGGTATTTGTCTTTCTCCTAATTTAATTTTTTGTATATCACACTTGGGTGCACATACGCTAACTAATTATTATGAAAGTGCTGTGGAACTGAAAGGAAATGCTATGCACACATCTCTGCTGTTCAAGAGAAATCTGTCAGAGCATGTCTGTGCCACAATATACTCATAGATACCATGCATTATGGTGGAGAACAGTTCCTTTATTTCACCCCATTTTAACCACCAATAAACATTTACTGATATAAAACCAGCACTTGGGACAATCTCTCAAATACCAAATCAGTCAAAGTTCCCCCAGCAGCTAGAATCACCCTATCTCCCCCGACAGGTTCTGCAATTACAAATGATATATTTCCAGAGCTCAGTTACAACCCTCAATTTCCCCACAAAACGCGTTGAGGAAGTGATGTCAGCACGTCAGCCCAGGACCAGAAATGGCGATTCTGCATTCCTTGTTGTTACTAAGTGTACTGTCTACCCTTTCCTCTTCTTATGTAAGCATATATTGTTTTAATAAAGCAGTCAATTCTTGATTATACTATACTATGAGCTGCTTGTTTTCTAACATGTTTTGAAGGCATGAGGTGTCCAAGGAGAGAGAGTCTGGTGATCAAGGGAGATCGCCATGACATGTTCCACATGGCCCTACGTGATCTATGGGTCATCCTATTTGGTAACAGCCCATTGCTCGTGGGTGCACATTGGTGTTTGGATTGACACAATGTTCCTAAGGATTGCACAATTTCACTTTGTTGGTTGTTTGTGTTGGAAATATTACACTAGGATTGTTTCTTTTGACTGTGACATACTTATGGGAGGAAACAAGAAGTAAATGAATATTGGGAAGAGAAAGAGTGACACTTGGTGGCCGGTAACATTTATTCACATGCCTGATATGACAGATTATAATGACAGATTTATGTATGAGGGTCTGATTATTTGGTGAGTTAATGTTTTTCTAAATTTCACACGTAGGATAAATGGAAGATTTGTTTTTAATTTTGCTAGATTTATACAGACATTCAGTAACCAATAAGGACACAGGTTACGTGGGATATTTGAGGGTTGTAACTCTGATCACTGGAAATATATAATTCATAATTACACACCAACAAACACATGTAACTAATGCTAGAATTAAAGAATAAAAGTGTATATGAAGGTAATAAAAATGTATGGATGATGGGGAATTAAATGATCTAGTTATGATAATGTAAAACATATCTGCCGTATTTATATATTCTTAATTGAGTAAAAAAAAAAAAAAAAAATAGTAAAAAATGTTTGAAAAGAGGCAGAAAAAGTTTTGCGGTGCCAGACTTTTGCTATTGAATTCATAAATCAAAACCCAGCAACACACCATGCTGTACACTTTGGCTAATAGAACTAGACAAGTTCTAAATCCACCATCTTGTTCCTTTAAGAATAAGTGAATCAATATGATTATTTTATGCAACTATCACTAATTCTTGGAGTGAAGTATACATTTTTTTAAATGTAATCTTTATTTAGACAAATAAGAATCCAGCAAAGACACAGCAACTTTGTCATATGCCAAGGACAAATACACCGAGAGTTACTAAACGCACAACAGTAAAATCAGTCTGTATATGCAGCAAAGTATGCTTGTTCTACTCACTGTGGAACCTAAGGGGTTAATCCTGCGCATTGTGTAAAAAGGCTGTTTGATTCTGTCTTTTCTGATCCTCCCCTTCTTCCACAGTCCCCAAACCATCTCCAATAGAAAAGAGCCTTGGGGGAAAGCTGCACATGCTCAGTTTGGTGTGTATTGCTAGAGAGTTTATCTTTGGGAGAGTGCATGTAATCAGAACAGGGCCCATCAGCACTGTTCAGACAGAGGATCAGGGGTCCTGTAGTCTCATAGGACAATCAGGGGATAATGATAACTCCTCCTACAAGCTTTAACCAGATACTGATGGAAGTCACAAGACTGCTCTAACTGCTGATGAGAAAAAGCATTTAGCAGTTTACATTTACTAAAACGATTGCATTTCCATGTTCTGTGTACTATGGGAGACCATATATAGTGAATGCAGGATCCTGGGTTTAGTAACACTTTAAGGCCAGGTTCACACTAGCTGCGGCTCGCAGCAGGGGCTTCAGTATGTCTCTGTTCTCGGTGCGAATTAGGTCAGAATTTTTGTCTGAATTCGGACTTGAAACGGAGCCAAAGACGCACAGGACCATTTTCCAGGGCGATCCGCTGCCGCTCCGGAGGTGTGTGAACCGGCTCCTTTGAGAGCCAGTCACTCTCTCCTGTCATGCGAATTGGATGCGGGGGAAATCCACATCCAATTCGCTTAAGTGTGAACCCAGCCTAAGTGAAATCTACTATGAGCGGATATTACCAACAGGGAGAGGAAACCCTGTACAGCCATGCTCCTTAAGGCATCCAAGCAGGTGAAGTATGATTTTAATTTTTGTTGGATTATTTTTTTACAGTTTGAAAAACTCCACAAAGCTAAACCAAATTAATATGTTGTAACAGTTAATTATTTCCCCTTGTTCTGCTGTTTATATTGCCAGATTCATTAATGACAAAATGTAGCTTGAAATGTATTAATGCCTGAATTCTTTTCTAAGTAATAGTTTATTTAAAATCATGAAAAGGACGGGCTTATGCTTTCTAGTATGTGTGTTAAATAACATGATGTCCATTAAAATGAATTTAAAAAAATTAACCTTGTGTGTTTCACCGTCATCTCTCTTTGTGTATCCACGTGTAAACTCATCCAGGAAAGACTGGAACAGGTTAAGGACAAGCTTCACATCCTTCTCATTGCTTTCTCGGTTTAGGTTGTTTACAAGAAGCTGAAAATTTTCCATAAGATCTTTGTAACCAGCATGAATGTGTCCTTTCTGAAAAAAAAACCAAAAACAAAGTTACATATATAAAATGGTCCAAACAGGTACGCATCATATTTCATTCTATTTTAACTGGTCCTCTAGCACCTTGCTATTGGATGTAGCCTGCACTGTATTTTTATTAGATCCTTTTAGGGCCCGTTCACACAGGGGCGACTTGCGCTCCGACTTGAGTCACCTCAAGTCGCCTCAAATCGCTTGACAAGTGAAATCCCATTGCAATGAATGGGAGCTGTCTTAATGTACGCTACCGAGTCGCTCAGACTTCAAAAAAAGGTTCCCGCATGACTTCAAGGCGACTTCTATCTGACTTGTGCCCATAGGATTCAATAGAAGTCACCTCCAAGTCGGATCTTCCATCTTAATGCAAGCGACTTTACAGTGAAAAGAATAGAGTTTATTTGGGGCAGCCGCCTCCCTGCCTTCTCTGATTGGCCACAGGCAAAGTCGCCTGGCATAAGTCCTGTTGTAAGTCGCCTGAAGTTGCGCTGAAAGTCGCCTAACAAATTCCCCTAAAGTCGGATCGCCCCTGTGTGAACGGGCCCTAAGGGGTATACTTCTAAATCAGTGAATGACATTCGCCAAGCATTTACTGCAGGTGAATCAATCATCAATCAATAATTTAAAACACATGCACAAGGAATGAACACATGCAGTGAATATTTGGTCAATGTCACGTTCACTGCTTTACTAAATTTCCAGTGTACAAATCTCAACCTTTTGGGAGGTATGCAACTTACTGGAGAAGAGTACATAGACTTGAGGTTTTCTCTAAACATTTCCATTGCTTTGCAGAGTAGGCCTTCAATAGCGGTTTTATCCTGATGTAGGGTGTTAATCTGAAAAGAAAATCAGAAGATACAGTTAAATTATCAGATCATAAAGCTTAATGTTTGTCTGTGTATTTTGAGTCTTATGCCTCATGTACACAGGACGTTTTTTGACTGTTTTACAGCAGCTGTTTTTAGCTGCAGATGTTTTTTTCTACAGTCAATAAACCCTCCATCATGTTATCCTATATGTTCATGCACACACAGGCTGTTATCAACTGTTTTTAGCAGTGACGTTTTTGAGCTGTAAAAAAACCTAAGACCAGAGCGTTCTGAGAGAAGTTTTTCAGTTGTAAAAACGTTCAAACGCTCAAAGACGGCCAAAAGCACGGCTAAACGTCTATCCCCAACATTTTTGGAAGTTTTAGATCAATTGGGGGAAAAAAAAACGCTGGCCCTTTAAAAACGTGAAAAACTGTCGGTAATAGAACGCTGGTAAAAGCTGAAAAAATCACTGATAAGCTACTGACATTTTTAGGACTTTTTTAAACGTCTTGTGTGTGTGAAGCCTTAAGTTCATAACTTGAGAAATTCTTACTGTTTCTTACATATTACTTTACAATTTACCTTATTAAATGCAGCTAAGTGCATTTTTGCTAAAAATATTTAATGTAAAGCACAGCCTAGTCACTTCACATGTTAAACGGTTAGATATCTATCCATATCAGTTCACACTTTAATAATACATTTACTTTGTCATCACTTAACTCTGGGCACAGAAAAAAAAGGCTAATGTAAAATGCATTGTATGTCTTACTTTGAAAAAGATGTACCCTTATCCTTAAACAAGTCATTATTACAATGCTAAAAATGCCTTTTTATTTGCAGTTTTCTGTCTCCGAGACTGGTTACCAGAGCCTTACTCATCAGTAAACCAACTGCCCCCTGTATGGTTCTCAGTAGGCAGCACTTGTTAGGAAGTACTACTGTCCTCTCCAGCCCAAACATACCATCCCCCACCCACTGTATTTATTGGCAGAATCTGCAAATTGCTCAGCAGAGAGTGCTGAATGCTCAAGCATTTAATAGCGCAAAGATTGATCCATCGGTAATTATGAGTACATTACCTTAGCAAACAAGAAGTCATCAAGGTGTTTAAGTTCAGTAGAATCGGTGATCTCTCGGCACAAAGATGCCTTCCACGTTTCAGACACTGTGGCAGCTTTGCCAATTTTAATTGATCGATTCCTGCGAACTTTAGTAGTCAGCTCTATTGGAGATGGACGACTAGTTTGTCCTGTGACAGCTGCACCTGCAATAAAGTATTGCAATTAAAAGGTAACATTACATTTATTGGAGACAGGCAAAGATTAAAAAAAAAAAAAAAAAAAAAAGAAGGATCAAACCCTATGGTGAATGCAACAAAGTTTTAAATCAGTCACATTTGCCCCAGAGAGCCCCTAAAAATCCCACTATTTACCCCAGTGGCGGCTGGTGAAGTTTTTGGATGGGGGGGGCGCCAGGCCCCGCCCTTCCCTTTGACCCCTCCTACTTTTAATAAGCCCCACCCCTTATAGAATCCACCCACTCCGTCCCCTGTATTCCACATATTGTGTCAGGGGTATACAGCTCAGCA
>BLSH010416580.1:127279-148118 GCA_018402905.1 Glandirana rugosa
ACGAAGGTCAAACAGTAATGAAACATGTCCGACTCGTCGGCGACGAATAACGTACGTTGTCAGTAGGGTCGACATTCTTAGACGATTAAGAACGACGATTTAAGGTCACATAAGTCCATTACCAGACACACACCTGTGTCTGACAATTAAATGAAAATCCAACTGGGACGATCCTACGATCCTACGATCCTACTACGTCGGGATTTATCGACGACTAAAGTGGAGACAAGTGACGACGACTAGTAATGTGGCAACAGACGATAGGGCTAACAGGACCATGTTCACGAAGTTATAATTTCTAACTACATTCACTAAAAGAGAAGGCAAGTGACTGTCTGCGTCGGAAGAATACTGTGTACCCCAAGGGGCCAACCTACGCTTTTGTTTGTTTTTGCCTAGTCTACTCCTAGTAGGATGAGCATAACCCCATGTGTCATAAGAAGGCTGCGTCTGTCAGTGAACGGAAGAGAAAATCACTTACATCAATCTTTAATATTGAAGCACTTGTACCAGGACAATCGGGATAGCAGACAACGGTGTAATGATCAGCAGCAGTGAACAGAGGTGAAATCAGCAGCTATTTAGGGCTGCATCATCCTAGCATCCTAGCATCCTAGCAGGGTCAACCTAAAAGTAAATTAACAGTCTGTGTCCACACACAGACCATTACCTGAATACACTGGAATTTAGCAGCAAGAATTAGCAGATTCTTACAGCTGGGATGACTGTTGCATGCAATAAGCAGCGGCTGCTCAGCCTGTACAAAGTAATGACAAACTGGAAGCAGCCACTGCTCTTTACGTGTATCTGTACACCATTGCGGATTCTTTCAAATTTATCACTTGGCTGTTCATACAGTAAACAAAGGTACAGCTCCATATATATGTATAAATCCATTATATCAGTATTTAGAGAAAAATGCCACCTTATAAAAACACACACATGGGTCCATCCAGTCCATCAGGGCTGTTAGTTTCAGTGAACACAGATTTTTTTTATACATTTTTATTTTTACGGGGAACATGACAAACTTAGAACAGGATACCTGTTGGTCCAGTTTTTTTTATTAATACAATACTTTTGCCTAAAATTAAAACACTAAAATTATTAGTAAAAACAGGAAGAGAACCAGTGTGGAAAATCCCATATGAGTAAGACACCATGCAATTCCAGGAGTCATCAGGGGGAGACATAGTTCACAGATTTCTTTTATAAAAAATACAGCTAAAAGATGAACACGTTGGGTAAATGAATAGAATGAACACTGGCAATGAAGGAAAAAAATAAAAAAAAATACAGGCTTCACTATATCAAAAAATCATCACAATATATTACAATTAAAATGTTACTAAACCCACAACAGTAAAATCAGTCTGTATATGGAGTAAAAGCATGCTCGTTATACTCACTGTGGAACCTAAGGACTTAATCCTCTGCAAAAGACTGATTGATCCGGTCTTCTATGATCCTCCCCTTCTGCCACAGTCCTCAATCTGTCTCCTGATAGTACAGAACCTTGGGAGCACTCTGCACATGCTTAGTTTGGGGTTATTTAATTTTAATTTTTTTGGGGGGGGAGGGGTGCATGTGAATGGCATCAGAACTGCCCAGACAATAAGAACTGTCCAGACAGAGGGTCGGGAGTCATACAGCCTCATAGGACAGTCAGAGGAGAATGAAAACTCCTACTACAAGCATTAACCAGTGCTCGGCCTTACATGGATAGAAGTCACAAGACTGCTGATGAGAAAAGGTATTTAGCAGTTTATATTTACTAAAATAATTGCATTTCCATATTCTGTGTACTGTGTGAGACCAGATCTAGTGGATGCAGGGTCCTAGGTTTAGTAATACTTTAAGCTAAAGTACAGGCTAGAAATGCAGTATATAAGGTTATGCATTTAAACATACCTGCTGGTCTAGTATATATGGATACTATAGCTCCACAAGGCTTAAATGAAGAGGTTGAAATCAATACTATACACTAGTCTGTGGCCCATGTTCACATCGTTACATAGTTACAGAGTTAGTGAGATTGAAAAAAGACACAAGTCCATCAAGTCCAACCTATGTGTGTGCTTTTATGTCAGTATTACATTGTATATCCCTCAATGTTGTGGTCCCTTAGGTGTGCATCTAATAGTCTTTTTTAATTATTTATACTCCCAGCAGAAACCACTGCTTGTGGAAGAGAATTCCACATCCTCACTGCTCTTACCGTAAAGAACCCTCTATGCAGTTTAAAGTTAAATCGCCTTTCTTCTAGTTTTAGTGAATGGCCGCGTGTCTTTGTGTACTCCCTTGCGCTGAATAGTTTTATTCCTATTGTGGGGTCACCAGTACAGTATTTGTACATTGAAATCATATCCCCTCTCAAGTGTCTCTTCTCCAGAGAGAATAGGTTCAGTGTTTGTAATCTTTCCTCATAACTAAGTCCTCCAAACCCTTAATTAGCTTTGTTGCCCTTCTCTGAACCCTTTCCAGTTCCAGGATATCCTTTCTGAGGACTGGCGCCCAGAACTGGACGGCATACTCCAGGTGCGGCCTCACCAAAGACTTGTAGAGTGGGAGAATTATTGATTTATCCCTGGAGTTGATCCCTTTCTTGATGCATGCCAACTTTTTGTTAGCGTTGCTTGCAGCAGCTTGGCATTGCATGCCACTTCTGAGCCTGTTCTCTACTAGGACCCCTAGGTCCTTTTCTATCCTAGATTCCCCCAGAGGCTCTCCCCCTAGTGAGTAGTTTGCTTTCATGTTCTTGGCACCCAAATGCATTCATTTACATTTTTCTACATTAAACCTCATTTGCCACTTATCTGCCCACCCCATTCATTTGTTCAGATCTTCTTGCAAGTTTCCACATCCTGTGGAGAAATGATTGCCCTGATTAGCTTGGTATCATCTGCAAAGATTGAGATTGAGCGGTTTATCCCATCCTCCAGATTGTTTATGAATAAACTGAATAGGATTGGTCCCAGGACAGAACTCTGGTGAACCCCACTTTCCACACGGGACCAGTCTGAGTACTCCCCATTTATCCCCACCCTCTGGACTCGCCCCTGTAACCAGTTTTCAATCCAGGTACTCACCCTTTGATCCATGTTGGCAGACCTTAGTTTGTACAGTAAACGTTTATGGGGAACTGTATCAAATGCTTTTGCAAAATCTAGATACACCACATCTAGAGGCCTTCCTTGATCTAGATCGCAGCTCACCTCCTCATAGAACAGTGGTTCTCAACTCCGGTCCTCGGACCCACCAACAGGCCAGATTTTAAAGTATTACCTTGGGGAGATGCAGACTAGAATCCTGCAATCACTGAGCAGCAAATTATATCACCTGGGATGTATTTCAGTTATCCAGCAAACCTGGCCTGTTAGTGGGTCCCGGGGACCGGAGTTAAGAACCACTGTCATAGAAGGTTAATAGTTTGGTTTGGCAAGAATGATTCTTCAAGAAACCGTGTTGATTACCGCTAATGATACCGTTTTCATTACAATAGTCTTGTATATAATCCCTTATTATTCCCTCCCCGTTTTAGCACTTTTTTCAGTTAATATAGGTATTAATTTACATTTTCAATATACTGTATTCTAGTCCACATTTTGGCCCAATTATAGTATATCATGATGGATTTTAAAAAGTGAAGCTGCTTGTATTTTTTTTATTGCGAGTGCTCACAGTATCTATATTACCCAATACGTATATCTTAACTGCATTTTTTAAAAGTATATATCTACCTCCCCCCCTTGATGGTCCATTCTGGAATTGCATGGTATCATCCACATTATTTTTTCCTCCCCGTTTTTCTAATAATTTTAGTATTCTTCACAATCATCCAAGCTTTCTACACTGCACACCAATTTATTGTATTTTCATTAAAATGTATGATGCCGAGCTTACCTACACTGCTATAATCCTGTATGATAATTAGATGTAAGGCAGCCTCCCTGCTACCTTCCAGTCAGGCTCTAGAAAAGGGGTGGAGCCCCACAACACATTGCCTTGCATGCCCAACACTACCATAGTCTATCCTGACCAATAAATTGGAGCACCTGTGCACAACTTTTGAGCAGGGCCTGCTAGAAAGCTACAATCCCTGCTAGCTGCTCTGCTTCACCTATGTTCACCACTGGTGCTGATCTTTACACCACTGCTCGCTAACCAGATTGTCCTGGTAAGTGCTTCAGTATTAACTTTGATGGAAGTGATTGTATGCGAATATGCTATGCTGTCAAGTAAATCTACTTTTACTACACCCTTGTTTCTCATAGCAGTGCTGCATCATCCCTGATCTCAAGGAGCTGCAGTGGTGAGTGCATTGTTCTCCTGCCCAAGATGTCTGCATATACAATGAACTTGGACTGACACCTAAATGCTGCAAGCACCGTATTGGGAGTTGCAGTTTCATTACATATGGAAAGTATATGCATATATGCTTAAGAAAAAAAAAAAAGTTCAGTACCATTTGGCAAGTTTTGCAAACAAGGTAACGTAATACAGTGCAAGTAATGATACATACCATCTAGGGATCGTTTTGTTGCTAAAGGCTCCTGGGCAGAGTGAGGGAAAGATGGCTGTTCTGTGCTATCTGGGGTGAGTGGGCCATCTTTGCTGTTCTTTTTGTCAGGCTTTTTGCCCAGAAGCCTGTACAGAGGGCTCTTGTAAGTATGCCTGTGGTAAGCAAAAGATTTTATTTTACTTTTAATATAAACAAAGTCCCTTATCTAATCAGATGTAGTGATATATGTCAACAGGCAGCAAAACCATATTATCTCTTTGTCAACACTCACTTGTCTGTGGAATGTGCACTGCTGTCTGGAGGAGGCTTACTTTCAATGGATTTCTTTTTCTGAAGATTAGGCTTACTTTGTTCTTTATCATTGTCAGTGGACAGAGGCGGTAGCTGCACAAGAGATATTACAGTGTCAGTGATTATAAAGGCAGACTCCCTGTTTAAGGCAAACAGTTTATGTAAAGATAAATAAGTATTCAGTCTCTACGAAGGATTATCATTTATACAAATTTCTTTCTTAATTAGGTTTGTGACTAAAACATAACCACTATACAATTATTTTTTAATATTCTGGTAAAGAATTAAATATTGCAAATTTAGTTCAATTCAGCAGGGGGAGCTCTAGGCTTCTTTTCACAAGTTTATCAGTCTATTCTTAGTTTAAAAATACTCTTTACTAAAAAGCTCAAGCTTCAAACTCCCACCTTGTCCAGAAAGGGTTGTAGGAATGTATAGAGTTTCAATCAAACCAACTGTGTGCTATCTCTTTAGATAACCCATAATGCTCTGCAACTTAAGTGATATTTGTGCACTCATAATACATGTTTATCTGTGTAATATAGTGTGTGTGTCTAGTCCTGATCTGTGGATTGGGCCCACACAGTACCCGCTAGGATGAGTGTGTAGATCCCTGAAGGTCCAGCCACCACTTATGTGTTGGAAATGGGGACAGAACAAGTAAAATATGGGGGAACATATGTACAAAAAAAAAAAAAAGACATGCTCCACATCAACACACACCAGCATATGTCTGAAAATGTGAGCTGGTACTTTCACACTGGGGCGGTGTGGGCGTCAGCGCTTTAATGCTGTTTAAGCGACGCTTTTCGGCCACTAGCGGGGCGCTTTTAACACCCAAGAAGGAGTTAAAGGAGCCCGTGTTTCGGTGCTTCGGAATCGCTTTTCAGGTATTTTGGGAACATTCAAATGGGCAGGGTGGTTTAGGAGCGCCGTATACATCACTCCCAAACTGCCCCAAAGATTCTGCTTGCAGGACTTTACCTGTCCCGTAAGTGCACCACCCCAGTGTGAAAGTACTTGGGCTTTCACACTGGGGTGGCATGTGAGGCAGTTTTCAGGCACTTTAGAGGTGCCATTTCTAGCGCTAAAACACCTGAAAACTGCCTCAGTGTGAAAACGGTCAGTGTCTAGCATGTTCTGTTATATCTTTGAGAGGAGCCATAATCCATTCTTTCTGAAAAGGAGCCTTTATGTCACTTTTTTGTAAATAAAAGACTACAATTTAGACCAGCTGTTATCAATTTTCTTAAATAAAGGGCCTCAATTGCAATGCTACAGAAAGCAATCAGGGATGTCAGACATGCAATAGAAGAATGGTCAGAGAATATGATCGAGACCATGCAAGACCAAACATACTATAGGAGTTGTTGAAGACCTGCAATTTGCTTGAGACTGCTAGAGATCACCTCTAAAAGAAGTGGGACCAAGATTTTTATACAATAGCTTATAGCACACAACCCCATTTATATAAATATAAAATGTTATCAAGCATTGAAAGTGCTTTTAGACAACTACCTTGAGATAGTATCTTACCCCCTTATAAACTCTCAAAATAATACTCTACCCACTCCTCTCAAAGTTGAAGAGGCTGTGTCCAAATAGGCTCCCTCATTTATATCCTTTGGCTTTGTAAAAGCTTCCTATGCCCTTAGCTAATAGTATGTAGCATTTTGGTTAAAAACAGAACTGGCACTGTTGTTGTATACAGTGGGGAAAATAATGATTTGACCATTTGACCAAGATTTTGTAAATTTGCCCACTTACAAAGAAATGAAGGGGCTATAATTTTTATCATAGGTGTATTTTAAATTATAGAGACAGAATATCAACCAAAATTCCAGAAAAAACACATAATACAAATGTTATGAATTGAGTTGCAGTTCAGTGAGTAAAATAAATATTTGATCCCGAAGCAAAAGAAGACTTCGTAGTTTCAGCTCCCTCCATTCATTTTCTATAGGATTAAAGGGGTTGTAAAATCTTTTCAACTAAATGCGTTCTATGCATTAAGGTGAAAAACCTCCTGTAATGCAGCTGCCCCCCAGAGCCCCCCTTTTACTTAACTAAACCTGATCGTTCCAGCGACAGGGGCGAGCACAGCAGATCCAGCCATTGGCTCGGGACCTCATTGGACAGATCGATAGCAGCAGGAGCCATTGACTCCCGTTGAGGTCAATCAAATCCAATGACGAGGGAACCAGGGGGTGGGGCCGAGTCCTGCTGTCTGTGTCAATGGATACAGCAGCAGGACTCTGGAGCATGCCTGCACGGGTGCCCCCAGGGAAATCGCTTTTCCAAGGGGGTACCTGGTGAAGAGGAGGAGTCAGGAGCGCTGCTGGGGGACCTCAGAAAAGGAGGATCACGAATGCTCTGTTCAAAACCTTTGCACAAAGCAGGCAAGTATGAAAAAAAAAAACCCTGAACCTTTAGTATCACTTTAAGGTCTGGAGACTGGCTAGGCTACTCCATGGCCTTAAAGAGGAAGTAAACCCTGATGGGTTTTACTTCCTCTTTATTACCCTGCAATGTAAAAGCATAATGGGCTAGTATGCATCTCATATTAGCCCATTATGTGGCACTTATCTGCATTGGAAGCCTGCGCTGTCCCCTCAGTAGGAAGCGTCCATCTTCTGCCCCTCTTCCTTCCGGGGCCACGATCTCCGGCTCTGTGACTGGCCGGAGTCGCGTGACGTCACTCCCGCGCATGCACACAGGAGCTGTCAATGGAGGCACAATCTTAGTGAAGGAACAGCACGGAGGCTGTTTCTTCACTGCACATGTGCCCGATGACGTGGGCACATTACAGTACACTGTATATCCCCTAAACCGTGCAGGTTTAGGAGATATGTAGGGACCCTACAGGTAAGCCTTATTATAGGCTTACCTGTAGGTTAAAGTGGTTGTCAACGGTTGTCAACCACTTTAATGTGCTTTTTCTTGAGCTATTCCTCTATTGCCCTGGCAGTATGTTTTGAGTCATTGTCATCCTGGAAGACCCATCTTCAGTGTTCTGGCTGAGGGAAAAAGGTTCTCAAAGTTGGCCTGTACCTTTAGCAGAGTACAGCCCCAAAACATGTTTCCACCTCTGTGCTTGACTGTATGGATGGTGTCCTAGTCAGCAATTTTTTTCCTCCAAACACGGCAAGTTGAGTTAATGCCAAAGAGCTCAATTTTGGGCTCATCTGACCACAGCACTTTCTCTCAATCCTTCTCTGAATCATTTAGATGTTCACTGGCAAACTTCAGATGGGCCTGTACATGTGCCCTCTTGAGGAGGGGCCCCTGTTGGGTCAGTTCCAAAGCAGCGACATGCACCTTCTACTCTTTGACGGTTGGTGGTAAGTTGTAGGGTCTTGATCCATGGCGGCGTATTAGGTTACCAATGGTTTGTTTGGTGACTGTGGTCCCAACTATCTTGAGATCATTCACAAGCTCCTCCCGTGTAGTTCTGGACTGATCCCTCACTTTTCTCATGATCATCCTTACCCGATGAGACAAAACTGTGTATGGAGCTCCAGACCGAGGGCGATTGATGGTTATTTTGGACTTCTTCCATTTGTGAATAATTACTCAAACAGTTCTCTCCTCACCAAGCTTCTTGCCGATGGTCTTGTAGCCCATTCTAGCTTTGTGCAGGTCTACAATCTTGTCCCTGACATCCTTTGACAGCTCTTTGGTCTTGACCATGATCATGATGTTTGAATGGAAGGAAGGGATTCTGTGGATAGGTGCCTTTTATACACATAAGTTGTTGCTCGGAGAAGCTCAACTTGACAGGACTAATCTGTTTGCCACATGAGCACATACTGTAGCCAGTCTGTGAGAGCCAGAATTATTGTTTGGTTGGTAAGGGGTCAAATACTTATTTTACTGACTGAACTGCAACTCCATTTATAACATTTGTATCATGTGTTTTTCTCTAGATTTTTGGTTGATATTCTGTCTCTATCATTTAAAATACACCTATGATAGAAATTTTAGACCCCTTCATTTCTTTGTAAGTGGGCAAACTAACAAAATCTGCAGGGGATCAAATAATTATTTTCCCCACTGTAGGACAAATACTCCAATCTAGACAGGCCATAAAATTATTCACACATATGTTGAAACCTTATGCAGATGGCGATTAAGCCTCGGTTCACACTGATCCGTTCTGAGAGATCGGATGGGATTCGCACCACATTGCAGTGTGAGTCACATGCAATCTCTCAGCGATGCGATCTCAGCCACAGAGATAGCATGGCTGAGATTGCATCACAAATCGGATCAAACTCGCACAGGATCCTTTTTTTTCGCAGGGCCAGAATCGGATCGCATGGTGGTTCAGACCATGCGATCCGATTCCTGTGCAAGTTTGCAGATAACACTGGGATATGCCAACTGAAAAGGGGGTGTCATTATCAATGTATTGACATCTCCCTTCAGTCTGCATAGGGCAGTGTGAACTGCCGCCGGGAGGCTAGCCATGCGGGAACCTGCAGTGGATTCGCAGGGTTTCTGCATCGCTGCAGTGTGAACCGAGCCTTACTGAAACCATATAGTCTTTTGAGGTTATAGCTGAATTGCAAATTCTCTAAAAGCGATGGTTACCAAATCCAAAATGTCTGGTAAATATTTTACTTATTTAAAGGTTTTAGAAACGCTGATTGAAGAGGGGAGGTGAGACTGGCAGGGGAGGGGTGGAGTTCTGATGATATAATAATATTTATTGAAAAGCTATTGCAGATGTGTACAATGTACCTACTCACTTTTCAATCAACTTTTATCAAACCTGGAGCAGTTGTGCCTGACAACCAATCAGCTTCTGGCTTGTTCAGTTTGAAAACAGAAGATAGAACTAATTGGTTGTCATGCGCAACTGCTCCAGATTCCGACTGTTCCAGTTTTGATAAATTCCCCCTGTGAATGTTCCATATGTAGAGATCTCAATAAAACATTCAGAATTACTTCACATTTGATGTCGATCTCAACAAGATCCATTATATAGCATTAAAGCTGAATTCCAGGTATGCATTTTCTAGCACTATCATATTTGTGAAGCTTGGACTAATGTAAGTATGCATGTGCCATACCCGATAGTTTGCTGTGGAAGCTGGAAATCACTGCAGTAGGCACCACCACTGCAGTGATCGTCGCCGCTTTCCGAGGTACTATGCCAAGCAGCTACCCTGCTGCATAGTGAATACAGGGGTCCCTCACTCGGCATGAGTACCATTCACAGAATGCCTTTTTCTAGGTGATTGCAAAGTGTTCTCTGATTGGACGAGGTGGAGAAGTGGGGCGGTGTCATTACTTACACCTCATCCTGCATTAAATGTAACTATGCTATACAATGCATACCTAAACTGCAGCTTTAAAAGTTAAAGTGATGTACAGCATAGAAAATTGTGAAAGAAATAAACCAAGCCATTTAGATACAGGAATTCAATCTGAAGAATATTTTGCTTCATTGTCTTGAGGTAAGACAGAGGCCCAGGCTGGGCATTAGGGATTTAGACAATCGCTAACCTGAGGTATGCAGGGAGAGTGTATATCTGTTGAAGCTTGTGTAGTTCCAACAATGCCCTTCGCTCTGTTAAGGAAAAAAAAAAACATTACAACTATGCTAAGGTTTAGAATTGTGACACCTTAAATGTGGGGCAAAAAAAAAAAAAGTCATTAAAAAAATAAAATGTCAGTCAGTGGTTATACTTGTGGTGGGTGCAACTAATGTGCATCTGTGAACAATGATATTGCACAGAGCGGTCCCTTACCTCTTCTTTGTGGGCCCCAGCCTTCTTATGAGTGCTCCCATAGTAATCCATGTGCGTGCTCTTGAGCCAGGTTGTGTGCATTGACAGACACAGCGCAGCTCGGACATGCTCCCCGCTCTCTCCTTATAGGATTGACCGCTGCTCTCAGAGTCTCCTGTGAGAGCAGGAAGTGAAGACTGAAGAGCTGCAGCCAGGCACAGCGCTGGATCGACTCAGGTAAGTGTTTAGGGGCAAAGGGGGCTAGGACAGGTGTGGGGAATTCATTAAGATAAAAAAATTGTTTCGGTTGAGAAACACTTTAAACTGGAAGTAAAGGCTACTAAAATTTAGGTTAAAAATTGTGCTCCCCCACTTCTCAAACACTTGCTGCCTAAGTTTTGTAAAAGAGTTCTGTGTTTTTTCATCAGCTAAGGGGGAGGCCACATGATGTGTAAGCTTCAGTTGGGGAGCTCAGTCTACCACTTTTCATTTGAGGTGACCAGACAATTCTTGCAATTTTTAACTTTTTTTTACCTCTTTTCACATATTTAAAAGCTATTCCCCATCCCCCAGCCATATATTTTCTAAAAGCACAGTTACTGTACAATTTAAAGATGGTGCTAATGAATTTGTATGTCGCATGACAATTGTGCAAATGTTCATCAAAACTATATTTTCAATAAAAATACACTAAAATTATATCAGTGCACACAAGTACACTATATTAACAAATACTTGTAACATTTTAATTGTGGATTTTTGCAAAAGGTGAAAATCAAGGGAACCCAAAACTGTGAATAATCAATGTATAATATTTTTATTTTACATACACTTTAAGCCAAAAAACTCCAGAGGCTGGCTTCAAACCTATGTGTTGAGGTAATTCATTGTCTGCAGTACAGCGAGTTGCAGTGGCAATCATTTTGAATGGCATCCCAGGAACATTTTCCTTAAATCTCAACACATATGTATTTCAGTGCAAAACAATGCACAGGTGGGAAGCATCTGTGTGCTGCTCTCATTTCTATTTGGTCCCAGAAGTCTGCGGGAACATTTACAGAGTGCAGTGTAGCTCACGCAGGTGTCAAGCTGCAGGGAGTCTCAGCAAGCTTCCCAGTTATGACTGTGCCTGGGACCTGAAGACAGGTGATGAACCGGCCTGGGTGAGGACGGGGCTAGATCCCAGGACAGGCAAATGTCTTTTTATTAAAAGTCAGCAGCTACAGTATTTGTAGCTGCCGACTTAGAATTTTTTTTTTCAAACAGTGTGAAGAACATGTTCACATATGTGCGAAGCCAGTTTCAGTGCGATCTGTAAAAAGAGTCCGATGAGATTTCGTTCAGCGGTTCAGATGCAAATTTTTAAAGTATATGAAACTGGCAATCGCATCTGAACTGGACTGAAAATTGTACCAAACTTTTTAAAATGACACTGTGGTCGGTCTGCTCATATGTAAACTGGCTCCATTGAAAGCTGGTGTGGTTCAAGTTATGCAAATCTGTTGTGGTTCAAAGCGCATCCAATTCACATATATGTGAACCGGGGCTAAACATTTTATAGACTAATAAATCTATGAAATGGTCAAAACAGCTTTAACATTTGTATCAACGTGGAGAACAATAGATAAGCTGCAAAAATTCCACCTGCTCCATCAAATCTTCTCCTAAAATCAGGTGGCTGGGGGAAGGGGGGGGGCAGTTGCAGAGAATGCAAAATGCCCAGGCAGGAGATTGTTTAATCATCACAATAAATACTACTCTACACTGCTAAAACAGAGCTTCACTTCAAGGATTGTTACTGCACAGTCTTGATCAGGAACCCATCCACAAATTCACACTCTTCCCTGAGTGTTCCTGTCCCCTTCAGTCTAATCCCAATAGCATGCTCTCTAAGAAAGTCAGTATTCAATAAAAACAGTTAAGTCAACATAATTCGAAAAAGGTTGAAAGTAACACAGGCTGTTTATTATGTTAACATCCATGATCTGGTGATTGTCAATGAAGGGCAACACCAGAAAAAAATTTAGCAATTGCACTAAGCTGTCCTAAAAACATAAATCCTATGCCTTGTTGTACACCATCAAAAAGGTGTACCCACAAATGGTCCACAAGCTATACCTTGGAAAATATTGATATAACCCACAGAAGAATGTCTGTTTAACATCCTGTAGGCACAGCTTATAAAACATAGATGCCTACTGTGTCCCCCAGTGAATGATATGCTTTGTTATAGCTTTAAGAATAAATCCAAACCTTGGTGGAACATCCTTGCTGTCTTGTCGAAGATGCACTGCATCTCTATCAGGTGTGCTTGCAGACTCAATCAGGTTAGTTTCATTTTGCCTTTTTTCTTTCCATTTTTCTGCTTTGTTTCTTAACTTCTCATGATCGCTGTACCTCTGTATGATCCCAACACTGGGAACATCCGCATCCTGTGGTGTGGTTTGCTGGTTTGTCTCCTCAGATAACTGCTTTTGTGAAACCTGCTGAATATTTAACTGAAGATTAGAGGGCCTTAACGGTTTCCCTAAATTTTGATCATTATTTGTCTCTTCGGTCATGTTTGCTTTAGCCAATTCTTTCTCTTTGTCTGACTTTTCCTCCCAAGGTACCTCATCCTTACTGCAAGTATGAAGTTGTTCTTTAGCACCATCTTCTCCCTTTTCAGCCTCAACCAGTGAGGTGGATATAGGTTTATTTTGCAGCATATCATGCATCAGACACCTCTGTCTCCTGTTCTCCCTTTCAGTCCTGGCAGAGGTTCTTTCTGAAAATTTTGTTTCAGCTTTGGGGCTCTGGGGTATCCAAGGATCTACATTTAATGCAGTGCCATTGGCCTCAACACTTGTTGCTTGTTGCGCTTGGGAATTGCTGTTTCCACCTAAGTGCTCTTCTTTAACAGTCCTGTTCTGCTCATTGTCTTTTGGTATCCTCTTGGCATCATTTTTGGGTGCACTGGGTGTCACAGGCTCTATTCTGGAGGCACAACTTTGTTTCAACTCAGCCTGCCTTTTGGCTTCCTTCTCCTCCTCCATTTTCTTTTGTTCTTCCCTTTCAGCCTTTAACAGGGCTTGCCTCTCCTTTTCAGCAGCTTCCTGCTTTTGCTTCTCTTCTTCTGCTTTCTGTTTTTCCTCCAACAGGACCTTGACCCTAGAAGGTAAATTCATAGATTACCATATTGGTATGCCAGAGCAGGGTTTCTCGCAGCACCACCTTCAACCTTTCCATAATCTACTCTTTTGATGGCTATAGTACATATTATCTTCCTAACACTCTAAAGCAGGCCATAGATTAAGCAATTTCCTTTCCTGCAACCTGCTGGGAGAACACAGCAATTACTGCTAGCGGCTATAGCCACTGGCAATAATGGCATGCTAAAAATCTGACATGTTGATCGATGGATCGACTGGGGTACAATCAGCCTGCTCATAGATGGATCGAATCTCAGACGGTCCCTGCAAAACCAGCTGAGATTTGATCCATCTATGGCCAGCTTTAATGATCAGAAGTCTTGTCTATATTCCTATTGCACACATTCCTGGAAAACAAGGCTCATCAATAGTGGATGCTATAACAAACAGCTGGATCCTGGAAACATCAAGAAAGTGTACATATTTGCCAGAACACCAAAGATCTACAATCACCGTCCAAAGGATTTTTATTGAAAAAAACCTTTGGAACAGTGATTGTCGATCCTTGGTGTGCTGGCAAATATGTACACTTTCTTAATTTCCATAAGGACACCATCCCCATAGAATGTGTATTCATATACAATACAGAAAACATACAGATATATTAATTGCCTTCCCCCAAACTGACCCTAATTTGTAAGTGTTTTAAATGACTGTGGTAAGGATACTGAATTGTAAGCTTCCTTAGGCTAGGGAATTATGTGACTAATCTTCTGCACTCAAGCTCTATCTTCCTAGGTGCCCTGTAACACAAGCTGCAATGTCGGACAGGATTTCCCCCTTTATTCCCCTTTCTGCACAGCAGCCCACTACCGCAGTTAGGAAGAAGATGGTTGCCTTGATAATGAGCTACAGAGGGAGGTGATGTGTGTCAGCCTCACCATAATCAGAATACCTCTTGCTACTACTTGCCTTGGGCAAATGCTAGAAGCCAGAGGGAGGCACTCATTATCAAAGCAGCTTTCTCCTTGCCTTCCAGTGCTGCACCCTGTCCACCATTGCAAAGCTAGTGTTAAAGGACACACAGGAAATAGGACAAACTACTACAGGTACTTTGTCCCTTTAGGAACTGAATAATGCGAAAGGAAAAAAACTGATAATTCTCCTTTAAACTACTTTGGAGCTATAAACCGCATTTCTCAACAAACTACTTACATATGAAATGAAGAAAGTATGCCAATTTAGAAAAGTTTCCATCCAAGTTATAAATTATCGCCATTTGCACTATTTGAGATTGTACCAGTTAAAACAAAATTATTTCAGATTTAAACATCTATTCATAGTGCAGTATCTTTCTCATTCTAAATGTAGAGTAAGATAAAACCGCTTCTAAAAAACAGAGCCTGATTTATTAAGAAACTGAAGAAAATCTTAGTAATACATTTTAAAAAGGACTGTGAAGCATATCCAATAAAAGCTTCCTATATAATTGATGTTCATTATGTATAACATATTACAGATAACTGTATAAAGAATGCATTCACTGAAGTTCCTCTTTTACCTTCGTCTCTGTAGGAATCCTCTGCAATATGCCTGCAATATCTGAATCAACCGAATCTGCTTAACATAGATACTTCTCTGTACATAACGTTTCCACACAGCCTGGATGCACACCGCTGCATTTTTCCTAGCCTCCAACCGACATCGCACATGATAAGACCTCCAAAAAGCCTGCGAAGAAAGGAAACCCATATATTAGTGGCACATGTACTCACTTCTTCGTGTAAACACAAATGTAGAACACAGCAAAAAAAAAAAAAAAAAAATACTGTATAGGATTTTATACTCACTGTAAAAAACTCTTATCTTGGTGAGACACATGATGTCTTCACCCTTTAGATCATACTGCCACTAACAGGAGAATTTTACACTAGCAAAAAAACAAAAAAATTATAGGACAACCCAGGATACTCCATCCTTCTACCTGAATGACTCAGTTTTGTAACAATAGGGTACGGACACCATGACCATAAACACAGAGAAGGGACATGTCCCTCGGTGTATTTCAAGAAAAGGATTTTACAAGGAGTACAAAAATCCTGTTTTTTTTTTCCTTGGCAATTGAAGGATGCAGCCAATCTTTCACCTTTGGGATGTCTAGAAGCAGTCCAACTGAGTAATGGGCAACATGGCAAATAACTGCCAACAGACACAAAAAAAGCCTGGAGCAAAGAGGATTACCAGAATTCCCTTTATCTTGACAGATCCCACTTAGCCACCAATGCATTCATGGCTTTCGCTAAAATAATCTTGTATCTGAAGATAAACCTACCCAGTCTGATGCTAAACCTGGAAGTCAGGAGTTCAACATCCAACTTCCATCAACTGCGACAGTTCCTGGAACACCTTCAGGTGTATGGAGATCTGGAGGCCAGGCGCTGCCAGCTGAGGAAGTCCATTTGCGAGTTGTTCACACCTGGAATGTGCGTGACGGACAAAGCTGGGAAAGGACACGATACAATCTACCTCTCTTGCTGTGGTGAGATTTCTGGTTCCTTCTAGATGGTTGTTGTACGCCACCATTGTGTCTTTGTCCAACTAAATCCAGATAGGATGACTCTCCAGCAAGAAGGCCCAATACTGCAGAGACAGCCAAATTGCCTGAAGTTCCAGAGTGCCCAGGACTCCTGCCCAGCCAGAGAGGCTGGCATCTATTGTGAGGATCTTCCAAGAGACAGTATAGAAGGACTTCCGCAGTACCAGAGCCCAACATCCTGGTCCTTGGTGCCAAGAAAATGGTCTGTCAAGTTGCATCATTGGGGTCTACAGTGAAAATGGGCAAATGGGATTGGCTCCAAGTAGGCTACTATCAAGTCAATAAAATAACTGTCAGTTGACTCCTGGACTTGAAAACATGAATCTCAGATTGGAAGATTGGAGAGTTTGATCACAGACTGGAGAATTTGATAAAACATTTCTGCACTTGAATGTAGATGTTCAATGCTTTTGGATCCAAGATGCCCCTTTTGGGTTTGGGAAAGTTGAACAGGTTAGGGTAAAACCCCAGAAACTAGGGCAATGATGCCTTAAAACATAAAACCTAGGAGGGCTCAATGGAGATCTGCTAATCTGTGTGAGGACATGAGAGGGGGCAGGGCGCCCTTGCATTACACCACCTGCACCCAGGCATTTGAGATGCAAGCAGTCCAAATGTTTGCAAGGGTAACAAATTTCCACCCACTATGGAAAGTGTAGGTGCACCTTTATGTCAAGGAAGGTTTGAGGATTTGGCAGACTTTGAGCCCCAGAACCTAACTTGCAGGTAGACTGGGTGCCAATCTTTGGAGGTCAGGAGGGGGAAGCTGAGTGGAGAAATGAAAAGAATATTTCTAACCGGATAGAGAGAGAGAGGAGAGTTTTGAGCTTGTTTCAAAGGCTTCCTCCACTGAGGAAGATTGATACTCTTGCTACCATTGGTATCCTTGATAATTAATATCAAGACAAACCTCGAAAGCAATGCAGATCAGTTTTTTTTTTTAAAGCTGCTTTCGCAATCCAGCTCTTTACCCAAAGTGTCCTCTGCATGTGCATGGACAGGAGACTCATGAGGGATATGAGACCATAGGCCTCCAGCAGCCTGCCACAACTGTAGCATAAAGCTACCATCATTTGCTCTAAACTTTCTATAAGGAATCAAACACAAACACTGGCGAGATTTTAAGGGACTTTGACTAGTTAGCTATGGCTTGGCAAGGTAAGGTCACAGCCAACCTGGCTTAAAATGTAGGACCTGTCCGCAAGAAAAAAGCTCTATAGAGGGATGCAATTATTTATCAGCTGGGTCTACAAGGAGAGATGCATCCTCCAGCAGTATGGTGGATGCTTTGATAAGGAGGGACACTGCTGGATCCACAGTGAAGGCACCACTTTTTTTTTTTTTTTTTAATAAAAGCCCTATTCAAACAGGTACACGGCTAATAGATGCTTGGGGGAAGCAAACATCTTGTCAGGGTGTTTCCAGTCTCTCCAAGAGGAAGACTTGGAACAGTGGACACAATGTGAAAGTCTTTGTGATCTCAGGACCTCTAAGGTACCCAAAAACACTGTTAAGAGCAAAAGGATCCTCTAGTTTCAGGAGCCTGTGCACTGCATCAACAGGAGCAGACATGGTTTCCTAACTTGGGAGCAATGGCAAAGGACTGCATATCCTCAGAGGCAAGCTTGTTAGGGGAAAAAGGGATTTTATTATAACTTACCGTGAAATCCTTTTCTCTGAGTTCACTGACAGACGCAGCCTTCTTATGACACGTGGGGTTATGCTCATATTACTAGGAGTAGACTAGGCAAAAATGAAACAAAAGCATAGGTTGGCCCCTCCCTGGGGGCCGTCCTCACCTTAGCATATAATCCCCCTGCTCTGCATAGCACATCAGTTCGTAACAAGCCGTACAAACTCAACACAGAGGGGTGGGTGCTGCGTCTGTCAGTGAACTCAGAGAAAAGGATTTTACAGTAAGTCATAATAAAATCCCTTTTACTCTTGCGTTCACTGACAGACGCAGCCCTCTTATGACACATGGGGACGTCCCAAAGCTGTGCCAATCAAGAGGGGTGGGCAAACTATAACAACTGTACATACCAGAAAAGGCCCTCTCAGGCGGCGCTAATCACGCCTACACTGCCGCTTGAAATACTTTGCGGCCAAAAGCAGCATCCGAAGATGCTGAAACATCAATTTTGTAAAACTTCGTAAACGTGTGCACTGAGGCCCAAGTAGCCGCTTTGCACACCTGAGACACCGAGGCCTGCTGTCTAAACGCCCAGGAAGTACTAACTGCCCTGGTGGAATGAGCCTTGCCCCGAATCTCATATGCATGCGTCACGGTCTTCCTGATCCAACGAGAAATGGTAGCTGACGAGGCCGCCATGCCTTTGCGCGACCCTTCCGTCAGCACAAATAAAGTATCAGACTTCCGAAAAGAAGCTGTAAGAAACAAATACACCCACAAAGCCCTCACCTAACTAATATAGGCCTTCCAGGTCCTATGATAAATCTTACGTGAGGTACTTTTACGTGCTTCAATCATAGTAGGGATCACAAAGTCTGAGACACCCCTATCTCTCAACACCTGGGCCTCAATAGCCAAGCCGTCAAAGCCAGCGAGGGTAAAGCAGGGTGCAAGATGGGCCCCTGAGATAGTAGGTCTTCGTGAAGTGGAAGATGCCACGGAACATCTGTCACCATCCGTACTACTCCGGCGTACCAAGGACGCCGAGGCCAATCCGGAGCTACCAGGATTGTCGGGATCCCCTCTGCTTCTATCCTGCGCAGAACCTGCGGTAGAAGCTTTAGAGGAGGGAAGATGTACAGTAGCCAATACCGACCCCAGGGCGCTACCAGTGCGTCCGAGGCGACCGCCAACGGATCTTTTGTTCTGCACACAAAGGTCTGTACCTTGTGATTGAACCTGGAGGCCATGAGGTCCACCTCTGGTGTGCCCCACTTGAGCCAAATCTGGCGGAACACTTCTGGATGTAGGGACCATTCCCCTTGATCCAGAGTCCGGCGGCTGAGAAAGTCCGCCTGCCAATTTTCCACGCCTGGGATGTAGATTGCAGAGAGAGCTGGCACGTGAAGTTCTGCCCACCGAAGGATCAGAGCCGCCTCCGCAGCTGCTGCCGAGCTTCTTGTTCCACCCTGTGGCATTGTCCGACTGAACCTGGAAAGGGAGGCCTCGCAGCCTTTCTGACCAACGGGACAGACAAAGTCTGATTGCTCTCAGTTCCAGTACATTTATTGGAAGACTGCACTGACCAATGACCCTGGGCAGAGAACTGACCCAGGACCCCTCCCCAGCCCGATAGGCTGGCATCGGTCGTTACTATCGACCAATTGAGGGGGAGAAAACATTTTCCCAACCTTAGGACCGGAGCCCGAATCCACCAAATCAAGGATCCTTGGGACTGATGATCCAACCTGATCAGTCTGTCTAGGGATAGGGGAGATTTGTCCCATTGTGACAAAATCACCTTCTGCAAGAGCCGAGTGTGACTCTGGGCGTAAGGTATCGCTTCGAAAGTCGACACCATGAGCCCTAACACTCACATACAGAACCGTAAGGAGGACCACTGGCGTGATAACAGGGTTCGCACTGCTGCCTGAAGTGTCAGGAGCTTGTTTGGTGGTAAAAACACCCTTGCCTGCACCGTGTCCAGAATCAGATCCAGGTATTACAGCTGGCAGGATGGAGTCAACGATGACTTCTGCAGGTTGACTAGCCAACCGAACTCCTCTAACGTGGACACCGTAATTGTCACGTTCTCCTCCAGAGCCGCAGCAGACTCTGCTCTCAGGAGTAAATCATCAAGGTATGCTACTACCGCGATACCTCTCTGTCTCAGCAGCGCCAGCATCAGGGCCATCACCTTGGTGAACACTCGGGGAGATGAAGCCAACCCGAAGGGAAGTGCCACAAACTGGTAATGCAGGTCCCCCACTGCGATGCGTAAAAAACGCTGGTGACTGTGACAAACTGGAACATGGAGATACACGTCCCTGATATCCAGGGACGCCATGAATTCCCCTTGGTGCAGGGCGGCCACTACCGAGCGGATGGACTCCATCCTGAATCTCTTCGTCTTTACGAAGCGGTTTAATGCCTTCAGGTCCAGAACTGGCCTGACACCGCCCTTTTTGGGCACCACAAAGGTTTGAGTAAAACCCGTGAAATCTTTCCACCATGGGTACCGGTACAATCACCCCCTGTTCTGCAAGCGCCCGAACGGCGGCTAGAAGCACTTCCCAACGCCCCTGAGGGAGTCTCAGGTTTGAAGGGAAGAACCTTTCTGGGGGCAGAGAGATTAATTCTATCCTGTACCCGGAGGACACCACCTCCAGTACCCACCGATCGGTGATGCGGGCAGTCCATCTGTCTGCGAACCCCAGCAACCGGCCCCCCACCCGTGAGTCGGGCGGGGGCAACTCATTATACGGAGGTTGATTTATCCTTCGCTTTTTTGGACTTATGCTGCCAGGGCTTTTTACTGTGCCCAGCGGAAGCCTTACTGGACTTGAAGCCCTTACCCGCTGAGCCGGGTGCCCGAAAAAACTTCTTCTGACCTGAAGAAACAGGGCCCTGCCTACGGCGAAAATCCCGCTG
>BLSH010416625.1:11406-29564 GCA_018402905.1 Glandirana rugosa
CAGTAGTTTTGTTCACGGGAGTTACTTTATAAAGTCAAGAAAAGGACACGGTTGGATTTTACAACCCCAAAGGGAGTAAAAAACAGAATTACTCTTACCAGGGGTCCTGTTTATCTCCCACTTAGAGTTCTCGTTCGAGTGTCTGTCTTCAATTCCTTTCACAGAATCCCATAACCACAATTACATCCATTAGACCCAGGGTCCGTCCGCTGCAGACGTGGGGACTCCTAGAGGTGAAAAGGAATCGAACATTAATCTCAACTCGCTTGTGGACCTTCAAGCCCAAGACGACCAGGCAGGCTTGAAGCCCTGTTTCAGGCCCAGGCGTGCGATCGTTCGGGTTCCGTCCGGACCCGGACCCGGACTTTGTCCCGAAGTTCGGACGGACCAGCAGAACCCGAACTTCCAGGTGTTCGCTCAACTCTAATTACAAGCTAAGGAAAAGTGGAGATCCTCAGGGGTGCAGACGTCGCCTGCCTGGGACCCAGATTACCTACATTAACACCAATACCCTAAGACACTTTCCTTAACTTCTGTCTGTGAGCTTGCTCTTGAGATTCACCCTCTATTTGTCCTGGGGACCATTCTCATTAAGACAAAAAATGAGGGAAACCCCAACATTTTAGGTTGGCACAGGAAAAGAACTGAAATATTTCATTGAGGGCACTTGTTTTGATGACAACTGCCTAAGGGGGATTTCTCTTATTTAGAAACAATATCCTATGATTTTCTATATCTATAGAAAAGGTGAAGGTTATTCCAATCAACAGGATACAGAATCATTGGCATGGGTTTAAAAAATGAAAAAGAATATTTGGTTTTATACATACTTTTAAACTCCATTTTTATTTCTAATTAAATTACTGTGTTTGCTTTGGGCACTCAGCTTCTTTGCCGTGGCTGAAACTGCTGCCCTATAAACCAAAACTAACTAATCAGTTATGTAATCAACCAGTGCAACAATTAATTTGGTGATTATAGGATCGATCAAGATCAACCGGACACAATGGGTAGCCATCACAGTCATAGCAGGCCATTTGACTGTTGCGGTGTCCATAAGTGCAGGGGGTCTAATTTTTGATATGCATGTTAATATAAAAAAGGCGAATCAATAAGCAAATTAGTGATCTCCATAAATTCACAGCAGCACATACAGTGCATACAAATATGTACTTCCAAACATATATACAGGTGACAATTTTATAAGAAAACAATCAGTGCAAATATAATATAAATCACACTCAGCTAAAAGCTGCTGACACAGGACTAGTGCTTTCACTTCACCAAATATAAAAATAAATAACGAAATATTGTGCAGCGCTGTAAACAAGTGCTAAATAATAAAAAAATGCCCAAATATTTGTGCAAAACATGCAATTAGTGATTCATAAATTAGTACATTTATACTTCTAAATAAAGTGCCAAAGTCTCTGCACAAACTATGCAATTAATAAATAAATAAACGTAATCAATTTATATTCATGTGCAATTCATAAAAAAATGAACAACTCAGCAAGCAGCAGGTTCACAAATATTTAAAGTGCATCCAAAATTCCTTCAACAGGGGCATCACAGCAGAGTAAAATATCTAAAGCCAAAGAGGTAGAAGAGTAGAGTCCCCGATATGTGCATAGAAAACACTCGCTATGCATATCAATATCCTCCACCAGCTATATTGGCCGCTCACCTTACTAAAGGGTTTAAAGTGCATTCATCCCTATCCTGGGATATAACAGGCAGCCGATATACACTTCCAATAATGTTTCTTTAGATCGTGTTCTCTGGGTAAATCTCCGATCCTCACAAACCATAAATCAATGATGCATGGGAAAAAAAAGCAAAGGATCTAATGCTCTCCGTTTGAATTATTTATTTAAGCCCCAAAAAGATAATAAACCACTTATAGGATACGGTACTTCAAGCCATGCAAGCTGGATACAGCATAGGATACTCTGTGTAACCACACAGTTGCAATGGCCGTAGCGTGACGTGCAAGCGCAGGCTCCTCCCCTAGACGCGTTTCATCATTGATTGGACTTCCTCAGTAGGGGTGGAGTCTGACAGCCTGACGAGCACCTTTTACACAATACCCCCCCATTTTGGGCAGTGCTGATGTCCTCTCTAGCATCCGATGCATACCGCGCTACAAGTTGAGATGGCCAAGGCTCATCCAATACACCTGTGTGCTGAATCAGACATGGCTGCACCAGAATAGGACGTATCTATACCGGAAGGATTCATAATACTTACGAAGCTCTCCTAGCTTGGGGACACCAGCATATATAAATATCCAGTATATATAAAATAAATACCAAGCCTGCACTTATTGCACTAATCACGGTACCACCACCGTTACACTTCAAGATCCCTTTCAATAAACATATTTATATTTATATAGCAAATCAATTTAAACTACTTAAAATTCCAAATTTTATATAGACAATTAAAATAAAATTTTACCTAACTGAAAATCACATTCAAAGAAATTAGCATAATCAAAACGATATAAAAATAATAATAATAATAATAAAAATTATAAAATTAAAAAAATATTATTATTTAAAAAATCATAAAAAAAGAATAATAACACCTGATCAATATCCTGATATTAAAATATATTAAAATCAAATTTAACAAGACACCACCGGATTAATTCTTTTATATTTTTTGCAATTTTATCTGTCACTTATAAAACAATTGAGGTCAAAGTCCACGTTTAACCCTTGGCCTCAAATATCCTTTCGGATATTTGAGGCCAAGGCCCTGACCCCTAGAGGGTTAAACGTGGACTTTGACCCAAATTGTTTTATAAGTGACAGATACAATTTAAAAAAATATAAAAAAAATAAAATAATTAATCCAGTGGTGTCTTGTTAAATTTGATTTTAATATATTTTAATATCAGGTGTTATTATTCATTTTTTATGATTTTTTAAAATAATAATGAGTTGAGTACAAGGAAGTATGGGATTATAACGGTGCCAAAAAAAAAATCAAAAGAAAAAATAATTTTTATAAAAATAACAAGTTTATTAATACAAAGATAAAATAACACAGAACTGCATGGTTAAAAGCAATGCATATATAGTAACGTTGCCTTCATTACAGTGTATTCTGGTGATGAAGAGTAGTAATCAAAGGTATTCCTACATATTTCGCCTGTATAGGCTTCCTCAGGGAATTTGAAGATCACCCAAGATGTAATACTATGCAAAAGAGAAAAGATCACATTAGTGAACACATAGCTATATTGTATACATCATATCAACACTGCAAGCTCAGGCCAACTCCCGTTTGCAACCACTCATTCAAATGTCCGCCAGGATGCCCCAAGCCCATGTACGTCACAGCGGGGGAGGGGGTAAAGCGTGTCCACAGGGGACATCGAAAGCCCAACTAGAGAAGAAAAAAGTATGTATGTATGTCTATAAGAATACCACTCATAGTGCCACAGGAAGAAAAAAACTCCCATGGCACAAAGGAAGCATACAGAAAGAGACATAGTGATGTGTGGCTACCAGAGCCTACATATTACTTACTTGGCACAGGCAACGATATATTGGAAAAAATGGGGGAAGCCACTATCGGTCATGCAATGGTTGAATTGTGCAGAACGATAAGGGACTGGATATTATGAAAGAAAAAAACAACAAACCTATATTTTTTTAGAAAAAGGTGTTGCATACAAAAAGGTTGTTCATATAATGACAACAATATGATGTGCAATACTGGACTGCGAGTGTGGACATGACGGCACCACTGCGCATGCGCCCGAGCCAAACCCTCATCGCGGCCTACAACAACCATGATCCCGTGTGGGGTCACATGAGATCAGGCCGACCACACGAAGGGAAGCAAGAGGCGGGCAGAGGATGTCCCGGCATATGGTACCCTCCCTGGGAGGCTTGTGGTCGACGTAGCAACATTGACGGCGAGAATCAGTCAATGAGGCATGGATGTCAAGAGAGGGTGGGACTAGGAGGCAGACCAGGCGGCGCCATAGACGCTGTGATACAAAGCTGTCTAACGTCCATATGGGCACGCCATCTACCACTCCAACCCCAAAGTCACACGGGATATGGGGCAAACCGGTCGGGCACGAACGGTGGGCACAAACACTAATATGGGGATGAAAAAAAGGGATTTTATTATAACTTACCGTAAAATCCTATTCTCTGAGTTCACTGACAGACGCAGCCTTCTTATGACACATGGGGTTATCCTCATATCACTAGGAGTAGACTAGACAAAAACAAACAAAAGCATAGGCTGGCCCCTCCCAGGGGGCCGTCCTCACCTTAGAATATAATCCCCCTGCTCTGCATAGCATACCAGTTCGTAACAAGCCGTACAAACTCAACGCAGAGGGGTGGGTGCTGCGTCTGTCAGTGAACTCAGAGAAAAGGATTTTACGGTAAGTTATAATAAAATCCCTTTTTCTCTTCCGTTCACTGACAGACGCAGCCTTCTTATGACACGTGGGGACGTCCCAAAGCTGTGCCAATCAAGAGGGGTGGGCAAACTATAACAACTGTACCCAACAGAAAAACACCCTCTCAGGCGGCGCTAACCGCGCCTATACTGCCGCTTGTAATACTTTGCGGCCGAAAGCAGCATTCGAAGATGCTGAAACATCAACTTTGTAAAACTTAGTAAACGTGTGCACTGAGGCCCAAGTAGCCGCCTTGCACACCTGAGACACTGAGGCTTGGTGTCTAAATGCCCAGGAAGTACTAACTGCCCTGGTGGAATGAGCCATGACTGGAAATGGGGGGACCTTGCCCCGAATCTCATATGCATGAGTCACGGTCTTCCTTATCCAATGAGAAATGGTAGCTGACGAGGCCGCCATGCCTTTGCGCGACCCTTCCATCAGCACAAATAAAGAATCAGACTTCCGAAAAGAAGCTGTAGAAATCAAATACGCCCGCAAAGCCATCACCACATCCAAAGAATGCAATTCAACTTCTTTGGGATGCGACGGGTGCGGGCACAATGAGGGAAGAAGAATATCCTCATTTAAATGAAAAGAAGAAACCACCTTCGGAAGAAACGAAGGGGAAGGTCGCAAAACCGCCTTGTCCTTATGAAGGACCAAGTAAGGTGACTTGCAGGATAATGCTGCCAACTCAGACACCCGCCTAGCGGATGTGACAGCCACCAGAAAAGCCACTTTCTGCGACAACAGTCACAAGGGAATATCCCTGATCTTTTCATATGGTGGTTTCTGCAGCACAGAAAGCACCAGATTCAAATCCCACGGGGCCAGAGGCGACCGTATCCGAGGAGCCACATAACGTACCCCCTGTACAAATGTACGGATCAATGAATGAGACACCAAGGGCCGTTGAAAAAGAACTGCCAGGGCCGAAATCTGACCCTTAAGCGTACTTAACGCCAGGTTCTTGTCCAGTCCTTGCTGCAAAAAAGTCAGTACTCTGGACACCATATAAGAGCGGGGGTTCCAACCCCCTGCCTCGCACCAGGCAATATAATCCTTCCAGGTCCTATGATAAATCTCATGTGAGGTACCTTTACGGGCTTCAATCATAGTAGGGATCACGGAGTCCGAGACACCTCTATCCCTCAACACCTGGGACTCAATAGCCAAGCCGTCAAAGCCAGCGAGGGTAAAGCAGGGTGCAAGATGGGCCCCTGAGACAGTAGGTCTTCGCGAAGTGGAAGACGCCACGGAACATCTGTCACCATCTGTACTACGTCGGCGTACCAAGGACGTCGATGCCAATCCGGCGCTACTAGGATTGTCGGGATTCCCTCTGCTTCTATCCTGCGCAGAACCCGCGGTAGAAGCTTTAGAGGAGGAAAGATGTACAGAAGCCGATACCGACCCCAGGGCGCTACCAGAGCGTCCGAGGTGACCGCCAGCGGATCTTTTGTTCTGCACACAAAGGTCTGTACCTAGTGATTGAACCTGGAGGCCATGAGGTCCACCTCTGGTGTGCCCCACTTGAGGCAAATCTGTATGTAGGGACCATTCCCCTTGATCCAGAGTCTGGCGGCTGAGAAAGTCCGCCTGCCAATTTTCCACGCCTGGGATGTAGATCACAGAGAGAGCTGGCATGTGAAGTTCTGCCCACCGAAGGATCAGAGCCACCTCCGTGGCTGCTGCTGAGCTTCTTGTTCAGCCCTGATGGTTCACATATGCCACGGCCGTGGCATTGTCCGACTGAACCCGGACAGGGAGGCCTCACAGCCTTTCTGACCAACGGGACAGGCAAAGCCTGATTGCTCTCAGTTCCAGTACATTTATTGGAAGACAAGCTTCCTGCACTGACCCATGACCCTGGGCAGAGAACTGACCCAGGACCCCTCCCCAGCCCAATAGGCTGGCATCCGTCGTTACTATCGATCGATTGAGGGGGAGAAAGCATTTCCCCAAGTTTAGGGCCGGAGCCCGAATCCACCAAATCAAGGATCCTCGGGACTGATGATCCAACCTGATCAGTCTGTCTAGGGATAGAGGAGATTTGTCCCATTGCGACAAAATCGCCTTCTGCAAGAGCCGAGTGTGACTCTGGGCGTAAGGTATCGCTTCGAAAGTCGACACCATGAGCCCCAACACTCGCATACAGAACCGTAAGGAGGACCACTGGAGTGATAACAGGGTTCGCACTGCTGCCTAAAGTGTCAGGAGCTTGCTTGGTGGTAAAAACACCCTTGTCTGAACCGTGTCCAGAATCAGACCCAGGTATTCCAGCCGGCAGGATGGAGTCAACGATGACTTCTGCAGGTTGATTAGCCAACCGAACCCCTCTAACGTGGACACCGTAATTGTCACGTTCTCCTCCAGAGCTGCAGCAGACTCTGCTCTCAGGAGTAAATCGTCGAGGTAAGCTACTACCGCAATACCTCTCTGTCTCAGCAGCGCCAGCATAGGGGCCACCACCTTGGTGAACACTCGGGGCGATGAAGCCAAGTGCCACAAACTGGTAATGCAGGTCCCCCATTGCTAAGCGTAGAAAACACTGGTGACTGTGACAAACTGGCACATGGAGATACGCGTCCCTGATATCCATGAATTCCCCTTGGTGCAGGGCGGCCACGACCGAGCGGATGGACTCCATCCTGAATCACTTCGTCTTTACGAAGCGGTTTAATGCCTTCAGGTCCAGAACTGGCCTGACACCGCCCTTTTTGGGAACCACGAAGAGGTTTGAGTAAAACCCGCAAAATCTTTCCCCCATGGGTACCGGTACAATCACTCCCTGTTCGGCAAGCGCCCGAACGGCGCCTAGAAGTGCCTCCCGACGCCCCTGAGGGAGTCTCAAGTTTAAAGGGAAGAACCTTTCTGGGGGCAGAGAGATGAATTCTATCCTGTACCCAGAGAACACCACCTCCAGTACCCACCGATCGGTGATGCGGACAGTCCATCTGTCTGCGAATCCCAGCAACCGGCCCCCACCCGTGAGTCGGGCGGGGGCAACCCATCATGCAGAGGTTGATTTATCCTTCGCTTTTTCGGACTTATGCTGCCAAGGCTTTTTACTGTGCCCAGCGGCAGCCCTACCGGACTTGAAGCCCTTACCCGCTGAGCCGGGTGTCCGAAAAACTTCTTCTGACCTGAAGAAACAGGGCCCTGCCTACGGCGAAAATCCCGCTGCTTCGGCTCTGGAAGGAAAGTACTCTTCCCTCCAGTGAAATCCTTAATGATTTCATCCAACTGTGGGCCAAACAGACGCCCTCCCTGAAAGGGAAGATCTGCAAGAGCTTTTTTTGAAGCCTGGTCACCCGGCCAAGAGCAGAGCCACAGCACCCGCCTGATAACAATTGCAAAAACAGACATTTTAGACAACATGGGAAGAAGGTCCAAGGCAGCATGGCAAATGTAGCAGAGACCCTCTTCCAAATGTTGCACCCGCTGCACCTCAGCCTGTGCACACTCACAAGTTAAACCAGTGTGCAGTGTGGCAGCATGCTCGTGAAGAGATTGTGCCGCCATCGCAGCCGCTAGAGCTGGCCGCATGGCTGACCCAGCCAACAAGAACAGTGTCTTAGACACTGTCTCCGTGCGGCGATCGGCCGCCTCCCTAAAAGGCGGCAACCCATCCAAGGGAATGGTCGTTGCCTTATTCAGACGAGCCACTGGGGGGTCCACCGTTGGGGACGCCCATCTCTTAGTAAAGCTATCCTCAAAGGGGTAGCGAACAGCAAAGCTCTTAGGAAAAGCAAAGGAATTTGGTGGCCGTAGCCATTCCTTGAACACCGCCTGTTCAAACACCTGATCATACGGGTAAGCCCTAGGGGACCTAGGGGGTTTAAGTAGTCCACAAACATATGTGGACTCGTGCAACTCCCCTGCTTGGTCAAGCTGCATGGAGTCGCGGATATCAGTGATCAGAGCGGCCACTATCGCCTTATCACGCGAAAAAGGAGCCTCCTGATCACCTTCGCCGTCTGAGGGCAGTTCACCCTCTGATAGGACCACAGGTGTGACCACCGAGGTACTTTCTGCATCCGAATCCTCCCCTGAGGACTGAGGGGGGGGGCGTTTCTTGGGGCCCCCCAGAATCGGGTCCCCCGCCTGGGGAAAGAATTCCCCAAATACCGCCCTCAGCTGTTCCAAGGACACCAAGGTTCCTGGAGTGGATTGTTTATCCGCAGGTACCCCTGCCATAGCATTGCCAGCCTCTGACATCCCAGCCTTCTGGCACCCCCTCTGTGTGACCACCACCGGCGGCGAACGAGCAGTGATCCACCGAATGGCGGCGAACCGCTTAATGCAGTGCTCCAAACGGTCAGTGCAAGGCACGGTGATCCACACCGAATAGCGGCGAACCGCTTAATGCAATGCTCCGAACGGTCAGTGCAAGGTGTGGTACTGCGGGGGGGGGGGAGTGGGGGGAGAGATAATCCTCAAAGGGGTACCACCCAGTGTGTCCCTACTAACGGACCCCCACCGGTCGGCTACCACAGCAGCCGCCCTAGGGCGGAAGAGGGGCCCACTCACCAATCCGACGGGCGCAGCGGGTAGCCACCCGGAGCACACTTACTTCCCCATAGAGAGGCATGCTGCTGGCCAGACCTCTGGACAGGCAAACCAGTCACTGGGCTCTAGTGGGTTTTAGCCACTGGCTGCCCACACGGAACGGGCGCTATGCGGCGGGCCCCCGCTAAGGGTAGCTCGCATAGTGTCGGCCGGACTGGGGAAAGTTTTGGATTTGAGATATCCTCTATACCACCAGCCGGCTTCTTGATAGCAGTCTTCATCAGAAAAACTGTTCAGGAGACAGCAGATCCCATAGGGAACCATGTTTATTCCTTGCACTAGGCAATTAAAAAACTGGTGTGCTATGCAGAGCAGGGGGCTTATATGCTAAGGTGAGGACGGCCCCCTGGGAGGGGCCAGCCTATGCTTTTGTTTGTTTCTGCCTAGTCTACTCCTAGTGATATGAGCATAACCCCACGTGTCATAAGAAGGCTGCGTCTGTCAGTGAACGGAAGAGTAAACCCCACTGCAGTCAAACCGAGCTTGCTGTGCTGGAAATACAAATGACAACAATAAACAAAAGCAAAAAAAGAAAAAGGAAAATATCTTTTTAGATAGCCATCTAAGAATGAAAAGAGGCAAATACATATGTAATTGGCAGCAAACAACAATCATACATTATTACCAATCCAATATAGTATATATGAAACCATAAATGTGCGGTGCTTAACCCCATAAATGCTCAATATCTACCAATACCAAGCATATAATGTGCAAAAAACCACAGTAAGTAAATTCATATATAAGTGCTAATGCATTGAGCAATCGGTAAACATGTACAAAATATCGCAATCAATTTTTGAAAGTGAAAAAAATTTCAGGGGTCTGGCAGGCAGCAGGTATAACACTCCCAATGGTAATTCACTTCCAGGTGTAACCTCCAATCTTTCCAATGCTTAGAACAATATTATACTTTCAAGTGAATTTCCAGTGCTCCCGCAATACATTAGCACATGGAAAAAAAGGGACAAGATCTAATGCTCTACGTTTAAAAGTTTAATATCGCCCCACATAACAATAAAATCACTTACAGGAAGCTGCACATAAAGCCGTGCGAGCTGGATACCGCATGCAAAGTACTGTGTAAGGATACACAGTTACGATGGCCGTAGCGTGGCGTGCAGGCGCAGGCTCCTCCCCCTAGACGTGTATCGTCACCGATTGGACTTCTTCAGTCCCCTTACTGAAGAAGTCCAATCGGTGACAATTCACTTGAAAGTATAATACTGTTCTAAGCATTGGACATATTGGAGATTACACCTGGACGGGAATTACCATTGGGAGTGTTATACCTGCTGCCTGTCAGACCCCTGGAAGGGGATAATGCCTGTTTAACCCTTGAGTCAGGTGAGCAGTTAATGTAGCTGGTGGAGGATAGAGATATGCACCAAAAGTTTTTCCACGCACTTATCGGGGGTCTCCAGTCTATGATCTTTCTGCTTATGGATCTATCTCTATGTTTAAACGTCCCTGTTTTAAGAAAATTTCATTTTTTTGATGAACTTTCCCTTGCTGCTTGCTGGTTTTTTTTTTCACTTTTATGAATTGCACACATTGTTTATATGCTTGTATGATCTTTCTGCTTATGGATGTATCTTTATGTTTAAGCTTCCCTGTTTGAAGGGAAAGTAAGATGAACTTTTTTGACTTTCCCTTGTTGCTTGTTGATTTTTTCACTTTTAATTTTTTTGGCAGAATGGTTACAAAAATTGATTGCGATATTTTGTACATGTTTACTGATTGCACAATGCACTATTAGCACTTATATATGAATTTACCTATTGTGGCTTTTTGCACAGTATATGCTTGGTATTGGTAGATATTGAGCATTTATAGGGTTTAGCGCTGCACATTTATGGTTTCATATTGTTAATGAGTGGAGTGAAAGCACTTATCTTGTGTCAGCAGCTCTTAGGTTGGATAGATTGATTTGCGCTGATTGTTTTTTATTATTTTAGTCAATATAGTATATAATAAAGCATGTCAAATATTGGTGTCTGTTTGTCTGGGACTAAGGAGGAAGGGAAACCCAGACATGGAAGGTCAGTGTGTAAAGGAGAGATGGTGTCTAATTGCAGTGAAAGGAGGGGGCAATTCAGACCCAAGTATGAATCAGAGGACACTTAAATGGACTTATAGAAAAGGCATAAAGCTAAGATTTTCATTGAGTCCAGGATATTAAATGACTTGGAGAATATATATCCAGCGTGATTCTAACTGTAACAGTGCCTGATCAATACCACCACCTTGTATGTGGGTGGGTATATGTTCAAGTACCATAAACCTGACCATGCGATGATCAAAGTCATGGCACCTACCTATATGGGTGTTCAAAGTTGTAGTAGTTTTTTCAAAATAGGGTTAATGTGGTCCTTGATATGCTTGAAAAAGGGCATTTAGTTTTGCTTATGTAGAAAGCTCCACATAGGCACCTGGCAAGATATACCACTCCCACTGTCTGGCATGTAACCCTATATTTAATGGTGTGTGTTTGTCCATTTGGTAACACTATGGATTGTGAATTTACTAAGTATTGACAAAATTGGCATTTGCCACAAGCAAAGGTACCTAGTTGTTGTGGATTAAGTCTGTTATTGGGGTCATCGAAATTACTTTTTACCAGGTTGTCTCTAAGAGAGGCAGCTCATTTGAACGTAATCTCTGGATAAGATTTGACATATTTGCCGATAATGGGGTCTAAAGACAATAATGGCCAGAATTTCTTAAGAGCTGTCATAACTTGGTCCTGCTGTCTAGAATATTTAGTGATCAATCTGACAGTTTGAGCATTTGTAGATTTTTTTCTCACGAAAGATTAAAGATTTCCTGTCTTGTTTGACTACCTTGTTATATGCTCTCTTTAAGCATCTGTGACTATGCTCTCAATGAGGTACTTGGGGTGAGAGCTGGCAACCTGCAATATCACATTGCCAACAGATGGCTTCCTATACAGGGAAGAACCTAGTATCCTATCTCGGCCAATGAATATTTCCACATCCAAAAATGTAATTTTTTCCATATCACAATTCATTGTAAATTTTAAATTAAATTCATTTACCAAAATATGTTTCATGAACAAATCAAGTTCATCTTTGGTATCACCCCAAAATAGCAGCACATCGTCTATATAATGATGCCAGGAAATCACATGGTGAAGAAGGTGGAAAATATCCTCACGTGCAAAAGGATCCTTCTCCCAACCCCCCAGGTACAGATTGGTGTAGGCAGGGGCACATCTGGTGCCCATGGCTACGCCCTGCACCTGGATGATCCAAATAGAAAAACATTACCAGTCAGGATTGACCTTAATAGGTCAATAATAAAGTTGTTGTAGATTTGGGCTGACTGGCCCCTTTCTTTGAGACAATGAGCTATCGTCTCCAATCCTTTAGTGTGGGGAATCGAATTATAAAGACTTTCTGTGTCTATAGCTACTAGCCAGGTGTTCTCTGGCAAGTACAAACCTTCAAGCATTCTTAAGAGATCAATGGTATCTTGCACGTATGAAGTTAAGGAGGTAACATGAGACTGTAAATATTGGTCAAGTAATGTGCTAGCATTTTCCATTATATTACAACAACTTGAGATAATAGGCCTACCAGGTGGGGAGGACATGGACTTATGTATTTTTCGAAGAGCGTAAAATGTAGGAACGTTAGGTTCCTTAATGTTCAAAAACTGCCAAGTGAACTTGTCTATGGTGCCCTGATGATAGGCACCAAACACAAGGGCATGAAACTACTGATGAATGTTATCGACTATCGTTTTTCTGATGGGTCTATACCACTCCCTATTTGAGAAGATATCCATACACATTGTTGTGTATTGATCATAATCCATAACTACCAGATTTCCACTTTTATCTGCTGGTTTTATTACTATCTGTGTATTGTTTTTTAAGGTGACTTTAGCATATTTATGTGCTTTGGATAAATTATCACAATGGAGGTTTTTTACAGAAAGTTTTTCAATCTCTCGTGAGATTTGTTGCACAAATGCCCAGATTGTGGGATTGGTATGCAAAGGAGGGAATGATCTTGATTTTGGTTTGAAACTGGTTGGAGGGGGGAAAGATACCCCAGATATTGCGATGCCACTAGCACCTGGTGGGAGTGGCTCGTCAATAGCCAGATCTTGGTCTGCCTCTTCCCAAAGTTCCATAAGAATATGAAGAGCCTGTGAATCATCAGTAGTAGACAAGTCCATATGAGTGGATAACTCAATTGGGTTAGTTGAGTGTTCTATGGAAGAAGAAGATATATCATATGGTACTTTAAACATCAGTCTTCGTGCAAAGAGATGAATATCTTTAATTGTTTGAAATTTATCCATATTGGATTCTGGACAAAATGAAAGGCCTTATTTAAGTACCTCGGCCTCACATGGAGATAGAACGTAGGAAGACAGATTAATAATTTCAAGTTCATCTCTAGTATCTGAATAGGTAGAATAATCAGTGGTATTTAGATGTGGAGAAAAATCATGTCTCTTGTTGATAAGGGTTACATTTTGGGAAGGGAGTTGTCTATTGAAGGATTCAGAGTAGGGTCTGCAGCCGTCACTATAAAAATAGGAGCAACTTTTGAGTCTCTCTGGGGTAAAGGTGTAACATCAGAAGCATTGGTATTGATATTTGTGTCACTCACCTTGGTAACAGTAGAGGAAATCAAAGGGGAAACAGAGGATATGAGTGCAGAAGAAGTGACCAAAGGATCAGATGCAGAAATATTAGAACCCGGTGCGAGTATTGGTGACTGGTGAGGAACTGGAAATAATCATGAGGAAATATGCTTAGGGTGAGTAGATGGCGGTTGTCGCTTGGGGATGGATACATGGGTACGACGTGTAGAATCCATGATGAATAGGGGATTGACTGGATGAAAGAGAAGACGCAGAAGACAAATTAGTGCATTCACTGGTGTGCTTTGGAGGTGATGGAGCCCTATGTGCAGAAGATTTATTATTTGTGACATTATTCTATTTGTAGGCATACCCATTTTCATGTGCCAATTTATCTCTTAAAAATTTGGTTTCCTTTTTATTAATAATTTCTTTGGTGTATGTCTCAATATGTTCCTGTAGCTGGGTCTCCCTCTGTTTGTAGAGGGTTGTAGCAGCCACTAGAACATAATCGTTATGCCATTTCTGGACTTGGATGTCCAGGAGTGCAATTTCTTTGTCATATTGTTTCCCAAGGAGTAAGAGCATACCCTAAAAGCAAGACGTTAAATTGTGTTCCCATGCTTTTTTAAGGGTGTCATCAATTCTCCTCAAATTGGGGAAAATTTGCACCCTCAAATCCCATGGGATAACTAAATTATTTGAATATTTTTCAAAATATTTTTTGTGCCAAAAAAGGCGTACTTTTTTCTCTAATCTACGTTGTAATCTGACAAAAGTGTTAGTTAATTCTACCTCTGAAATTTCAGCAGCATCCTGTGAATTTTGAACCTTGGTCATGAGAGTGTCCCATTCCTCTCCACAAAAACCTGCCTTAGTAGACCAACCTGAACAGACTATATGTGAATAAACTTCAATTATGATACAGTTGTGGAAATACAAAAATATACAACAAATAATTCTGTTATACTGACTAAATACAAAAAAACAAAAATATAGGATATATCGCAGTGTCACCAGTAGACCAAGATTATTGGTGAATTGAATCACCCAAACGGCATCTGATGACCAATACAACTATCTTTAAATAATAATATTTTTTTATAATTTGTATTTATTTATTTTTTTATATCGTTTTGATTATGCTAATTTTTTTAAATGTGATTTTCAGTTAGGTACAAATTTATATTACTTATCTATATAAAATTAGGAATTTTAAGTAATTTAAATTGATTTGCTATATAAATATAAATATGTTTATTGAAAGGGATCCTGAAGTGTAACAATGGCGGTACCGTGATTAGTGCAATAAGTGCAGGCTTGGTATTTATTTTATATATACTTAAGACCACTAGGATATTTATATATGCTGGTGTCCCCAAGCTAGGAGGGCTTCGTAAGTATTATGACTCCTTCTGGTATAGATGCGTCCTATTCCGGTGCAGACATGTCTGATTCGGCACACAGGTGTATTGGATGAGCCTTGGCCGTCTCGACTTGTATCGCGGTATGCATCCGGGGGACCAAAATGGGCAGGTATTGTATAAAAGGTGCTCGTCAGGCTGTCAGACTCCACCCCTACTGAGGAAGTCCAATCAATGACGACACGCATCTAGGGGAGGAGCCTGCACTTGCACGTCACGCTACGGCCATTGCAACTGTGTGGTTACACAGAGTATCCAATGCTGTATCCAGCTCGCATGGCTTGAAGTACCATATCCTGTAAGTGTTTTATTATCTTTTTGGGGCTTAAATAAATGATTCAAAGGAAGAGCATTAGATCCTTTGCTTTTTTTTCCATGCATAATGTCAGATGTAACCGGTAATCATACAAGGTACCTCATGTCCCCCACGTCATCCAGTATGGAAACTAAGTAACGTGCTAAGCCCTCAAGGGGTGTGCTGCATGAAGGATCAAGGACCCTAAGCCTGAAAGGAAGGACTCAGTAATTATCACCCAGTATCCATTCACTGTAAGGATACAGTCGTTAGCCCTATCTCAGTGAAGCATGTCATCTGCAGACAGTAGCTGAGTGGGCTTGAAAGGCTCAATGGGATTAGGTGTTCATCAAGCCGACTCTCAATCCATGCCCTATAGCTGTAGCTGCTACAGCACGCCAGGCACACCTGTAAATAGTAACAGTCGCTGTTCAGTAAGTCTCTGTATATGCTGGCTAGAGACAAGGCACAGTGGCTGTGCTAAACCAAGCAGGAATGAACTGGCATCCGCCCCTCACCCTGTCGTGCCCCAACAGAGGCTGTGAGCATGGCTGGTTCTATGGGTACAATGAGACTCTAAGCATTCAGACAAATAGGACCACAATGGTCCTGTCTCGCCAGCTTCCATGAATTGGGGGGTACCATGTCCATATGCCGTGGGGATGCCGGATGCTGCCACCAGTGTCCATATAGGTGTGCTGCCGTCTGGCTGTCAGTGCTTGTAGGCTTCATGGAGAGCTATCAGCATGGGCTCCAGCTGACTCCAGGCTGTCCCGCGGGGTGGGGGGAGGTTCGGGGCACACGTCCGGCTTGCAGTGGTGGCGCGTTTCGTCCACCAATCTCCGGACTTCCTCGGACAAAATAGATGTACTCACCTATGAATCACTAATTGCATGTTTTGCACAAATACCCGGGCATTTTTTTTATTATTTAGCACTTGTTTACAGTGCCGCACAATATTTAGTTATTTATATATACAGGTATAAAATATGTACAAGAATAGTCTATCTTGAAATCAAACAATGCAAAAAAAATTGCAAGAAAATTCCAAAAAATATAAAAAATGTAAAAAGTCCATTACCATAGAATAAAGAATAAAAAATAAATAGAATTGTTCCTCCTGTGACCAAGTCGGAAGTGGTGAAATGCGTCAGCGTGGCTACACAGCAACTGAAGGTATCGGACATTCTGTCTGCTGACACGGAGAGGTGCAGTATGGAGGCACAGATAGGCGTCTAATGACAGTTTGATCTTACGGGCTTGTTTTGAATGTGGGGGAATTGCTTTTAATTAGTAGACTGAGTTGTTGGTGATTTTACACTGTTGGAGGCGTTGTTTGATTTTGTCTAGCATGCATGTGACGCTGAACTATTGGATGGCATTCTGGAATATCTTGGAGTGATGATAAATCTGCTGGAGCAAAGATTACTAGAGATATGCTACTGTTTCCTTTACGTCTGGTGAGCCTCATTCCATTTGGGTGTTAAACACTTGAAGGTGGTGGATTGGTGATTCATGCACTTCATTCACGAATTAATAATTCTATTTATTTTTTATTCTTTATTCTATGGTGATGGACTTTTTACATTTTTTATATCTTTTGGAATTTTCTTGCTAATTTTTTTGCATTGTTTGATTTCAAGAGAGACTATTCTTGCACATATTTTACACCTGTATATATGTTTGGAAGTACATATTTGTATGCACTGTATGCGGTGCTGTGAATGTATTGAAATCACTAATTTGATTATTAATTCACCTTTTTTATATTACTTTGATATTGAAGTAGCAGCATTTTCACATATTATTTATTTATAGCGCAGTTGCTTTGGGATTGGTGTATGTATGTTAATAGTGAGAATAACAATTTTAGCCAGTTATTAACAAAACCAGAAAATTAAATTTTGCGCCAAGGTATCACTCTTCGAATGTATCCATCATTAACAAACAATAGAGACCATGCTCTAACTCACTGGAGATGAGGAAGAGGAAGAGATGTCAAGGAAATCGAAGATGTGCACAAAACTTGCACTTGTTTATAATAATTCTCAAGTGACAACTAGACGTGCCCTAACTTGCACGCGTGCCCGTGCACATGCCCATGCACGTGAGTGTGCAGAAATACTTGGTACTCACTTGCCTATTTAACCACTTGAATACAGGACGTTTATACCCCCTTCCTTACCAGACCAATTTTCAGCTTTCAGCGCTCTCACACTTTGAATCTCAATTACTCTCTCATGTTACACTGCACCCAAACAAAATTTGTGTCATTTTTTTCACACAAATAGAGCTTTCTTTTGGTGGTATTTAAGAAGCTCTGGGTTTTTTATTTTTTGCGATATAATTGAAAAAAGTGCGAAAATTTTGAAAAAGAAACAATTTTTTTTAGTTTCTGTGATAAAATTTTGCAAATAAGTAATTTTTGTTCATAAATTTTGGCCAAAACCTATACTGCTACCTATCTTTGGTAAAAATAACCCAAATTAGTGGATATTATTTGGTCTGTGTGAAAGTTATAGAGTCTACAAGCTATGGTGCAAATCATTGAAAATTGATCACACCTGATGCACTGATGGCCTATCTCATTTCTTGAGGCCCTGAAATGTCAGGAAAGTACAAATACCCCCCAAATTACCCCTTTTTGAAAAGTAGACATTCCAAGGTATTTAGTAAGAGGCATGGCGAGTTTTTTGAAGTTGTACTTTTTTCCCACAATTCTTTGGAAAATTAAGAAATTATTATTATTTTTTTTTTTTTGCACAAAATTGTCAAAACAACAAGTTATTTCTCACACACAGCATATGCATAC
>BLSH010416625.1:33341-55987 GCA_018402905.1 Glandirana rugosa
GCTACACCCTTGGCCGCGACCTTAGCCCGACCAAGGGCGTAGTGAGGTCACACTTGGACCCGAGTTCCACATACAGTACCGTTTTATTTTGTATCATGTTGTTCACCTTTTATAAGTCGCGTAGTTCATTTATTTCTCTGACTTCCCATACGGTCGACTTGTGTTTTTTCCGATAAGTTTTTGGAAGGTATTTAGTTTTATAGGTTTTTCATATCACGTCGCGTTTTGTTCAGAGATTTTCTTTTTATCTGATAAATTAGCAGGTGATTACTACAACTAAAGAACACCTTTATATCCTTTTGTTATTTAGACCTGCATGTTATCAGGACTGCACGCTGTTTCACTTGGGATTTATTGTTTTCCTATATTTCCACAAGAAATCAACATCATTAGTGGACGATTAAATAGTCTATTTTTCTTTTAGAGACTTGTTTTGCGCTGCACTATACTTTTTGGATATTTTGATTTATGGAAGGTTTTTGAATAGCCTTTTTTGTGTTCAGCTGGCATACCCTTCAGTCTCTTTATTTACTTGATGCGCTGAATATTTTCCACTTGTTGTACTATGTTTTATTTTGCCATGACATACACCTTGAGCCCAGGTTCACACTGGAGTGATGCGGGAACCAGCCCGATTCCAGCGCCGGTTCCCACATCGCATCTCCCCGGCAGGCAGTTCACACTGCCCTCTATGAACCACTGCAGGCGTCAATACAATGTTCATGACAGCCCCAGATCGATTAACAGATCGCAGTGTGAACTGTGGATTCGGTCAGGAATCAGATTGCATGGGTGAGAACACCCATGTGTTCTGATTCCACTGCAGGGAAAAAAAAGTCCCTGCACCTTTTTCAATGCGAGTTCAGTCGTACAACTGGAACTCGCATTGCTCAGACACTGCATGTGATCGGCACCGCAGTGCGGGTGCGAATCACATGCAATGTTTGACATGGCACAAATGTGAACCCAGGTTAAGAGTCACAGCAGCAGAGACAATACAAAGGTAGCTCTTGTATAATCTAGATTGTAGTTAATATCTGTTTCGGTTGCAGCTGCTCACTTGAGTGTTAATGCATCATTGTTTGTTTTTTTCCAGAATTCACTAAAGATTGATAGCACAATAGTCAACAGAACGGAGGCAGCACAGTTTAATAAACTGTCACACAGAACCTTAGTTTGATAACTTTGTGTAACGATGAACAAATGCACTGTCACTGGCTGATACTCTGTTATTTGTCTTGTTGGTCAGCACTTTGATTTGACAAATACTTGATATTTCAAGTTCAAAAACCTTATTATAGGAGTTCTGCTATGTGGTGTGGGTTGAGTGAATATAAGTGGCAGAACCAGCAGGTTACAAAGTTATGGATCTGCTAGAGGACATTATGACAAATCTTACCGTGCAGGAAAAAGCCAGCTGTGTAAAACCCAGGTAGGGACATAACAGAATTCCATAAAATTCTACTCTTAAAAAGCCATCAAATAGGAGTTAACCGCTTGAGTACCAGCCTGTATATATAGCACTCCTTTATTACAAGGCCATTTTTCAGTTTTTAGTGATATGATTGTTGATGATTTGACTGACAATTACTCCATCATGCAACACTATACAAAAATGAATTTGATATCATTTTTTTCGAGACAGATGTAGCTTACCCAATGATTTTTTTTATTTTATCTAAAGAAAGGAAAACAGAACAAACATTTTGAAAAACAAAATGCAACACATTCGTTAAAGCCCTAAAGTCCCCCAAAATTATATATTATATAGAGAATTTACAGTATCTCACAAAAGTGAGTACACCCCTCACATTTTTGTAAATATTTTATTCTATCTTTTCATGTGACAACACTGAAGAAATGACACTTTGCTACAATGTAAAGTAGTGAGTGTACAGCTTGTATAACAGTGTAAATTTACTGTCCCCTCAAAATAACTCAACACACAGCCATTAATGTCTAAACTGCTGGCAACAAAAGTGAGTACACCCCTAAGTGAAAATGTCCAAATTGGGCCCAATTAGCCAATTTCCCTACCCGTTGTCATGTGACTCATTAGTGTTACAAGGTCTCAGGTGTGAATGGGGAGCAAGTGTGTTAAATTGGGTGTTATTGCTCTCACTCTCTCATACTGGTCACTGGAAGTTCAACATGGCACCTCATATCAAATAACTCCCTGAGGATCTGAAAAAAATATAAAGATGGCCTAGGCTATAAGAAGGCTGCCAGGACCCTGAAACTGAGCTGCAGCATGGTGGGCAAGATCATAGAGTGGTTTGACAGGACAAGTTCCACTCAGAACAGGCCTTGCCATGGTAGTTTCTGTTGTCATTATGATATAAAAAAGAGTAATCACAGTTGATTGATAATAAATGGCTTCAGCCAAACACTAACCATGAGTGAAAGAAAGGTTTTTGTGTTATCATTCATATTCTCTGAGAAATGGCCAAGAAATCATAAATTCTGCCAGGGTATGTAAACTTATGAGCACAACGGTATATCAGTTCAGAGTATATAGTGCAGTCAGTATAGTATATATAATGCAGTTTAGAGTATATTGTGCAGTCATTGTAATATAGATAATACAGTGGAGAATATATAGTACAGGCAGTGTAGTATATATAACACAGTGTATTGAAGTGGTTAAGAATAGATATGTGCGGTTAGTTTCGTTCCGAATTAAAATTCGGACAAATTTTCACTTTTCGGAAATTCTGATGTATCTGAATTTCCGAATTACAATAGTACCGAATTTAAACGCATCCGAAATAACGAGAAAAAAAAAATCTGACAAAATTCAAATTTCAAATCATTTTTGAATTGTTTTCAAATACTTTTGGAATTCGAATAGTTTTCAAATTTGAATTTGGAAAGTTTTCAAATCCAATTAGTTTTCAAATTCGAATTCGAAAAATTGTCGAATTTGAATAGTTTTCCAATTTCCAAAGAGAACAAAATAGAATAGAAAACAAAGGAATAGAACAGGAAAAAAAAACAATAAACTAGAAAAGAATAGAACAGAAAACAGAATACAGAAAACAGAGTAAAACAGCTCTGTTCCACTCCACCACATTATATTCTTTCATTTTCTGTTATATTCCCCTCTATTGTAATCTATCTTTTTTCCATTCTATTCCTCCATTTTCCACTCCAACCCAATTCTCCTTGGAATTTGGAAAACTGTTCAAATTTGAAAACGATTCGAAATTGAAAACAATTCGTTATTGAAAACAATTTGAATTCGAAAACTTTTCGAATTCGAAAACTTTTCGAAATGGATTCGATTACTTTTCAAATTCAAAAACTTTTCAAAATTGATTAGAAAACGATTAAACGAAACGAATTCCGAAAACTAATTCAACAAATTAAACTAACCTAACTGAACGAATTTATGTAAATAACGAATCGAAATTAAACAAAACTAATTTTTTCGCTCCGCACATGTCTAGTTAAGAGGAAAAAAAATGGCATGGGGTTCCCCCCAAAATCCATGCTAGACCCTTATCAGAGCATGTAACCTGGCAGGTGAGGATGGGGGGGGCGAGCGTGCACCCCCCCTCCTGAACCATACCTGGCCACATGCCCTCAACATGGAGAGGGTGCTTTGGACCCCCCCAAAGCACCTTGTCCCCACGTTGATGGGGACAAGGGCCTCTTCCTGACAACCCTAAGCTGTGGTTGTCGGGGTCTGTGGACGGGGGGCTTATTGGAATCTGGAAGCTCCCTTTAACAAGGGGACCCCAGATCCTGCCCCCCCCATGCTGCATGCCCGGATAAGGGTCTGGTTTGGATTTTAGGGGGGACCCCACGTCAATTTTTTTTATTTTGGCACGGAGTTCCCCCGAATGGCCAGGTATGGAATCGGGGACCCTATGCTGTTTTTTCCTTGATTTTTTATCTATATTGCCGGGAGCCGGCAATACGTTACAGCCACTAGCAAATTTATATTACATTTTTCCAGGGGCGTTGCTAGGTGGGTAAAAGACCAGGGGCTGAAGCCAGAGAAAATGCGGCACGCAAAGTGCGTCACACTGAAAAATGGGCATTGTTTAAACTAAATGACAGTTGTCAGTTAAATGGGGTGTGGTTCAAAGGGGTGCGGTTTGAGTCTGAGATGAACAAGGGATGGAGGAAGGAAGAAAGAAAGAAATAGTGAGGGAAGGAGAGAGAAGGAAGGAAAGAAAGAGGGATGGAGGGACAGCAGGCCCAGATCCTACGCCAGAATACAATATGTGTATTCCAGAAAGTTTAACAATCAGCAGATAAAGATACTCCAAGCACCTGGTGTTAGCGCTTCAATCATCCCGGCACCACGGTTGTTATGGTGTCAGGATGATTGAAGCTCATTATTTCTATTAATACATTGTAATATAAAATGAAATAGTTAAACTCACCATAAAACAGAATCAGTGGGAGCCCCGAGTGTGTCACTTGCCACCGTCACCAGATGCCATCAGGTGTCCCCAGCAGAGTCCCTCCTTACATTAGGTGTGGGGGGGGAGAGAGAGAGAGAAAGAGGGAGGGAGACAGAAAGAGGGAGGGGGAGAGCACAGATGAACTACAACTCCCAGCACATCAGAGAGAGAGGGAAGGGGCAGAAAGAAAGAATAAGAAATAAACAGAAATAAAGGAGGACCTACAAGTATCAGCATTTCAGAGAGAGGAGAGGGGGAAGAGCCCCCACCCCCTCCTCTCTCTGAAATGCTGGTACTTATAGTTCTTCTGTTATTTCTGTTTATTTCTCATTCTTTCTTGCTACCCCCTTCCCTCTCTCTCTCTGATGTGCTGGGAGTTGTAGTCCTTCTGTGCTCTCTCCCCCTCTCTCTCTCTCCCTCTCTGTCCATTTCTCTCTCTCCCTGTGAGAGAGTGAGAGAAGGGACAGAGAGAGAGAGAGAGAGAGAGGGCCAGAGAGAGCACAGAGGGACTACAACTCCCCAGCAGCCAGCAGAGATGGAAATATGGGCAGGGCAGGGGTCTATGCACCGGTGACTGTACCTCCACTGAGCAGCTCCTTCCTTCAGTTCCTTTCAGAGATCGATTAAGCCAGCCTGTCTCTGTCTCAGTCATGACGTCCATCATAGCTGCCCCACAGTGTCACTCCTGCCTTTTGATTGCAGCGGCACCCTATGTACGTTACACGTCCCGCTCTAGCGGGATTGTACCAGTATGGTGACGTCCATAATAGGCACCACTGCATCAGCCTATTTTGTTAATGGCCGTTCGGGGCTAATAATGGAGTTAGACTGCCCCGAGACCCGGAGCTTTTCGGGGGACCACTCAGGGCTTTAGTCCCCCTCCCGACGCCACTGCCTTTTTCCTTTAGAAATGTCATTTTGCTGCAGCACTGTTCTAAACATCACACAGATGTGCCACTTTACAGGCAGACTAAGGGGACCCCCCAGGCATGATATTTAAAGGAATATTTCATTTTTATTGTTTCACTTTAATCATTATTAAAATCACTGCTCCTGAAAAAACAATTGTTTTAAAAACTTTTTTTGCTGCCATACATGTCCCCTAGGGCAGTAACTGGATCCCCATATACTTTTTATGGCAATAACTAGCATATAAGCCTTTAAAATTAGCACCTTTGATATTTCATATTCGTGTCCCATAGACTTTAACAGGGTTAGCGTGTTCACACAAATTTTTTGCCTGTTCGTGGTGTTCTGGTGCATACCGAACCGGGGGTGTTCGACCCAACTCTATCCAGCATCTCATGTGGCACAGTAGGAAGAGCCAAACAAAGCCAAAGGGAATTCCCAGTTCAATTGACCAGCCAGCCTGCTACCAACCCGAATTCTCATGTCTAACAGTTTGCATTAAAAACAGGGGTTTAGTTAGCACAAATTTGCAAATACACTTGTAAGCTACAGGGCCATTCCATGGCACCCCCGTATTATTTACAGTCCTAACTTTGTAAATTTATAAGAGCCTCCATAGTAGAAACATATGCATTCTCATATATAGATAGAGGGCAGGTAAGCCTGGATGCAGCCCACCCCTCCTTATAGGCACAGAGGTGCACTGGACACCCAGCACATAGCACAATAGCAGCAAAGGTGTCCAGTGCACCCCCTCACCAATATTACATCAGTACAAACAACTGGCCACTATTGGAAGAGCAACAGCAAGCTGCTTATATAAACTGAACTGTATACATAGGCATTATGCGAGCTGATGAAACACAAGAATGAAACATCAGAGAAACTTCAAGAGTTTGTTGACATGTCTAGCAACAAGTCCAAGTAAAGCGGGGGTCACAAACACAGGAAAGTCTTCTCAGAGTAAATACAGGGGTCACAAAGCACCGGAACGCTGTAGAATGGACAGCACTGAGTGCAGGGTGCTAGCAGCTTAAATGGCTGTTTTTGGCACCATTGCTGGCGCACACGCGCACAGGTGCGTGCAAACGCGCAGGGGCGCACGCACACGCTACCTGCGCCCGTGCATAGGTCTACCAATGGCCCCGGATGGTTCCTTACACCAGATGCATGTTGTCGGATGCCAACCTACCTCACAAGTACTGGGGAGAAGCAGTCAATACTGCAACCTACCTACAGAACAGACTCCCATCAAAAGCAATTAAAAGTACTCCATTTGAAATACGGCATGGATCAAAGCGTAGCATAGGGCACATCAGAGTATTTAGCGAGACCTACACCCAAAGACTGACAAAGTGACAATAAGCCGTATTGTTTATTTTGATGAGAGCCCATCACCAGAAACTCTGGTCCCTGAAAGCTGTGAAGTGAATACGCCAAGCAAACCAGAAGCAAAAGGTTGATCAAAGCGAACCTGTGCAGTAATCAGAACAAGATGTTGAACTCACAATCAGGGCAGGTGAAAGGATTTTTGACACCCTAGGCCAGGGGTCTCCAAACTTTCTAAACAGGGGGCCAGTTTACCGTCCTTCAGACTTTAAGGGGGCTGGACTGTGGCCAACAGGAGTAGGAAAGGTCCCAACATCAGAGGGAAAAAACATCTTTGGTATCAGTGGAAGGAATTGTGCCCCATCTTTGGTTTCAGTAGGAGCAGTTGTGCCCCACCCTTGGTGTCAGTGGGAGGAATTGTGCCCCGTGATTGGTGTCATTGGGAGAAATGATGCCTCATAGTTGATGTCAGTGGGAGGAGTTGTGCCCCATTCTTGGTGTCGGTGAAAGGAATTGTGCCCCATCATTGGTGTCATTGGGAGGCATTGTGCCCCATCATTGGCGTAATTGGGCCCGATTTTTGGTGTTATTGGGAGGAATTGTGCGCCATCCTTGGTGTGAGTGGGAGGAGTTGTGCCCCATCATTGGTGTCATTGAGAGGAATAGTGCCCCATTGTTGATGCCATTGGGAGGAATAGTGCCATCTCACTGGTCTCAGTGTGGGGGGGAATTATGCCACATTGTTGGTATCAGTGGATAAAATAGTGCCCCAAGGGCCAGATAAAAGCAAGCAAAGGGCCACATCCAGCCCCTGGGACGCAGTTTGGAGACCACTGCCCTAGGCAAAATCTCATTTTGCCGCCCCCATTGGCTCCACCCCTGACTTCACCCCCTTTGCCCTGCCCATGTGACCTGAGGTGACGCTATACAGGAAGCATCGGCTCTACTTCCTCTATCGCTGGCTCCAGTGTTGCGCTGTCCCTCTAATTACACTACTGGTCAGAGCAGCTGCCTGAGACTGAGTTAGTTACATGCTGCAGCCTGCAGAGCCTGCAGACTCGGAGGGAAACCAGCGGGCGGGCGCCCCTAGGCAGCAGTGAGCGCTAGGCGGTGGCCTATTTTGCCTAGTGGTAGCACCGGCCCTGCTCACAATACCTAAACCAAGTTTCCCACCAGATCCTGCTGAACTGTCTGAAGTCAGAAGGTCCACTCGGACTACAAAGGGGATACCACCCCGCAAGCTGTCATACTCTGTCAAAACAGCAAACTTGAACCAACATCCTGGGAAGACATAGAAAAACTGCCGAAACGTGAAGCCAATATAAAAGGAGAAAGGCAACAGAAGAAAAATTAAAGTCACTTCAAGAAATTAAAACCTTGATACTTACAGAGCTCCCTCCTATCCGCAAAACTATAGGAAATAAGTGGACTTTAAAAGTAAAGTCAGAGGCAGAAAGGAATATCCACAAAATACAAAGCCAGACTAGTTGCAAGGGTTACTCCCAGAAATTCAGTGAAGATTACGATGAAACATTCACTCCCGCCGTAAAACACTCCACCATCAGGCTTCATTTATACGGGAAGCTATGTTAACCTCCCCTGAACAATTTTTTTTGACAGCTAGATGCCAGCGTCTACAACGGCTGTTTTGCTGCGTTTTGCATGCGGCGTTTAGCGGCGTTTACGCCTAGGAGCGTTTTTGAAGAATTTTTTTTTCAAATGGAAACGACTGTAAACGAAATGGGCGCATTTAGGCGTGTTTAGCGGCGTTTACAAGTTGTTTGGCGTTTCAAATGCCTCTGAACTGGCGTCTGAACCCATTTTTTGGCGTTCCAAAAAAAGCCTTTAAACTCAACAGCCTGGAAACGACCTTAAACGACCCTGTGTAAATGTACTGATAAGATAACAGAGAAAAGTTCAGGGGCAGCTGAAAAAAACGCCCAAATGCCTCTAAACGTTTGTTTACCAGCAGCAGTGTAAATGAAGCCTTAGAGCGCTTCTTAGTGTTGCAGCCGGGAAGGGCATGCAAGTGAAACAGCTAAACGTTAAAACTGCTTTCCTATACATTAAGGAAGATCTCTACATGGAGCAACCACCAGGGTTTAATCAAGGAGATAACCTTGTGTGTAAACTTAAGAGGAGCATCTACGGTCTTAAATCTGCAAGGATGTGGAATGAGAAAGTGAATGAAGTGCTTACCAGAGAGGAATTCTCAATAAGTAATGCAGACCCCTGTCTCTAGTCCAAGAATCAAGAAGACCGATGGATATACATCCTTATCTATGTCAATGACATTATAACTTCTTTTGAACAAGAAGGGGATTACAATCGGATAGTTCACAAGCTGAAAGAAATTTTTGACATCAAAGAGATAGGGAACATCAGGGAATCCAAATAGAGAGAAGAAGATGGAAGTTATCTTCTCAACCAATCTCAGAAAATCTCAGAAATCTTGGAACAATTCCATCTGCAAGATGCAAAGGAAGTGAAAACTCTTATGGAACCAGGCTATCTAAAGAGCAATGAAGCAGAATACTTGCTACCCAACAATAACGTGTATTGCAAAGCAATCGGTAAGCTGCTATATGTTGCCACTGTGACAAGACCAGACATAGCCCCAGCAGTGGGCATACTATGCAGGAAAGTCTCAGCTCCCTGTCAGTGTGATTAGAACGCAGTGAAGAGAGTGATGCAGTACCTCAAAGGAACAATTCAGATGAAGTCATCGTTACCAGCAACATCAGATCCAAAACTGGTTGGATATGTGGATGCTGATTGGGCCGGGGACTGCACAGACCACATATCCACAAGTGGATTCATTTTCCAGTATGGGGAAGGAACCATAAGTTGGTCTAGTCGAAAGCAAGCAATTGTCGCTCTATCTTCAACTGAAGCAGAGTACATCACAGCAGCATATGCTTATCAAGAAGTGATATGGATTTGTCAACTTTTTGTGGACATTGTGATGGTTAAAACCAATTCCCATCTTTGAAGACAACCAGGGATGTATAAAGCTTACGCAATCAGAAAGGGTCAATCCAAGGACCAAACACATTGATGTCAAGTATCACCTACTGAGGGACAAGTAAGAGCAAGGTGTTATTGACATTCAATACTGCCCGTCAGAGGAGATGACTGCCAATGCACTCACCAGGCCTTTGTTTAAGGAATGTCACAGTTATTTCCAGCAGAAGCTGAATATAATTTGACAAAGCACATGCTGTTGAGAAGGGGTGTTGGAAGAGCAACAGCAATCTGCTTATATAAACTGAATATGAAACTATACATATACATTATGCCAGCAGGTGGCACTGCAGTGTGATAGTGTTATGTGCATGGAAAGTCTATTGTAATGCAATAAGAGGAAAAATTATTGGTCCTCTGTTCTGTGTACTCGTTTGTATATAGTTCCTGTTCATGTTCTAATATTCCTCCATGACAGTAAAGGTGTCTACTGCATTCAACAAGCTTCCAACGTTATATCAATACTCTGCCAATAGCCACTGCCCCCACAAATATAACTGGCCTTTACAGCAAGGAGCACATGGAAGGGAGACACATGTCAAACAAAACCAAAAGAAATTCCCAGCTCAACTCACCAGCCAGCCTGCCACCAACCAAATTCTCCTGTCTAACAGTTTGCATTAAAAACAGGGGTTTAGTTAGCACACATTTGCAAATACATGTGTAAGCTGCAGAGCCACTCCACGGCACCCCAGTACTGCAGTTTATACTGGGGTGCCATTGATTGTCTCTGCAGCTTACACATGCATTTGCAAATGTGTGCAAATGAAACATGTGTTTTTTTGTTGTTGCTTTTTTTAAATCTGCTTATTGAGTTTTTAACACGATACATGCAACATAGTACAAAATTACCCATGCAGGGGCAAGACCACACAGACGAGGCCAATAGAAAATAAACAAATATCGACAACTTAACACAAAACAAAATAGAACCCCAGTGAGGAAGAGGAGAGCAGTACATGAATTGTTAAATCACGAGTAACAGATCATTGTAACCCTGAATAAAGTACTAAAACGCCTGAGACTCTAAAGTGAATCATCTGCTACCAACAAGACCAGATCTTCTGGAATTTACAGGGGCACCCCCTATTAGTGTAAGTAGCTTGGTAAAGGGGCAAATTAGAATTTATCAAATGCATCCAAGTGGACAATGTGGGAGGAGTGGCTTGCTTCCAGCAGAAACCCCAGTTTTGAACGCAAACTGTTAGACAGCAGAATTAGTGTGGTAGCAGGCTGGCTGGTGAGTTGAGCTGGGAATTTCCTTTGGTTTAGCGGAAAGAAAAATCACACTCTTGTAGAAATGGCCAGACGCATGTTGTCAGATGCCAACCTACCTCACAAGTACTGGGGAGAAGAAGTCATGACTGCAACCTACCTACAGAACAGACTACCCTCAAAAGCCATTAAAAGTACTCCACTGGAAATGTGGCATGGATCAAAGCCTAGCATAGTAGGCTAGTACTAGTTGAGATTTTGGTTTTATTTGACATGTGTTGACCTTCCATGTGCTCCTTGCTGTGAAGGCCAGTTATAGGTGGGGGCAGGGGCCAGCTGTTTGTATAATATGAAGAGCCACTGCCGAACGCAACAGAGGTCCTCGATTTGAATCTGAATCCCGATAGCTTTTTTAGCAATTTTTAAGAGAATTTCAAGAAAAAAAATATCATGTTGCAAATAACTTAGAAAATCTTAAAGCGGAGTTCCACCCAGAATTTTTTTTTTTTGGCATCCACTCTTTTAATACTAAATAGATGTAACCTTTTGTTTCCATACTTTCAAACCGCCTAGTAATTCCACGTATTTTTTACTCACAATTTCTTTCTCTCACTGCTGGACTTTTCCATTTTAGGTGAGGGCATCTGAAGCCCATCCGTAGTCTCCTGGCATCTCTTCCTGAAAGAAGTGCATGGTGGGTAACCATCATGTACTCCTCGATCTCGGTCGGCCTTAAATCACGTAATTTCCTGTCTGGAAATAACACGATTTTACAGTACAGGGAAGCCCACTGACTCCCAATGAGTCACATCTCCCAGGAGGCCAGGGGAAGCAGGAAGTGAGGAGAAGAGCCTAGGACCTAAAAGGGGCAGATTACAGAGACCACCTAGCAACAAGTGACTTAGGGTGAGTATACATTTTTTTTTTCCTTCAAAGGTACCAGTAAGTCTATATAGGCAAAGAACTTGAATGATGTAAAATACATTTTCTGGGTGGAACTCCACTTTACATTTTTTGAGTTCAGATCCACTTAAAAACCAAACAAACAAACAAATGGCCTAACATTATTATAATTTCAATCCAAAGGCCTTTTTTAACCACTTCAATACTATGCACTTAGAACACTTTACTACCAGACCAATTTTCAGTTTTCAGTGCTGTTGTGATTTGAATGACAATTGCGCGGTCGTGCAACGCTGCACCCAAACAGATTTTTTATCATTTTGTTCCCACAAATAGAGCTTTCTTTTGGTGGTATTTGATCACCCCTGCGGTTTTTATTTTTTGCGCTACAAATAAAAAAAGACCGAAAATTTTGAAAAAAAAAAAATTCTCTATTTTTGTCACAAAACTTTGTAAATAAGTAAATTTTCTCCATCACTGGTGGGCACTGATGATGCTGCACTGACGGGCACTGATGTGACAGTACTGATTGGCACTGATGAGGTGGCACTGATGATGAGGCACTTATATGCAGCGATGATGAGCACTGTTAGGCGGCACTGATAAGCAGCACTGACGGGTACTGAGAGGTGGCACTGATATACAGCACTGATGGGCACTGATATGCAGCACTGACGGACACTGCTAAGCGGCACTGATGGGCACTAATAGACAGCACTGATTGGTACTCATAGGCGACACTGGGCACTGATAGGTGGCACTGATGGGCACTGATAGGTGGGCACTGGTAGGTGGCAATGGTGGGCACTGATATGTGGCACTGGTATGCATTCATAGGGGCACTGGTGGGCACTGATAGGGGCACTGGTGGGCACTGATGGGCATATACATTGATAGGGGCTCATTCCCTGGTGGTCTAGGGTGGCATCTGAAGGTGGCACTGAGTGCCATCCACATTGGGCAGTATGTCACTTACCTGGTGGTCTAGGGGGGTCTCCCTGGTGGTCCAGATCAGTTCCCTGGTGGTCCAGATCAGTTCCCTGGTGGTCCCTGGTCGGCTCCCTGGTGGTCCTGGGTGGGCACATCCCTGGTGGTCCGTGGGCAGGCTCCCTGGTGGTCTAGGGTGGCGATCCGAGGGAGGGCTGTGCTGATAAATCATCAGCACAAACCCTCCCTGTCAGGGATGCAGCCGATCGGCTCTCCCCTCATCAGGTCTGCAGACCTGAGTACAGGAAAGCCGATAAACGGCTTTCCTGTATTACACTGTGACCAGCCGTGATTGGTCACGGCTGATCACATGGTAAAGTGCTTCGGATCGAAGCGCTTTACCGAGATCGGTATTGCGAGGGGTCAGACTGACCTCCCACACCACCGATCGCCGCGATGCGCGCCCCCCCGGGCGCGCGGCGGCTTGTTATCCTGAGGACGTCATATGACGTCCAGTCAGGATAACTGAGCCACTTCCCGACCGTCATTTTGCATACGGCGGTCGTGAAGTGGTTAATAATAAGTATTTGGAAAACTTTTGAGATTGGCCATTAGACACTTTAGAAACTCGGTTGGCAATCTCTTATACTTAAAGGCCTGCCGTGTGAAATTGCCGTTCACCCAGCAATCATTTCTCCTTCTGCAGAGACCTTTAGGTAAGTTAAACCTTTCAGGCTACTGCTAAGGCACAATTAACATTTCTACATATCGCTTATTATGGAGAAAACTTTCCATTTTTGATTTCCGGTCCACTTTAGAAAAAAAAAAAAAACTAATGGAATAACACCATCAAAATTTGCATTCAGGGAACTTCTAATAATAAACATTTGGCAAGCTTTTGGGATCAGCCATATGGCACTTTAGAAACTCCGTGGGCAATCTAAAAGCTAAAGAAAAAAGGTAGATATAGAGAACCGATTCAAAGGAACTGACAATCAAAATGTGCATTATGGGAAAGTTTTGAATTTTGCTTTGTAATCTGCTTTTGGTTTCTAGCCTTTCCTACAAGCTTCATAAAATTAATTGGCCTTTTCAAATTGACTGAATAGGATATTATACTGACAAATCTTGTTTATGTCAGCTGTAATATGTTTTAGAATTATATACCTTCCTGATTGATATGAGCAGTAAAACAGAGAGGGGAGATTCAGCAACTGTAAAATACATGTTAGCGGCTTCTTATCTCCTTGATGGAAATTGGACTTTCCTTGCTGACACAGAAATTGCTCTGACATTTTTTTATTGCTACAAATATGTATGCAAGCATCAATCTTCCCTGTGCTACTGTATTTAGGACAGGGTGTAAGTTTGCTATAGAAGGAATTAAAGCGACTTCATAAAATGTACCAACTTTCTAAGATGGGAAAGAAGGGCACTTTAACTTGTTCAGCTCTGGAAAGTTCACCCCCCTTCATGACCAGGCCATTTTTTTTTTTTTGCGATACGTCACTGCGTTATTTTAACTGACAATTGTGCAATCGTGCGGCGCTGTACCCAAATAAAATTGACGTCCTTTTTTCCCCACAAATAGAGCTTTCTTTTGGTGGTATTTGATCACCTCTGCATTTTCCATAAACAAAAAAACACAACAATTTTGAAAAAAAATATATAATTTTTACGTTCTGCTATAAAACATATTCAATAAAAAAAAATCTAAGTTCTTCATCAATTTAGGTCAATATGTATTTTGCTACATAATTTTGGTAAAAAAAAACTCAAATAAGCGTGTATTGATTGGTTTGCGCAAAAGTTTTAGCGTTTTATTTTTTATTTTTTTTTAGTAAGTTACCATACACACGGATGTTTTTTACAGCTGCGTTTTTGGTGCCGTTTTTTTCCTGATGTTGGTCCCGGCGTTACAGCTTGTTTTTTTAATACGCCCGTGTGTGTGAGGCCTAATGGTGACGATCAGCAATTTTTAGTGGGGATGAGGACTAGTTACACTAATACAGTGTTCAGTGCTATAAAGAATGCACTGACACTGTACTAATGACACTGGCAGGGAAGAGGTTAATATCTGGGGCGATCAAAGGGTTAAATGTGCTCTAAGGGAGTGCTTTCTAATTGTGTGGGGGGGGGGGTGCTTTGACTGAGAGAAGACAGAGATCTGTGTTCCTACTTAGCAGAAACACAAGATCTCCATCTTCCCCTCTCACAGAATGGCAATTCGTTTCGTTCCGCATTGGTTTTTCGTCAAAATTCGGAATTTTCGTTAAAACGTCCGAAATAACGAAAAACCTTTTCCAAAAAACACATTTTTGAAAGGAACGAAAATCGGAAAAAACGAAACTCCGAATGAATGAAAATCCAAAATTCAAAAATCAGAAAAACCCAAAAATAAGAACGAAAATCGGAAAAAATTTGAAAGAACGAAAATAAGAATGAAAATCCGAAAATAGGAACAAAATTTGAAAATACAAAAGAACCAAAATCCGAAAGTAAGAACAAAAATCCAAACATAAGAACGAAATTCCGAAAATTTGAAAGAACAAAAATCCGAAAATAAGAACGGAAATCTGAAAATTCCAAAATCCTAAAGAACAAAAAACATTTGGATAATTTCTATTATATTCATAATAATATAATTTGAAAGGAAATGCTAATACCTACCTATAATTTAATAGTTTATAGCCATTATTATAGTTTTTTTTAATCATTATTATTATTTATTATTATTATTATTATTAATAATAAATAATAATAATAAAAACTATAATAATGGTTATAAACTATTAAATTAGTTGGAATTTCCCTTTAAATTTGTCTGCCTGTTAGTGAACAAATTTTTCCGAATTACCGATAGTAACGAATACCGCATCTATACGCATGGAACAAACTGAATTCGAATGTTTCCGAATAACAAATTTCGATCATAAAGAACAATCCGAAAAACTGAAAAAATTATAATGGAAAAAATGAAAAAAACCCCACAAAAAAACTAACAAAACAAATGTAAAAAAACAAATTTTTCAGCCTTGCACATGTCTAATGGCAATCTGCCTTATTTACATAGGAAGACCACCGCTCTGCCTCTCTCAGGAACGATTGCGGGCTGCAAGCAAACATCGGGTCCACCACACCCGCTGATTGGCTCCCTCCGTGTCCAATCACAGCAGGAGCAGGTCGCCGGCAACGCGCGTGCGCACCACAGACCCAGAACTAGAAATCACATACCGGTACGTGATTTCGCCCAGGAGGGCCATCCTGCCACAGTATATCTGCGTGGGGTGGTCCAGAAGAAGTTAAAGCCCGACTCCAGGCTCTGCCCCCTGCCCCCATCGCCCCTCCTATTTATCTTTATCCTTAGTCATATGAGCAGGGACTTCATTCTATTTGTCTTTTCACCGGTTGTGGCTGGTCCTCGGTGATGCTGATAGCATTGCTTTTTATGCAACCATAAGCCCTGGTTCACACTGCTGCGACACATAAAGTCGCATGACAAGTCCAAACACATTAATTTCAATAGGTGTCGTCTTAACCACTTCAGCCCCAGAAGGATTTCACACTTTAGGACCAGAGCACTTTTTGTAATTTGGCGCTGCGTCGCTTTAAATGACAATTGCGTGGTCGTGCGACGTTGTACCCAAACGAAATTTGCGTCCTTTTTTCCCACAAATAGAGTTTTCTTTTGGTGGTATTTGATCACCTCTGCGTCATTTCTGATCGCCACTATAAACAAAAGAAGAGCGACAATTTTGCAAAAAAAAAACAAATTTCTTACTTTTTGCTCAAATACAAATCCAAAAAAATATATAAAAAGAAACATTTTTTTTCATCGGTTTTGGCCGATTCATATTCTTCCTCATATTTTTGGTAAAAAAAAATCGCAATTGGCGTTTATTGATTGGTTTGCGCAAAAGTTGCTGTGTTTACGGATGATGAGAATTAATTTATGGGGTTTTTATTTTTTTTATTTTTTACTAGTAATGGCGGCGATCTGCGATTTTTAGCGGTACTGCGATATTGTAGCGGACATGTCGGACACTTTTGACACTTTTTTGGGACCATTGGCATTTATACAGCGATCAGTGCTATAAAAATGCACTGATTACTGTGTAAATACCATTGGCAGTGAAGGGGTTAACATGCAGGGGCACTCTAAGGGTTAACTGTGTTCCCTGGGCGTGTTCTAACTGTATGTGGGCTGCCCTAGCTGGGGAAAGGGGATGATCACGGCTTCCATATACAGGAAGGCTGTGATCACCGCCCTTCCCCCTTTAACAGAACGAGATCTGTGTTTACTTACACGGACCTCCGTTCTCTCGCTGCGGGGGGGGCGTCGCGGGTAGCCGGCGGAGATCGAGTCCGCCGCACCCGCTCCCTGGCCCCCCCCCAACACAGTGAGCGTGCGAATAAATTGACAATTCATTGCTATTCAGGCACAGAAGGGAAAACAAATCTAAATCTCTGGGAGACAAGTGAAAGCAATACACAAATATAAGCAGATGTAAAAATACAGATAGATACATTGGAACAAAAATGCAAGATAGTGCAAGAGAAAAAACAAAACAAAAAAATGCATGGAGATGCAAAAAATGCAGGAAAAAAAAATATATATATATATATATTTTTTTTTTTTCCTGCATTTTTTGCATCTCCATGCGTTTTTTTTTTGTTTTGTTTTTTCTCTTGCACTATCTTGCATTTTTGTTCCAATGTATCTATCTGTGTTTTTACATCTGCTTATATTTGTGTATTGCTTTCACTTGTCTCCCAGAGATTTAGATTTGTTTTCCCTTCTGTGCCTGAATAGCAATGAATTGTCAATTTATTCAATCAAGCATTTAACCAATCAGAAGCGGAGGGAGGCAGCAATGGTCACGTTAACTCTCTTTATATCAATGTTCATTTTACATTCACTTGTGTGCAGTGATCAAGGATTGTTTGCCGAAACACGTCTGCCATTTCTATTGTTGTGCTCACTGGTGTGGTCTATATGAATAAATCATCAGAGGATTATGGAGTTGCCGGCTGTTTTTCCTTATCTTTGAATACTATTTTGTATGGTGTGTGGGAGCACATCACAGCGTAGGCAACCTAGCTACCACTTCGAGTTTGGATTTTCTCCACTGTACAGAGCGTTGCAACCACATTGACTGAATCCTACAGACTAAGACTGGGACGCCATTAACCTTAAGACAGCTACTGCGCAGACCTGAATTGCAGGGAGGGCGTCCATAAACGTCATCCCGTGCACAAGCCGCCTGCATGCCCCTGCGAGGTGCGTGTGGCGCGCTCTGTGATCACAGAGTCTATGAGACTCGGCTGATCACAGATCGGTGTAAGGGGCTGGTCCCGGCTCCTTACCACGTGATCAGCTGTCAGCCAATGACAGCTGATCACGTGATGTAAACAAAAGATCGGTAATCTGCTTTTTTTTTTCCCTCACGCCAGCAGCATGAGGGAAAAAAAGGCTGACCACCTGCTGCAGACAGAGGGGCATCAGTGATGTTGTGCAGTGCCCTCCAGTGCCACCTATCAATGGCCATCAGTGCTGCCAACCAGTGTCCATCAGTGCCTCATCATCAGTGCCACATATCAGTGCTGCTGATCAGTGTCACCTACCAGTGCCCATCCGTGCCACCCATCAGTGCCACCTATCAGTGCCACCCATCAGTGCCTTTCAGTTGCACCCATCAGTGCCATCCACCCATGCCACCCATCAGTGCCACCCACCAGTGCCACCTCATCAGTGCCCACCAGTGCCACCTATCAGTGCCCATCAGTACCGCCTTAGCAGTGCCCATAAGAGCCCCCTTATCAGTGCCCATCAGTGCTGCCTCATCAGTGCACATCAATGAAGGAGAAAAATTACCTTTTTTCAAAATGTTATAACAAACTATAAAACTGTTTTTTTTTTTTCAAAATTTTCGGTCTTTTCTTCGTTTTTTTTAGCAAAAAATAAAAACCCAGCAGTGATTAAATAACACCAAAAGAAAGTTCTATTAAAAATGATAAAAATGTCATTTGGGAACAGTGTACCATGACCGCGCAATTGTCATTCAAATCGCAACAGCGATGAAAGCTGAACATTGGCCTGGGCAGAAGGGGGGTTTAAGTGCCCAGTAAGCAAATGGTTAAAGTTCATGTGCATGTAAAGGCAGGTGTCCCAATACTTTTGGTAATATTTTGTAATATAGTGTATATAGTCATGGCATGCATGCATGATAAGAAGAAGATCCAGGTGAGACATAAAGGCTGTATGGTTCTGGGCAGGGCTGTACTGTAAAAATTGCTAGAATAAAGAAAAAGGTACAGTATTTTACCAGGCAGGTTGCACTCTGCAGGGCGGGAGAATTAATTAAAGGACAGTTGAACTAGGTACAGATCCTCAAAGTGGAATTCCCGGGATACACCTAACTAGCCTTAAAACTGTCCCCTCCCCCCTCCTATGCTAACTAACCTGTGTAATAAAGGCCTGTATTTTTTACCTATTTTCAGTCTACTCCAGTCATGTGATCTCCCCTGTGTCAGCCAGTGCCAGCTGCAGGGGAAAGGAGAGAGCGTCTGACAACATCTAGTGAAGCCTGGAGTGGTGATGTCACCCATTGGTTTCAATGAACCAGACATTGCCGGTGCTCCCTCCTCTCCCTTACAACCACCTATCACGTGGCAACACAGCGTCTCCAGCCTGGCCCAGGCTGGTCCAATGCTGCAGGCTACTCGAGAGGCATCACCACTGTACCATCTGGATCAGATGACCTACTGTTTCCCACAGCCAGTCATCGTCGTTTGTTTCTCAGGAGGATGACTCATCCAGAATCGCTCTTCAGGATATTCCTATGCTGTTCTTCAGTTGGTGAGACGGCATTCGCCCATAACATGCAATCCCTGTCTTGTTACACCTCATTGGACACTGTATAGAGACAGCTTGCCCTTGGAATTACTTCATTACATTGCATAAGACACTGTATACAGACATATCACCCTTGAAATTACCCTAAGGACTACCGCTGTTCTGTTATACTTTGCCTACACCCCACTGGGCTATAAACAGGATACATGTTCCTTGAACTCCAACTGCCGGTGAAGATTTTTGCAGGCCTTGCATTCTGGACTCTGCTGTTTTACTGCTAATTTAAGGGACCCACCTCTGGAACTTATTAACCCTGGTCTCTCATTAGGATTAAAGGTGTCAGAGGCCGACCCGGGATCTTCCTTTAGTGGTGGTATTACAGCAATTAGTGGTTTAATACAAATTCATTCCTTCATACATCCACTGTCTGTGCCCATGTATATTGATATTCTGTATCTGTAATTTTAAGCTGTAATCAATGGTTTTCTAGGATCTTCTCATCTGAGTCTTGGCTGTTCACCTGGGACTTAGTTGACTTACATTCTAACTACATTCTTCTTTTTGAACAAGTAAAATCAAGAGAGTTACTTATCTTGCAGTGTGTTGGCGTGTCATTGAACAGTGTATGCTAAAATGTCTGAACCTAGAGTGTCAGGAGGGCTGGAAGGTTTACAGGGTCAAGGAGGCACAGATGAACAAGTAACTCTAAGCAACCCTCAAGGGGGCAGTGCTACATTAGGCTGGGTTCACACTATTGCGAATTGGATGCATGTTCTCCACATCCAATTCGCTATAGCAGGAGATTGTGACTGGCTCTCTTATGGAGCCGGTTCACATATCTCCACTGTGGCTCCGGTGTGAATTTGCACAGTTCTTCTGTGCGTCTTTGGGTCCGTTTCAGGTCCGAATTCAGCCAAAAATTCGGGCTGAAATTGGACCTGAAACGGGGAACAGGGACGCACCGGACCCCTGCTGTGAGCCACATTGGCATTAGATGTGAACCCAGCCTTGAAGATTAAAAAAAAAAAAAAATGCTGGTGTCCCTTTAAGTAAAATTTTTGTGCACAAAGCCCATATTAATAAGGGACAGCATTACATAAAGATATAAATGATTGTCAAAGCAAACCAGCAAACAGCTATCATTGTCCCAGTCAGTTTGTGAGATTCTGGGCATTACACGGGGAAGTGACAGTTATATTACATGTGACATGGACCGACTGGAGATGTCTATAGTGATTAATATGAACTGCTCCTCTGAGGGTCCCTGGCTAGGATTTGCTGTAAATTATGTTCCTTTTCATTTCAAAGATGTTTAACCGGTTCCCGACCGCGTCGCATACATTTACTGCTGCAAAGTGGCAGCGTCCTGCGAATCGCCATCTATAAACGGCGGCTCGTGCGTGCACTGTAGTGGGCGGGAGCTCTTGTGCTCTCGTGCCCGCTGTACTCTGCAGGAGTGTGGCTGCAGCTCGAATGGACTCGATCTCTTCCGGCGAGCAGCGATTGCCTGGCAGAGAGGAAGAACGTGGAACTGCCTATGTAAATACGGCGGTTCCCCGCTCTGTCAGAGTAAGAGATCTACTGATTCCTGTCACTGGGATCACTTAGATCTCTTATGGCCCTGGCAGCCCAGCCCCCTCACAGTTAGAACACGCCTATGGGACACAGTTAACCCCTAGATCTCCCCATGCAGGTTAACCCCTTCACTGCCAATGACATTTATACAGTAATCAGTGGATATTTAAATTTCTGATCGCTGTATAAATGTCAATGGTCTCAAAAAAGTGTCACAAATGTCTGACATGTCCACCGCAATATCACAGTCCTGATAAAAATTGCAGATCGCCGCCATTACTAGTAAAAAAAGAAAAATTGTAAAAACGCCACAAATTAATTCTCATGGTTTGCAAACGCAGCAACTTTTGCGCAAACTAAACAATAAATGCAGACTGTGATTTTTTTTACCAAAAATATGAGGAACAATATAAATCGCCCAAAACCAATGAATAGATTTATTTTCTTATATTTTTTTTTTTTGGATATGTATTTTTGAAAAAAGTAAGAAATCTTGTTTTTTTTTTGCAAAATTGTTGCTCTTTTTTTGTTTATAGCGACGATCAGAAATGACGCAGAGGTGATCAAATACCACCAAAAGAAAGCTCTATTTGTGGGAAAAAAAGTACGCAAATTTAGTTTGGGTACAACGTCGCACGACCGCGCAATTGTCAGTGAAAACGATGCAGTGCCGAATCGCAAAAAGTGCTCTGGTCCTAATATGGGAAATCCTTCCGGGGCTGAAGTGGTTAAACTGTTGGATGACCTGACCCTGGATGACCAGGTCCCTAGAACTCCCCAGATCAGATTTCTTACTTATTAAGTTCATTGAACTTCCTGGAGCCAGTCAATGACTGATGAAATCCATGGATCTCCTTGGACCTGACACCAGGCTCACCAGCCTCTTGGAATTCTCTGAACGTAACATCTTGCTGACCAACTTTCCAAACTCAACCCCAGCTTGCTTGAATGGCTCTGCTGCCTCGGTAGTGTGCATCTTCAGCTGGTGATGACCATTGGCTCGACTTCTATCACACTCTGCCTGACTTTCAATTAGCATGCTGCTCATCCGGTACTGACCTCAGGTTGTTTGGACTGTCTTTTCTTGTCTGTTTGGAAATACCAGTGCATAAGCAAAAAATACTACAATTATTCTTTAATCTTCCAACCAGTCTCACTAATAAACCATCAAATAATGATGCGCTCGGTACTAGAGGGTAATGCTGAACCCTATGTTCCGGATACAGGAAAAAACAAAACAAAATGGTAAACAAAAAGAGTGCGCAGAACCTTTAACCATAAGGCCTCATACACATGGACGTTTCTAAAAAAATAAACAAAACGTCGGGCCCGACGTCAAGGAAAAAAAGTCAGCGTTTTTCGGCGTTATGCATCGGCGTTTTTGAGCGTTAGTGAGCGTCGGCGTCAATAGGCGTTTTTTTAAAAAAATCATCCCTCTGCTATTTTTCAACCTAAAAACGTCGGCGTCAAAAAACGCCGGAAAACGCCGGTAT
>BLSH010416639.1:6351-19634 GCA_018402905.1 Glandirana rugosa
GTGGACGTCGCTAAGTGTCTCTCGTCACACTTGACGGACGCTAAGTCTACGCTACGCCCTTGAAAATTGGAATTTACATGTATAAACATAGTCAATAAACATATTAGATTTTAAATTTCTCCTTGACGTCAGATGAGTGTATTAAACATTATTTTTGTAGAAACGGTAAGACTTCGAAAGGAAGTTGGTGAAACGTATAATAAAAAATATATGACACTAAGACATGAACGGTTTATACGACGTCTTTAGAGGGAGGGGAAGTGAACAGGCAGCAGCTTCAGCTGCCCACAGTTAAAATGGCTGCAGCCAGACTCAGTGGAGGGAGATTTCTGCAGCATATTTGGCAAGTACAGAATCACAGTATATAAAAAATAATATGCAAAGTGGTTGAAGGAAAGCTTCAGAATGGCAAAGATGTTTTTATTACAAATTATGTGAGTAGACTGCAGTTCCTCTTTAAATTTTAGATTATACAAATAACTGATACAAATATGTACATTTAAGGTTAAAAGTTCCCGCATCGCATCTGAATCGCAGGCAGTTCACACTGCTCTCTGTGAATCGCTGCAGGTGGCAATATAAAGTTAATGACACCCACAACCTTGTGGACAACCAACTCAATAGTTCATGTGCATGTAAAGGTAGGCATCCCAATACTTTTGGTAATATAGTGTAGCTTTGTGGAGTGGCACCTATAGTAGTTCCCTTTAAGCCAAGGACGCCTAGCCCACTGGTATGTGACTGCCCTCAGGAATGCTATCTAGTAAGTGGAGGCTGAAAAAAGAGCTTGTGTGGTTCCAGGAGTGCATTTGTCTGCAGGGATGGCTGGGACCAGTGTCTCAGGAATGTAATCAGTGGGACAAGCAGATGGGTCAGGCGGAAAGCATAGATGTGGTCAACAAACATGCAAAGAATTGGCCCAGGTGGCAGGCAGAAATATGATCAATAAACAGACCAGGGTCTGTACAGGCAACACTGCACTGTTACTGGCTCTGGTGACAGTGTACTAATGTGGTGGAGATCAGGGACACTGTTGATGGCTGCACTGGCTCTAGTGACACTGTCACAGATCTGGTGACACGCTACTGATGTGGCAGCAATCAAGGGCACTGGTTGGCAGCACTGGTATGATGACACTGTACTGGGGTGGCTAGTGATCAGGGACGCTATCTAGCAACTCTGGTGACATGGTACTGATGTGGCAGCAATCAAGGGCACTGGTTGGCAGCACTGGTAAGATGACACTGTACTGGGGTGGCTAGTGATCAGGGATGCTATCTAGAAACTCTGGTGACACTGTACTGGTGTGGTAGCAATCAAGGACACTGGTTGGCAGCACTGGTATAATGGCACTGTACTGGGGTGGTTAGTGATCAGGGATGCTATCTAGCTTCCCTGGTGACACTGTGACTGTACTGGTGTGGTAGCAATCAGGGACACTGGTTGGCAGCACTGGTATGATGGCGCTGCACTGGGGTGGCTAGTGATCAGGGATGCTATCTAGCTGCTCTGGTGACAGTGTACTGGTGTGGTAGCAATCAGGAACACTGGTTGGCAGCACTGGTATGATGGTGCTGCACTGGGGTGGCTAGTGATCAGGGACGCTATCTAGCTGCTCTGGTGACACTGTATTGATGTGGTAGCAATCAGGGACACTGGCTGGCAGCACTGGTATGATGGTGCTGCACTGGGGTGGCTAGCAATCAGGGACACTATCTAGCTGCTCTGGTGACAGTGTACTGGTGTGGTAACAATCAGGGACACTGGTTGACAGCACTGGTATGATGGCGCTGCACTGCGGTGGCTAGCGATCAGGGATGCTATATAGCTGCTCTGGTGACACTGTACTGGTGTGGTAGCAATCAGGGACACTGGTTGGCAGCACTGGTATGATGGCGCTGCACTGGGGTGGCTAGTGATCAGGGATGCTATCTAGCTGCTCTGGTGACACTGTACTGGTGTGGTCGCAATCAGGGACACTGGTTGGCGCACTGGTATGATGGCGCTGTACTGGGGTGGCTAGTGATCAGGGATGCTGTAGTGTGTTTGAAAACAAAAGCTGCTGCGATCATTGTGGAAACACTCTGTTTCCTCAAACAGCTGACTGCTGTGAGAGAAACACAGTGCTGGCTGCAATATGCAGCCTTTATTTATGAATGTGATCATGGTGATTGGTCACAGCAATCACATTGGCACATGTCCAATTTCATAAGCCCTGTGTCTGGCTCTATAATCTGCTGCATCTGATGGACACATTGATCACAGGGCACATCATTGCATATGCTAGAAGGGCGCACAAGAGCGGTGTAAACTGAAGGAAATGTTAAAATGCCCTTGAGAATGAGCTGCTGTTATGTACAACAGCCAGAAGGCAGGTGGTTAAACTGCTTTGCCTGCTTGTTCAGAATGTATAAATACTTTGAAGTGCATAGTGTGGACACAGGTTCACTAATATAAATGTATTGGTATTGTGTAAAGATAATAGGTTTGCATATAATTATTATATATCAATTTTTGCACCAAGGTGTCAATTTCTGCTGCTCAAAGCAGCTACTTGAGCTCTGTTTAGAAGTAGAATAAAATATATGCATCAACAATATTCAATACATCCTTTGTATCCCTGGATCTTAGCTGTCTCTTTTGATACAGAAATGACAGATTTATTCTAATTCAATGAAGTAAATGGCAGAGTAGCGCTATCGTTTAAAGCGGCAACAAAGCAAGACTGTATTCCATGGGGACCAAAAGGGCAATACTGTAGGTAGGAGCTAAATAAGCTTTGTGTGTCATCATATTTATAGAGCCGTTTGATGAATATAACAGTAAGTACAAATTGTTGATAAAAAATCTACAGATATGTTTGTCTTATTCATGTAATCTTTTTCTACCTAGGATAATCCATCCCTTTTAATAATGCTTTTGATTAAAGCAGCATTACACCCAAAACAAAAAATATATTATAGTGCAGCTTACCAATCATTACATGTGGTGGCTGCATTCGTTTTCTTTCCTTTGGCTTCTCCCTCTGTTTCACCTTGTGATCTGGCCAGTTAAGACAAACATTTTGTTTTTTCCTTTTGGGATAAAGGTTTTGCATGAATAAATAAGATCTGACCATTAAATCACCCCTGCTTGTGTTAAGTGGTTTGACTTATCCATATAAACTGATACATTCTGCTTGAGAGCAAAGGCATAGCTTGAAGCTTGTGGGCTCTGGTGCAAAAAGTTGACTTGGGTCCCCCCCCCTCCCCACTACCACCCGCCTTTTCCACTGGCTCAGGCCCTCTGAGTTTACTAAATTACCTACGCAGGGTGATGCGCCAATCGCTTTTCCCCAGCGACCCATCATTTTATGAAATTAACTAGCAAGGCCTAACTAAATAGTAAGGAAAGCTTAGAAAATATTATAAAACAAATGTCTCTGTAAAAATATAAACTAGACCTACCTTATAAATGGACAGTGTCATTCAGTTGGGCAGTGGACGGTGTGTGGACAGTGTCAGTAGGGCAGAGGACAGTGTGTGGACAGTGTCAGAAGCAGTAGCAGCCGCTCATGTACCTGGAAGGAGACACAGGGGAGAAGCTGCTGAAGCCACAACCTGCATGGGGTAAGTGCGGGGCTGGCAGGCCACGGGCAAGTGATGCGGCAAGTGATGCGGCGATCGAGCGACGGAGGGAGCAGTGGTCGATCGAGCAACGGGGGGGTTGGTTGTCTGGCTGTTGGGGGTGGCTGGTGGGGGGTGTCCGGCTGGAGGGGCCCCGGGCCGCCCCCCCCCAATAAAATTGAGCACCAGCCGCCACTGGTCAGAAGGGTAATGTACAGTGTCAGTAGGGCAGTGGACGGTGTCAGTAGGGCAGTGGATGATGTCAGTAGAGCAGTGGATGGTGTCAGTAGGGCAGTGGATGGTGTCAGTAGGGCAGTGGATGGTGTCAGTAGGGCAGTGGATGATGTCAGTAGAGCAGTGGATGATGTTAATGGATGATGTCAGCAGAGTAGTGGATGGTGTCAGTAGAGTAGTGGATGGTGTCAGTAGAGTAGTGGATGGTCTCAGTAGAGCAGTGGATGATATCAGTCAGTAGAGCAGTGTATGTGTCAAATCACATTGAATCAAAAACTTTAGATTTTTTTTTTTTCGATTTGAATGTGGCAAAGTGAACTAACTAAAGAAAACTCTTTATCAAATGATTATAATGACTCTATAAATCACCTTTGGCTTAACAAAAACAGCATTATTTCGAAATGGTACTCCAATACCACACACAGTCTTTGATTTCAGGAATATGTGTACAGTTAGAATTCAACTGGAGTTCAATGTAAAATTTGATTCAAATTTTCGTTCCGAATTTCCGGAATTCGGACAAATTTTGTTTCGTTATTTGGAGCATTCGGTAAAATTCATTTATATTGTAATGTGGGTATTCGGATATATCTAAATCTCAGAATAATTAAAAATGTCTCTGAATATTAATTTGCAACTAAAGGAACCGCACGTCTAGTAGGGCAGAGGACTGTGTCAGTAGTAGACATGTGCAAGAGGAAACAGCGTTGTGGTCGTTTATTGTAAACTACAAGCCGACAGCCACAAAGTCTGCTGGACCTTGTAGGTTTCCATTCACAGAGCGCTGTGAATGAGTGACGTGGCTTGGTGGGTGGAGCCCCATACAGCCATGTTTTATACAAAATTTTGACAGCTAGCGGGTGGAGAAGAACCCCTGCTAGCTGGCACAATGGGGATTGGGGAGGTGCGGGGCTGGTGCATTCATAACACCCAAATATGGGTGTAACATGTAACATGTTATGAAAGGTGAACTTATCCTTTAATGGGCAAGGTGACAGCATCTCTTTAACTGTAGCGGACAGTTTAGGAATGCCGTTTTTGAAAACAGATTCCACACTGCCCTCAGAAAAAAAAATCTTTTTTTAAATTATATTAGGATTATATTATTTCAGTTTAGATAAAAATTGTGCTTCATGGAACTTGTTTTTAATTTATAAGTACTCTCCGTACACACTATTGTTTCTAAAGGTGAAATGACATTAGCGAATAGCAAGTCCATAAGACACAGGAAACGATCTATAAATCAGAGCAAGTGCTCATACGAATATAAATCAAATAAAATGTCTTTCCATTGAGTAGTATAAAAGCCCTAAGGAAAAAAATATGATATTAGGATAAATGTCATGCATTAGATCAGAAATAATCCTTTATAATTAGATACAAACTCAAAAAATAAATGATGAATATATCTTGTAGACATTAAATATGCTTTGCAAGGCATTATCAGAATTTATGAAAATAACATTACTAAAGGTCAGCTTCCCAGAGAGAGTGATTGGTAAGTAAATGGAAGTGGAACAAGAGGAAAGAGCTACAGACACTACTCCGTGATTTAAAGATTAATGCTTAGAGAGAAAATTTTTGTAGTCAAAAGATAAATCCCTTATGCATCTGTAAATACCTACAAGTAGAAGTGGGGGAATTGACAAAGTTCTACTTTGCAAATGAGAAGCGCCACGGTATAGTAGCTTCCTACAACCTATACAATTTACAGCCCCATAAGCAACGCTGTATCTTGGCCTAGGCCAACAAGGCCCAGGCCTAGGGAGGCACTTTGCAGGGGGGCAGCACGAAAAGAGTCCCCAATGGCTTGCACTACACTTTTAGTCTTATTGGGTGGACTGGACCGGGAGACAAACCGGTCTGGCACCCCCATAAAGCGGCTGCACTTGCTGCCAGTATGACTATACCGGCAGGCCCCCATCAAAGGGGGACAGCCCATACATATGTAGGGGACCTGGGTGTCCCAAGGGGTGGCAGGCCCCAACCAGCGAGTTATTGTGCTGCCCCATAGCCAAACAGAAAGTGTGAGGAAATCTCTTAAGGAAATCCATTCCAATCCCCCCAAGGCCCTCAATACTAGTGTCCCCACTAGGAAATTTCAGGGCAGGTTTTAAACAGGAAGGGGTGTGACCTTGACAGGAAAGGGTGGCTCATATTTAAATTAGGAGAGTGCATGAGTTTAGTCAGGCCTGGTGCAGCACAAAACCTAAATAAAACGCTGCCCATAAGCCCAGATACTTACATCCAGATCTTCTGAATAGCTCATAACAGTGGGCTGCTGAGGTTTTGGGACATGGTGACTCCAGCTGATTCCCTAAGCTGGTGGTTGAGGCATCCCTCAGCTCGTTGCTTGATCTGCTCTAACAGAGCAGGATGGCTGTGGATGCCCCCTGGTCCACCAGCAGGATGGTAAAAGACTTAAGCCTCGTACACACAATGCGATTTTCGGATGACAGAACGTCCGTTTTATGTTGGATGCTTGTCTCATGTCGAAAGTGAAGAATTTACTTACAATATGAAAATTCTCGTACGACCGAATTTAACGTCAGAAGTGATGTAATGGGGTTTATTTACTAAAGCTAGAGAGTGCAAAATAAAGCCTCGTACACACGGGGCGACGATTGTATACAACAGGTCGTATGAATGACCGTTGTATGCGTTATCGATCGTTCGTATGCGCGATTGGAACAGCCGACATACGATGGTCGTACAAATGGAGCTGTATGAGCAGACTAGGAAACTTGGTCGTACCAACAAGCAGTCATATGACCGTTGTATCGTGTGTACAGAGCAGTTGGTACAACAAGTTGTATTGTGCAAAACACGCATGCTCAGAAGTCAGGAACGGCCGGATGCTAATTACATGCACCTGAACGTTCTTCTGTGCTCGTACGATCGTGTAGTGCAGTCAGTATGCAAGTTACATTATCCAACATATGATTTGAGACAATCGTACGTACGATCATCGTCCCGTGTGTACGAGGCTTTAGTCACAATTCTGCACAGAAACCAATCAGCTTCTAACCTCAGCTTGTTCAATTAAGCTTTGGCAATAAAACCTGGAAGCTGATTGGTTTCTATGCAGAATTGTGACTCATTTTGCACTCTCTAGCCTTAGTAAATAAACCCCAATGTGTTGAATAGTTTTGTATGTATTTTTTTGTTTCTGAGCATGCATATTTTTTTTCGTACTAAAACCGTACTAATGATACGAAAATCAAACGTTGAGTTGCTGCACAAAAAAAAAAAAAATTCTAGTCTGCACAACCAGCTTGTGACTTACGGAAAATCAAAATCGGCTGTCGAAACGAGCATACTAATCATTTCGGATGATCGGCCGTCGAACAAAAAAAAAATTCCCGTCCGAAATTCAGATCATGTGTACAGGGCTTAGGAAGGCTAACTCAATGGAGTTTAGTCTCTGCAACATTGTATCCATTTTCTATAACAGTTCACTCTCTGTATTAGCTCATTCATTAAGTATAACAAAAGGCATTTTTTTTTTTTTTCGTTTTGGATAGGATGCAGTTTTTATTGCTGTCTGTGCCCCTATCAATCACTTCAGTCCCGGAAGGATTTACCCCCTTAATAACCAGGCCATTTTTTGCAATACACCCAGGGCCGGCCCTACCATGGGTCCCGGTGGGTCCATGGGACCCAAGCGGCACTTTAAGAGGGGCGGCACTTCCCGAGGACTTGAGGCTCCCTCCTTCTAGTGTGCAGTGCAATGTCATCCTTGTACTGCTGTACTGGCGCTGCACCGCTGCTGTCACTGTCCTGGTGTATTCCTGGCTGGCGGAGACCCGCTTCAAAGTGTTCACCAGCCGCCCCTGGCTCCCTGCCCATACTGGTTGCTAGCTGCAGCCCGACTGGCGTCTAGCAACCAGTGACATCAGGAGTAGGAGGAGAGAGAAGCCCCAGCATTCAGAGCGGAGGAGGATTTTAACTTCCTCCTCCTCTGCTAACTCCACCCACCTCCTCCCAGTCTGTTCTCCTCGGAGCCTTTCGTGCAGCTGAAACATCACTACAGACAGTGCACGGAGGGAGAGACAGCTGCCTCACTGCCTGGAGCCAAAGCTTTCAGGAGTTTAGGTAACAAAAAACAAATCAAACCACTTACAGATGACTGGTCAGAGAAGGCTAAGATCATCAGTGATGTCTCCCCAGCAGCCAGCGTTCTGTGCTGAACTGTCAGCACTTCACAGCAGAGTTTAGTGTCTGCACTGTGCAGACTGCAGAGAGGATGGTCAGCTCATGTGTATAGTGGCAGTGGGAGAAGAGGAGAGGACAGATGGGATGACTCCCTCAGAGGGATGGAAGGAGGACACTTCCTTAGATATCAGGGCAGAGTCCATGCTGCAACTTGTAGTCATTCACTTTTGGGGCTGTGACCCAAGTCTCAGCATGGACCTTGCCCTGATATCTAAGGATGTGACCCCCCCAACTACTGAACTATTGGTACTAGCATGAACCTATGAAATCTATGGGATCACACCCTTGGAACTCAGGGGTTCATGCTGGGACTTGTAGTCCTTCACTTTGGGGGGGGTCACATCCCCCAAACATGAAAGACTACAGGTCCCAGCATGAACCACTGAGAGTTGAAAATCTGACACCCCCTGGCCCCAGCATGGGAGGAGTCACATCGGCAGCCAGCGGCAGGTGGGTCATTTACCTTCCTGGGGCTCTGGTGGGTCAGACTGGTGGCAGGCTGCAGTTGGCAAGTGACACTGCATCTGATGGCAGGCTATGGGTGGCAAGTGACACGGCTGCAGGTGGCAAATGGCACACTGCATCTGGTGGCAGGCTATGAGTGGCAAGTGGCTTACTGCATCTGGTGGCAGGCTATAAGTGGCACACTGCATCTTGTGGGGAGCTATGTGTGGCAAGTGACATGGCTGCAGGTGGAAAATGGCACGCTGCATCTGGTGGTAGGCTATGGGGGCAAGTGGCACACTGCATCTGGTGGCAGGCTATGAGTGGCAAGTGTCACACTGCATCTTGTGGCGAGTGACATGGCTGCGGGTGGCAAATGGCACGCTGCATCTGGTGGCAGACTATGAGTGGCACACTGCATATGGTGGCAGGCTATGGGTGGCAAGTGGCACTGCATCTGGTGGCAGGCTATGGGTGGCAAGTGGCACACTGCATATGGTTGCAGGCTATGGGTGGCAAGTGCCACTGCATCTGGTGGTAGGCTATGGGGGCAAGTGGCACACTGCATCTGGTGGCAGGCTATGAGTGACAAGTGGCACACTGCATCTTGTGGCGAGTGACATGGCTGCGGGTGGCAAATGGCACACTGCATCTGGTGGCAGGCTGTGAGTGGCGAGTGGCACACTGCATCTGACGGCAGGCTATGGGTGGCAAGTGGCACTGCATCTGGTGGCAGGCTATGGGTGGCAAGTGGCACACTGCATATGGTTGCAGGCTATGGGTGGAAAGTGGCACTGCATCTGGTGGTAGGCTATGGGGGCAAGTGGCACACTGCATCTGGTGGCAGGCTATGAGTGGCAGGTGGCACACTGCATCTTGTGGCGCGTGACATGGCTGCAGGTGGCAAATGGCACACTGCATCTGGTGGCAGGCTATGAGTGGTGAGTGGCACACTGCATCTAGTGGCAGGCTATGGGGGGCAAGTGGCACTGCATCTGGTGGCAGGCTATGGGTAACAAGTGGCACACTGCATACAGTTGTAGGCTATGGGTGGCAAGTGGCACTGCATCTGGTGGCAGGCTATAGGGGCAAGTGGCACTGCATCTGGTGGTAGGCTATGGGTGGAAAGTGGCACAGTGCATCTGGCAGCAGGCAACAGTGGCACGTAACAAGCTGCATCTGGCGGTAGGCAGCGGTGGCAAGTAACAAGCTGCATCTGGCGGCAGGCAACGATGGCAAGTAACATGCTGCATCTGGTGGCAGGCAACGGTGGCATGCTGCATCGCTGGCACGCTGGTGGTAAGTGACAATCTCAGGGTTCCCATCCTGATTCTGCATTATGGTGAGTTGAACTATTTCATTATATATTACAATGTAAAAATAGAAATAATGTGATTAAATCATCCTAACGCCAAATCAAGCATGGTACCGGGATGGTTTAAGCGCTAACACCAGCCATTCGCCCAACAAATCACCCCTGCCGCCAAATTCCCCATCAACCCCAAGACTACGCCCCCCCCCCCTAATCTTTTTTTTGGAAGGGGGTGTCCCTGAATGGCAGTTTGGAAATGTGGCCACCCTAGCCGCCACCGTAGGGATTGGGCATGTCTCTTTGCTGGATTGGGCATGTCTCTTTGCTGAATATATGGGGATGCCTCTTTACTATATGGGGATGTCTCTTTACTATATGGGGATGTCTCTTTGCTGAATTTATGTAAATATCCCTTTGCTGAATATATGGGGATGGCTCTTGCTGGATGGGCGTGATTTTTTTTTTTGGGGGGGGGGCAGCATTTCATTCATTGGACCCAGGCAGCACAATGTCTTGGGCCGGCCCTGAATACACCACTGCGTTAGTGTAACTGACAATTGCGCAGTCGTGCGACGTTGTACCCAAACAAAATTGACGTCCTTTTTTTCCCACTAATAGATCTTTCTTTTGGTGGTATTTGATCACCTCTGCGGTTTTTATTTTTTGCACTATAAATAAAAAAAGAGCAACAATTTAAAAAATATATATTTTTTCTTTCTGCTATAAAACATATCCAATAAAAAATGTAAGAAATCTAATTTCTTCATCAGTTTAGACCAATATGTACTCTGCTACATATTTTTGGTAAAAAAAATCCCAATAAGCGTATATTGATTGGTTTGCGCAAAAGTTATCGTGTCTACAAACTATGGGATATTTATATGGTATTTTTATTTATTTTTAGTAATATCGGCGATCAGCAATTTTTAGCAGGATTGTAACATTGCGGCAGACAAATCTGACACTAAGTAACGTTTTTTGGGGACCAGTGACACTAATACAGTGATCAGTGCTAAAAAAAAAATGCACTGTCACTGTATAAAAGACACTGCCAGGGAAGGGGTTAACATCAGGGGCGATCAAAGGGTTAAGTGTGCCCCTAGGGAGTGCCTCCTAACTGGGGGGGGGGGGTGGACTGACTGGAGGAAGAGAGACATCTGCATTCCTGATTAGAGATTAAACACAAATCTCTCTCTTCCTCTGTGACAGAACGACGGTCTGCCTCTCCAACAAACAATCGCAGGTGGCCAGCGGCCATTGTGACTGCCGGACCTGCTGAATGGCTACTGCTGTGTCCAATCACAGTGGGAGCAGGTCCTTGGCGGCGTGCGTGCCTGCCTCAGAACCGGAAGACAAAACAACAGACAGATACGTTGTTTTGTGCAGCCAGGCCACCCTGCTGCAGTAAATGCGGCGGGCAGTCCGGAAGCGGTCAAGGAGATTCATCCTCCCTTTTTGTCCTGTTTACCATTATCAATGAAAATCCCACATTTTGGACTGTCCCCAGAGAAGTAATAGAGGGAAAATCTTCCAATGGGGACACTAGTTCTGGTGACCTGGGGGTAGGGTTGCCACATCATCCCTTTAATCCAGGACACATATGAATTGCACAGGTTCTGTGGCTGATTAAGAAGATAATTAAACTCACTTGGTGCCTTATCTGCATTCAATTAGCCTCAGAACAACCTATGTAATTCATATGTGTCCTGGATTAAAGGGATGATGTGGCAACCTTACCTAGGGGTCCCCAAGGAACTTCCTTAATTTGGAGGGATTTCCTCTTTTCTTGTTTGGCTATGGGACAGGAAGCGAAGGGAAATCTTTGCAATGGGACACAGATGGCAAAAAAAAAAAAAAAAATATGACAGGGGTTATAGCCCTCCCTTGCTCTATCCAACATGAAAAAAGTTTTGCCTATAGTTCTACTTTAAAGTATCACTAAAGGCAAAAGGCTTTTATTTTTTCAGTTTTGAAAATTTTTTTGCAGTCTGTGCCCCCATTAAGGAGTTTCACCCTCTCTATTTGTCCTGTTTACCATTATGATTGAAAGTGAAAGTAAAAGAAAATCCCACATTTTGGGTTGTCCCCTGAAAAGTAATAGAAGGGAAATCTTCCAATTTGGATACTAGTACTGGCCCAGAGGGATTCCCTTAATTTGCAGGGATTTACTCTCACTTTCTGTTATGATTGTGGAGCAGGAAGTAAAGGTAAATCTCCCCAATGGGACACAGATGGCAAAAAACAAACAAAAAAGAAAAAACAGACAGCGGTTATAAGTCTCCATTAATCTATCTAACATGAAAAAAAGTTTTGCCTGTAGTTCTACTTTAACCACTTGCCGACTGGCGTCTGACGGCGACAAAGTGGCTCGATATCGCAAACCGCCGTTATATGACGGCGGTTGCGATATCCCGCACTGTGAGCGCGCGCCGCCTGAGGCACACGAGCACGCTCACTGTGTTGGGGGGGGCATGAGCGGGAAGGGCAGACTCGATCACTGCCGGCTACCCGCGATAGCTCCCCCGCAGTGAAAGAATGGAGGTAAGTAAACACGGATCTCCATTCTGTTAGAGGGGGAAGGGCTGTGATCCCAGGTTTCCTGTATATGGAAGCTGTGATCACTCCCTTCCCCCAGCCAGCCCAGCCCCCATACAGTTAGAACACGCCCAGGGAACACAGTTGACCCTTAGAGCTCTCCCTCCAGGTTAACCCCTTCACTGCCAATGGCATTTACACAGTAATCAGTGCATTTTTATATCATTGATCACTGTATAAATGCCAGTGGTCCCAAAAAAGTGTCAAAATGGTCCGACATGTCCTCTGCAATATCGCAGTACCGCTAAAAATCACAGATCGCTACCCTTACTAGTAAAAAATAAGAAAAAATAAAAACCCCAGAAATTAACTCTCATCATGCGTAAACGCTGCAACTTTTGCGCAAAACAATCAATAAACCCGGATTGCGATTTAGTGGGAAATCCTTCCGGGGCTGAAGTGGTTAAATACTTACTTATTTAGTATGATTGTCTGCTCCATCTAATGGTCATAATTAGTGTTGAGCGAACCCGGACTGTAACGTTCGGGTCCGTACCGAACTTTCGGGTGTCCGTGGCACGGACCCGGACCCGGACATTTCAAAAATCGTTCGGGTTCGGTCCGGGGTTCTGCTATTTTACTCCACGTGTTGAGAAGCTGCAGGGCAGCCAATCAACAAGTGTTTCACTGGTTTGCCCTTAGAAGCCATCACAGCCATGCCTACTAATGGCATGGCTGTGATTGGCCAGTGCATCATGTGACCCAGCCTCTTTATAAGCTGGAGTCACAGTGCTGCAGTCACATGCTCCTTGGGTTAGTGTAGGGAAAGGTAGCTGACTGCGTGAGGGACAGATTTGAGACATTTTAAGACCTGATCCTGCATCCTGAGATAGATTACTTTACTACTGCTGTCTGTGCTGTTGCTCTGAGGACAGATA
>BLSH010416639.1:39461-52072 GCA_018402905.1 Glandirana rugosa
TGGGGGTACCCCATATGAACCATCAATAGAATCGGTGGATAAAACACGGTACGTCTGTGACTCTCTTAACAAAAGTCCCGATACGTTTATGTTTCAAACCTTTAAACGGTAAAGTCTCGTTGAATTCCTGAAGTGGTAACATGATCCTCCATGGTTTCCGGGTATTAAGAGAGAGAATTACCCTTTCACTTATATATACATATGTTGATCTTCATGCTATATTTTCGGTGTTGGCAAAAACGTCATGTCCCTCACGTCTTAATAATCCGTTCAACATAAAAACTCCTTATTAAAATAATAACTTGTTGTTGGTACACTTTGATATTAATGAGTTTTTGGAATCATTGAGAACATGGTTGTTGTTCAATAATAAAATTATTCCTCAAAAATACAACTTGCCTAATAATTCTGCACTCCCTGTACTGCAAAAACGGTTGTGGCTTTTATATCGTACTTCTAGTTGTATACATATATATTCACTTTCCCATTAAGAGAGAGAATTATGGGCCTTTGGTACCTCCTAGTACAATGGTGAAGTCCTTAAGTTGCTCTGAAATGGCAAATTTCCAAACTTTGTATTTGCATAGCCCTGAAAACAATTCTCTCAGTGTCTGCATGGCACAAAATAGGTGGCTAAGATAACTACCAAGTATACCCCATGGGGGTATGAACACAATTTACCCACACTGTTTTCTAGGGTAGGGAGAGAAGGAAGAATAACAAACTAAAGGTATAGCGTGTTGTTGCATCTCACGTGTCTTCTATTTGAAGCTAGCCTTGAGCTGACCACACACTTGTAAAATTTCTAATGAAAGTTTTTCATTTATTCAATTTTCCTGTTTATGCCTTGCTTTGCTTTGCTTCGGCTTCGCTTCAAAAATGATACGTCATGTGGCTTTAGTGGTGCTTCAAATCGTCTTCAAAGTCTCCATAGAGGTCTATGACAAAGCTGCTTGAAGCACCTGCAGTTTTCGAGAGGCTTTAATTCAGCTTTAGCTTTGCTTTGTTTAGAAGAAATTGCAGGTGCGAGATATCAACATACACACGACATCTGTCAAAGCTTCAAAAAAGCTTCAAAAGATCATCACTTAAGCTTCATTGAAGCATCACTGAAGTTTCATCGAAGCACCACCGAAGCATCAAAAACACACCATAAAAGCATGTTGAAGCAGTAGACCCAAGACAGGCCCAAGACACAACAACAACAGCAAAGCTGTGAACTGCCTTCAGCTCAAAGGGCTGTCTAAATGGATCTTATGCCCAAAGCTGGCTTCATATGGGGGCCAAATATCCAACTGGTATAACTTTTAGTAAGTGAGGATAGAAGCCCAGGTAGCAGCCTTGTAAAAGTTGTCTAAAGCCAAAAAGCTCAGGAAGCATTCATAGATTTAGTAAAGTGCATCTTGTCAGAGAAGGATGGAACCTGAACCATAGACCATAGTTATAGTTCATCTGGTTAAAAAAGACACACATCCATCGAATTCAACCAACACAGAAAAAAAACACACACATAGAAAACCTCTATATAGACTATCATATACCCACAGTTGATCCAGAGGAAGGTAAACCCCCCCCCCCCCCAAAAAAGCATGATCCATTTTGCTCCGGGGGGGGGGGGGAAATATTCCTTCTTGATCCTCCAACAAGCAATCGGATATTCACTGGATCAACTTCTTTATCTATAAATATTAGTATCCAGTTATTATGTCATATAGGAAATAATTCAGGCCTTTTTCAATCTACTGAGCTGGACAGAACCAGCACTTGAGGGAGTCTATTTAGCATTTTCACAGCTCTTATTGTGAAGAAATCTTTCCATATATGGATGTTTGGACATTTCAGATGTAAAGAGTGCCCCCTTTAGTCTGCGATGACCTTAAAGTGAATAACTGTACACTGAGCTTACTATATGGACTACTTATGTATTTATACATGGTGATCATATCCCCCCTTAATCTCCTCTTCTCAGAGAATAAATTCAGTTCCTCTAATCTTTCCTCATAGCTGAGCTCCTCCATGCCTCTTTTTGTTTGCTCTTCCCTGCACTTTCTCCAGTTCCCCAATTTTCTTTTTGTGAACTGGTGCTCAAAATTGAACTGCATATTCCAGATGAGGTCTTACTAATGATTTGTACAGGGGCAAAATGATATATCTCTCCCTGTAGTCCATACCTCTTTTAATACAAAAAAGGGTTTTGCTAACCACTGCTTGGCATTTCATTCTATTATTAAGCTTATGATCTACCAAAACACCCATATGTTCCACCTTTGATTCCCCCAGTTGTACTTCCCCTAATATGTATGATACATGCGTGTATTTAGCCCCAAAGTGCATAACGTTACATTTTTCTAAATTAACCCCTTAGAGCCGGCGCCCGCCGGCCCCTCAAGGGGTTTTACATGGTGGGAGGTGAGGCTTAAGGTCATGTGACCACTTTGATTGGCTGTCACGGCGGTCACATGATCGTAAATCTCCCGATTGCAAGCAGAGATCGGTAGTTTTCCATCAGTTGCTGGTAACTATACCCAGCACGGACTCTCGGCTCAGCGCAGTTGCACTAATGCGCGCAAATATGTGGCAGCTCAGCGCTAAGACCCGGTCGCCGAGGGGCTGCAGATTTGCATGTGGCCGGCGCCAAGAAGTTAAACCTCATGTGCCACACAGTTGCCCCATTAAACAGTGCATTGAGCTCAGCTTGTAAATTGGAGACATCCTGTAAGGACAGCATAGCTTGGTGTCATTTGCAAAGACTGAAATGGTACTTTTAATCCCAAAACCTATATCATTTATAAATGTATTAAAAAGTAAGGGCCCCAACACTGAACCTTGGGTTACACCATTAACAACCCTACACTATTCAGAGTATGAATCATTAACCACTACTCTCTAAAATCGGTCTTTTAGTCAGTTTTCTATCAGTTTACAAACTGATTTTTCCAAGCCTTTAGACTTAAAGTGGTTGTAAACCCCAGTCATGGAATTTAAGCAAAGCACATACACTATATTGCCAAAAGTATTGGGACACCAGCCTTTCCACACACATGAACTTTAATGGAATCCCAGTCTTAGTCCATAGAGTTCAATATTGAGTTTGCACACCCTTTGCAGTTATAACAGCTTTAACTCTTCTGGGAAGGCTGTCCACAAGGTTTAGGAGTGTGTCTATGGGAATTTTTGACCATTCTTCCAGAAGCACATTTGTGAGGTCAGGCACTGATGTTGGATGAGAAGGCTTGGCTGGCAGTCTCTGCTCTAATTCACCCCAAAGGTGTTCTATTGGGTTGAGGTCAGGACTCTGTGCAGGCTAGTCAAGTTCCTCCCCTTTTGACAATATAGTGTGGATGAGCGAGTTTGGGGTGGAGGATCTGGTTGAGGGGGAGCACCTATTCTCTGAGAAAAAAAACCCTGGTCGGGAGAGCTCAGCAGACAGCTTGTCTATTTAGAACACAGTTCTGCTGTGTATGAACGGGTGTGTTCCTTTCCTCCAATCAGCTCTCATACAGTGTAACTGCAGTCTCTCCACCCACTCCTCTGTGCTCTTGACAGATGAAGAAAGATTTTAAACACACTCTGCCGTTTTGAAAGGGTGTAGGCAAGAGAAGACTGCAGATACTGTGTATCATCTGAGGCTGTTCACTTCACTGGGTATATGTGAGGGTTTACAACCACTTTAACCTTACACGTTAGCCATGTGTGGGGAACTGTGTCAAATCTTTGGAAAAATCCAAGTATACTATGTCCACAGTCACTCCTTTGTCTAAGGTTTTACTTACCTCCTCATAAAAAGAAATCAGATTTTTTTGACAACTTCTGTCTTTCATGAATCCATGCTGACATTTGCTTAACATGTTTTTTTTTCTAGCAAAAACTCATCTATGTGGTTTTTCATTAAACTCTCCAGTATCTTCCCAACTATAGAAGTTAAACTAATAGGTCTATAGTTACTTGGTAAATACTTTGATCCCTTTTTGAATATAGGCACCACATTGGTCTTATGCAAGCCAGTGGTACTATGCCAGTCATTAACCACTTCAGCCCCAGAAGGATTTCCCACTTTAGGACCAGAGCCCTTTTTGCGATTCGGCATTGCGTCGCTTTAACTGACAATTGCGCGGTCGTGCGACGTTGTACCCAAACGAAATTTGCGTCCTTTTTTTCCCCACAAACAGAGCTTTCTTTTGGTGGTATTTGATCCCCTCTGCGTCATTTCTGATCGCCGCTATAAACAAAAGAAAAGTGACAATTTTGCACAAAAAAAAACAAATTTCTTACTTTTTGCTAAAATACAAATCCAAAAAAAATATAAAAAAACATTTTTTCTATTGGTTTTGTTCGATTTATATTCTTCCTCATATTTTTGGTAAAAAAAAAAATCACAATCGGAGTTTATTGATTGGTTTGCGCAAAAGTTGCCGCGTTTATGGATGATGAGAATTAATTTCTGGGGTTTTTATTTTTTTTTTATTTTTTACTAGTAATGGCAGCGATCTGCGATTTTTAGTGGTACTGCGATATTGGGGCAGACATGTCGGACCATTTTGACACTTTTTTGGGACCACTGGCATTTATACAGCGATCAGTGCTATAAAAATGCACTGATTACTGTGTAAATGCCATTGGCAGTGAAGGGGTTAATCTGCAGGGGGCGCTCTAAGGGTTAACTGTGTTCCCTGGGCGTGTTCTAACTGTGGGGGGACTGCCCTGGCTGGGGAAAGGGGATGATCACAGCTTTCACTTACAGGAAGGCTGTGATCATCGCCCTTCCCCCTTCAACAGAACGGAGGTCCGTGTTTACATACACGGACCTCCGTTCTTTCAGTGCGGGGGAGCCATCGCGGGTAGCGGGCGGCGATCGAGTCCGCCCTACCCGCTCCCTGGCTCCCCCCGAACACAGTGAGCGCGCGAGCGCACCTCCGGCGGTGCGCTCACAATGCTAGTTATCACGGCCGCCGTCCTGTGATGTCACCGTCACGCTGCGGTGGGCAGTCGGCAAGTGGTTAAAGAGTCCCTAAAAACTGGAAACAAGGGCTTTGAAATTACAGATTTCAACTCTTTTAGGATCCGTGAGTAGATGCCGTCTGGTCCAGGTGCTTTATGCACCGATCTTTCAGGGCTGTGTCAATACCATCCCCATTATGGACATGAGAACCCCTGTACTCCTTTGTATATACAGTGCAAAAGAAGGTATTTAATACATTTGCCTTCTCTTTGTCCCCATTTACCCACTCTAAATTCTTTTGTAAAGGGCCTACATGCTCAGACCTGACCTTTTTACTATTAGTATATTTGAAGAATTTCTTTGGGTTTGTCTTACTCTCCTTTGCAATCTGTCATTCATTTTTTGTGGCCTTGATTTCCTTTTTTACATATTCTGTTGCTTCATTTTTATATTTCTTTTCTTATCTTTTATAGCTTTTTTAACTTTAGCCTTGCACAGATAGAAAGGGCAGTGATAATAATGGAGGATTTTAACTACCCAGACAGACTGGAGTATTGACACCGCAGGAACATTTAAAGGGCAAACATTTATAAACCTATTACCTATCACGAAACATGTCAAACCCCATCCGGAAATTGTATTCCGTAGAAATACATCACTTAAAGATCAACTTTCCCACAGCCATTATGATCCTACACGTCATTCCAAACCTCGTTCGAGAGGGATCACATGTTGTGGTACATGTGACGTGTGCCCTTGGATTTGGGAGGGCACACGCTACAGATTACCCAACGGAGAGATTTTCTATCCTATGTTTTCGGCTGATTGTAACACACAAGGATTGGTATATTTAATGTTTTGCCGATGTGGAGCGTTCTACGTCGGCAAAACAAGACGACAATTAGGACAAAGGATTGGGGACCATATTTACTATTCAGGCAATGGCAAAATGGTCACCCCAGTTAGTCGACACCTAGATTTATATCATAGGTTCGACACTCGGGAGGTCCAATTTATAGTATTAGAGACCATACCTGCCAACCCGAGAAGTGGCCCCTGGGATAAAATCATCCTTCAAAAAGAAACTTTCTGGATTGAACGCCTGGAGGCTACCAGGCCTCCCGGCCTAAATGAAGTTTTAACCTACAGACCGTTTCTCTAATATAATATACAGCCATGTGGGCTTTTTTGTCTATACAATTGGTTCCCCATGGGGATTCCCATTGGGGCCCTGTACTTTGTGGCCTTAGTAGATAGAATACAGTGGCCCAAATTAAAACCACTTTTGGGTCAAATGACACCTATAGCAACGCGACGAAAAGGTAAATTGCAGCTTTTGCTTTATAGGTGTGGGTTCTGTGCCTCCAAGTTGGGGCATCTGTGGGCTGGGGTCAAGTGTGTGTTGCCCTGTTCCATGTGCCCCTATGTGGATACTTTTGCTTCAGCATACCACATGCATTAAGTATGGAATTTGGCACTTAATTTATGGAGTAAATCCCAAGATATAGACTGAGTGTATTGATCTAATTACTCGGTCTCAGTATGGTGCATTCATTAGTGTCACATACATATACTTTGGCTTCCTGGTGGGCTTCGAGCCCTGATGTGTAAAATGCAACATTTTTTCCCCCCGGGTACAATCCTCCATCATGGACAGGATCTCTGCCTTCCTGGTCCTGCGTCCTTTGGGGAATAATTTGTCTGTGCCCTTGGGCGGGTATGCGGCTGAAAGCGCCGTTGGTGCCCGCTCGACGCTGGTCCCCAGTGATAGGCGCCGAGAGTCGGACACTGTGGCATGGGAGTTCGTCCACCAGGGGGAGCTCCCTGCCACTGGGATGCACACGCCATCCCCTCCTGGCCCCTAGAGTGATGAGCGTCTGATTTTCCTGATGCTACAGTCACCTGGGAGGGAGAGGGGCGGTCTTGCGCGTGCGCAGTGGCTTAGCCGGGTTGATGGCGTCACATGCCGCCGTTTGGCGGCGTGTTCGGAGAGACGCCATCAATTGGGACCTATGTGTGCTCTATTTAAGATGGGCATGCTGCAGCTGTGAGACAGACCAGCAGCCCATACGGGTCTCTTGGGGCACTTTTTTCTGTTGCGCATCACTGTACCTGGTAAGTGGCATACGAGGCAGCTAATTTACTTGCTGCACATATATTCATTTAATTAACCCTGTTGCACCAATTGGTGCATACTTTGGTTTATTGAACATTTATCCTGATATTTCCATACTTTATAGGGTTGGGACCCTGTATCGGGTGTACTCCACATTCGCCCTGCTAGGTACAGAATCGGATGGGTCATCTATGGTATCCATCGCAGCTGCTCCACTTATATGTATCCCCCGATCTTTTAAGAAGGTATAGACATACGCTTGTTTGAAGAGGCCGACATACATACGTTACAGTTCTTTGGAAACCACCTTAGGAATATATTTCCTTCAGGTAATTGGAGGCTAATACTATACAATCTATTATACAGGCTATCTACCCAAGGTTTTTATTTTATGTTATGTTTCCTCTGTATCACACATAGGCCCCCATACCTGCCTGGTGCAGCTTGGTTTATCTGTGGGGTGCGCGAATGGTTTGGCGGTGATCCGGACCTTCTAGAGAGGTCCCCCCTAAGTCTGGGGGTGGCCCCATTGAGCCCAGGGGGAATCCACCATTGCTGGCATATTAACTTTGGTACATACAATGTAAGTGGATGCCACTTTACATGCATTTGTTGTAATGTATTGTTTGTCACTAACAAGCAGTAGATTATACTCTGTTTATATGTTCTATCCTAACATGTATGTATTCATTATTTCTTACTAGACTTTTCAGCTCCAGATGAAGCGCAGATTATATGAGCGCGAAACTAGTTGAGCAAAGCAAGAAATCATTATCCACCTAAACCACTAGGAGTCACACCAACGTAACCAAAACCAACTTAATGTTCATATTATCATTCCTTGGTTGTATACAGTGCCTTGCGAAAGTATTCGGTCCCCTTGAACTTTGCGACCTTTTGCCACATTTCAGGCTTCAAACATAAAGATATAAAACTGTAATTTTTTGTGAAGAATCAACAACAAGTGGGGCACAATCATGAAGTGGAACGCAATTTATTGGATATTTCAAACTTTTTTAACAAATAAAAAACTGAAAAATTGGGCCTGCAAAATTATTCAGCCCCTTTACTTTCAGTGCAGCAAACTCTCTCCAGAAGTTCAGCGAGGATCTCTGAATGATCCAAAGTTGACCTCAATGACTAATGATGATAAATAGAATCCACCTGTGTGTAATCAAGTCTCCGTATAAATGCACCTGCACTGTGATAGTCTCAGAGGTCCGTTTAAAGCGCAGAGAGCATCATGAAGAACAAGGAACACACCAGGCAGGTCCGAGATACTGTTGTGGAGAAGTTTAAAGCCGGATTTGGATACAAAAAGATTTCCCAAGTAAGTGCTTTGTATGGGGTCTTCTGTGTTCTAGTCATATTGTTGTCTTTCTCTCTTGTATACCTTCTACATAATATATATATTTATTTTTAGAACTTTCTATGAACCGATATATACTTGAGGTCTACACTATATGTCTATGCCTGTTATCCTACAGTCTGGATAGGAATTTGGCCTAGGTCTAGGTCCTACTTCATGGTAAGATGTTGACATCCACCCTCTTTACTTAACCTTGAAGTCCAAATGCACTGATAGAGGTTTTTTTAATGAAATTTTGAATTGTAATATTAGAACTGACAGATGTCTTTTTTACTCCAACATAGTGAGACCTGTGCTCTTTTTCCTTCACCCCTGAATGTGCCCTGAAGAAGCAATAGCGAAATGTGCATTGGCGCACAGGGACCTATGGTCTTCACATTATGTAATCAGTGTCTTGTTGTCATTACATGCATGTTCTTTTTAAATTCATTGTTCTGTCTATTTATGTTTTTGTACAAATAAAGGCTATTTTTTATAATTCTCATTCTGGAGTGCCTCAAAAGTCCAACCTTTTGGTCCAAAAAAATGAGTTTAATATTCATATGATTACGGATGTGGCCATTGGAGTGATTTTCTCTCTTTAAGGATGAGGGCTGCTCTCCACATAGAACAGAAATGGGAATTCTTCATAACAACTGTATGTGCAAACACACTGAAAAATATATGCCCATGGGCAACAAGTTTAAAAGGCTAAAATTGGTTGTTCTGTTTGAGTCACCTTGAAATGGTGGATCTAGAAATCAGAGCATTAGTACAGGGTCCATCTTGGAAAACAAAGAGAAAATAGCTTGCCTGAAAGAAGTAGAAACTGGGAGATAGGGATTGATTTACCAAAGGCAAATAGACAATTTACTTTGCACAGTCCAAGAGAATTTTGCCAGAACTGTGAAATGTGGCAAAATTTCACTTTGCAATATATACTCAATCACCTTAAATAATGTTAAAAAAACAAAAATTGCTTGCACACAGTTGAATGTTGGAAGTCAGCTTGCAAAGTAAACAGTCTCTTTGCCTTTAATAAATCAACCCAAAATCTCTCCAGCCTTAACCACATTCAGACAAAAATTGGGTGACCTGGAGGCAGGCTGAAGGACAAAATAAGAAGGTCCACATTGGGGAGACAGATAGAAACTACTCTGTACAAGAAGAACTGGACCTCACTCACCTAGTCCTGTGCAAAACCATGAAGGATTCATTGCCAGATAAGGTCACCAGTTCAGTAACTCTCCTTACCAAAGCAAGGGCTACAAGAGAACTACTTTGAATCCAAAGTGGAAGCTACATTGGAGGCCCACTGTACAAAGGTCTTAATAAAAGACAGAGAGGCCAACAGCCTCCAAAACATAAGAGAAAGGTAGGTTCCCCTGACACCTAATAGCGCTGAAAGCCTAATGCTGGCCCAAGGACATTAACAGATAAGCTCCAAATAACAAAAAAATACTTGACTTGGAATTGCAGTGCCACACTCCATGGGAGGCAGGCTTGGAAAACTTCACACAAGGAGAACACTTTTAAATAAGATAGCCCTTGCTGTGCTTCTGTATGTGTGACTCTTGCCCACAGTTTTTTTCACCTTGAGATCCACAGAAGAAATTTTCTGCCTAATTATTTGTGACTGCATCCAAGGCCAAGGACTGTGCTACAGGAGAGGCTGAATCTGCAATGGCAAGCACCAAAGGTGGCAGATAAGGGTTTCTCCTTTTCACACTGGTTGGGAGTTCCGTGAGGACAAAAAAGGAAATGGGCTTTTGCATGGGCATTAATACTTTTGGAAGAAGGTGGGGCTGCTACCACTTGTATGCTGCCATATTGGTGCTAGGAAAATAGTTTATGAGTCGTTGAGATAATTAGGTATGGAAGTAAGTGTATGTAAAGGCAAGAATGTTATTTTAGATACAGTAGGGAAGGGTTAAAACTCCTGGGTTTATTTTTTTCTATCCGTGTCTAACTGGGGTTCCAGTAACAAAAATGCAACAAGAAGTGAGAGGAAATCTCTCAAAGTGATGAGGATTCATTCTTAGTCAGTTGTCCTTGGAATAAGGGTGCCCATTGAAAGATTTTCCACCATTTAATTTGCTGACAACTGTAACATTTTTGATTTCTGATCACTTTTTGTCTATGTGACAATGGCTCCCAGGACAAATGAAAAGGGTGAATCTACCTAGCAGGGACACAGACGATAATAAAAAATGACAGGGGTTCTAATCCTCCCCACTATCCAAAAGTAAAGAAATTATTTTTGACTAAACAATCACTTTAACAGAATTTAGATTTACCCAGTATGGTCAAAGTGACACAGTGCTTTAGAGAGAAAACATAAAGAAAAAAGGAGAAAAACATGTTTAGTATCTAAAGCAAAAAAGGGATCTAGACTCTTTTGTAATCTTTATAGCAATGGACATACATGTGATAAAAGTAGTTGTTTGACGTTGAGTAGTTGTTTGAGTTGGTTAAACATTTTTACATTTACACATTTATGTAAATCCTAAATCAACGGCTCCCAAAACAGGAATTTGTTGGTATTTATTTTACAATAGCTTAAAATGAACTTTGAAATCATTATTTTTTGGAAAGACAAATTGTATAAACATTTACCCCCTTCAAAGGTTCTGGGCACTGGTGAATATTTGGCTTAATTTTATAAAATGCTGTTGAAAAGGACAATACGTTAACTTTGATACATGATATATTTTCTGACAAATCAACAGTTCCCTAAAGAATATGTCATGGCCAAGCTAAATCTCCAAACCAGAGAAAGACCAAAAACCATCTTCTTACTGTCCAGTTTTATGATTGAACTGTGGTTATAAGATTATGATGTGTGTTCTAACAAACTGCCTCAGGAAAGTAATTGGAGACTTGGCCCAAAGTGATCTATCAGGCTTCATGCCTTTTCATATATCCTTGAAGAATATTAAACAGCCGTTGGCAATGGCACAGTATTTTGATTTTTTTGCATGTGCAAGAGGGTGGAGATTATTTGCCAGCTCTCATCTCCTTGGCAGATACCATGAAGGAATTTGGTAACATATACTAGGAACATATTATCAATGCTTCTGAGAGATTTGATTCAGGGTTTAATTTCACAAAATCTTTAGTTAATATATTTTTTCATAACTGATGGTTGTACAAAGTACATATAAGAATCTTCAGATTTGTTTTAAGGGCACGGATAAGGATATGTCCTGTGACCATGGCTGAGCCACGCTCTGTGTGTCTTATGGACACAGAGAGCTGGGCTCGAGAATAAGCACACACACGAGTACCCCCATAGCAAGCGGCTTGCTATGGGAACACTCAGCAGAGGGGAGGGGCCCAGAGCACCGTCGAGGAACCCAAGAAGAGGAGGATTGGGGCTGCTCTGTGCAAAACCATTGCACAGAGAAGGTAAGTATAACATGTACGCCTTTACAAACACTTTGTTGTGCTGCAGTGCTCATGTGCTAACAAAGAACATGCTGATAAAAGGAGAGAGTAGAGGGACAGAGAGATGAGCTTGTCAGTCAGAAGTTAATCCTTTCTCTGTCCAGTAATAGGCCAGAGGAGAGACAAGAGCTGCAAGTGAAAAAGCTGGTCTCCTGGCTTGTCGGACAGGGCTATGCTGTTTGGCAAAGATGCTATCGACCTCAGAAATGGATGGACAAAAACAAAAATCCTTTGGCAGGTAAAACAGTTTCATAATATGTATTTCAACCATGCATTTAGTGGTTTGATTGCAGTTCAGATTTTAAAGCGATATTAAAGCTTTTTTTTTTTTTTTTTTTTAAATAAATTAACAAACATGTTATGCTTACCTGCTCTGTGCAAAGGTTTTGCAAAGACCAGCCCTGATCCTCTTCTTCTGGGGTCCCCTGCCCCCTCCTCCATGGGGGCATCTATGCATGCTCACTTCTGAGCCACCCTATCTGCATCTATTGACACAGAGAGGGTGGCTCTTGACGTTAGTTTGGTGATTTACGTACCAACTTTATGTATAATACTTTGACAAAATGGACGGTTTCCTAAAAACAAAAACAGGTAGGTAAAGACTCCAGCTATCGTAGAAACGGTTTGTCGTATCGGGACAGGCTGTTCGGTCCTCTGGTCGAAAAAGTGAACGTCGAGAACAGAGAGGAGACCGGATAATGACCTGTCTCTTTCCTAATTGAAGACTGACTGTTCGAGTAGAGAGACAGGGAGATGAGAGA
>BLSH010416639.1:69593-88509 GCA_018402905.1 Glandirana rugosa
AATTGGTGAAGTCGGGGCCTTCCAAAACGTCGAAATCCTGGTCTCGTGAAAAACGCTAAGCCGCGACGTAGCGAAATTGCCTGTTAACGCGCCTGCACGCTGCAACATGGGTTTGTTTTAAACGCAGGAAAAAAAGGGTGTTTATCTCGAAAGAAAACCACCATAAACTAGCGGAGACGCAGTAAAGAATAGACCATCCGTAAACGCGGCCACTTTTGCGCAAACCAATCAATAAACGCCGATTGCGATTTTTTTTATCGCAAATATGAGGAATTATATAAATCGGCCAAAAACGGTGAAAAACAATTTTTTTTTATATTTTTTTTTTTATTTGAATTTTAGCAAAAAGTAAGAAATTTGGGTTTTTTTGCAAAATGGTCGCTCTTCTTTTGTTTATAGCGGCGATAAGAAATGACGCAGAGGCGATCAAATACCACCAAAAGAAAGCTCTATTTGTGGGAAAAAAAGGACGCAAATTTTGTTTGGGTACAACGTCGCACGTCCGCGCAATTGTCCGTTAAAGCGATGCAGCGCCGAATCGCAAAAAGTGCTCTGGTCCTAAAGCTGCAAAACCTTCCGGGGCTGAAGTGGTTAACATCAAGTCTGCCATTGACAGCCTGGGTCTACCTGCTTTCTAGTGGTACTAAGAGCAAAATCAAAAATGACATATATGATGCAGTCTGTCACTAGAATTAACAAAGCAAGCTTTGTTTTTCCGAGTTCCCTCCTGTAACTTTTTTTTTTTACCTGTTGATCCCCCCATTGATTTTCAACTTCCTTTCATAGACAAAACTGTACATGCAAGTGGAAGCTAAATGGTTGAGACAAACTATTAAAAGGCTAAGTTCACCTTTACAGAAAAAATAATAAATGCGCACATTTTTGCAGAAAAAAAAATATGCATTTATTTTTCCTGCAGGAGGCTGGAAATTATCGCACCTGGGGTCAGTAGATCATGGGTGCAATGTGGGCTCCTGCAGACATGTCCACCGGTTTTCAGCGCATATTTCTGGAGGCCATGTCAGTGGACTAGAAGAGCACTCATGAGTGTCCTCGCAGCCCATTGCAACTAGTTAGTTGTAGTTTATTCATTCACAGAAATCTGTGAAAGAATGATGTGGCTGTGTGGGTGGAGCCCTGCACAGCTACACTGTTTTTAAAAAGTGACAGTGGGTATGGGGAGAAGAAGAAGAAACCCCTTCTGCTGTTACATGGAGGTGGGATCGGGGGGAGAGGGGGCAGGAGCTGGAACATGTTACATGTTCTACCCTGCATACAAGCGGAACATGTAACATGTTCCAATAGTGAACTTAGCCTTCAAAGAGATAGTAAACTCTTGACAAAAAATAAAATGTTTCTTCCTGCAAGGCAATATCACAATGTGCTAGTATGCACCACATACTAGCACATTGTGTGAAACGTACCTTGAAACAAAGCACTCCAGCACGTTTAGGAGATATTCATTTAACTGACAGGTAAACTTTTGTTATAAGCTTACTTATAGGTAAAAAATGTAGCATTTACTACCGCTTTAACACTGACAGGGGTGCATACAATGGTGGGCTTTTATTCATTTAGTTAAAACCTTTATCCAAAAAGGAAAAAAACTTTTTCTGCTGCTTAATACGATTTAACTAGAGTTAGGCTTTCATTTTGTAGTCACTTTTAAAGCTGGCCATACAGTGGGGAAAATAATTATTTGATCCTCTGTAGATTTGGTAAGTTTGCCTACTTACAAACAAATGAAGGGTCTATAATTTTTATCATATGTGAATTTTAAATGATAGAGGCAGAATATCAAACCAAAAATCCGGAAAAAAAACCCACATAAAATAAATACTATAAATAAGGTTATAAAGTTGCAGTTCAGTGAGTAAAATAAATATTTGATCCCCAAGCAAAACATGACCTAGTATTTGGTGGAGAAACCTTTGTTGGCAAGCACAGGGGTAAAAGGTTTCTTGGAATTGGTGACCAGGTTTGTACACATCTCAGGAGGGATTTTGGTCCACTCTTCTTTACAGATCTTCTCTAAATCCATAAGGTTTCTTGGCTGTCTCTTGGCAACACGAAGTTTCATCTCCCTCTATAAATGTTTTATAGGATTAAGGTCTGGAGACTGGCTACACCACTCCATGACCTTAATGTGCTTCTTCTTGTGCCACCACTATGTTGCCTTGGCCAGGGCTGGTGCAAGGATTTTTGACACCCTAGGCAAAACCTCATTTTGCGGCCCCCCTTGGCTCCACCCCTGACTCCACCCCCTTTCCCCTGCCCAGCCTGATCAGCGCCAATGAATTGCAGCCTGATCAGCACCAATCAAATGCAGCCTCACCAGCGCCCATCAAATACAGCTTCACCAGCGCCAATCAATACAGCCTCACCTGTGCCCATCAAATACAGCTTCACCTGTGCCCATCAAATACAGCTTCACCTATGCCCATCAAATACAGCTTTACCTGTGCCCATCAAATACAGCCTCACGGAGGGTGGGGGCGGAGGGGGGGTATTTGGCAGATCAGTCACTATTTCTATAAACATTTGCAAATGGCATGTGATAATACAATCTCATTATCTCAGTCAGACAGTGTCAGTTTTTACATGAATCAATGCAGAGCAGTCAGTGACAGATCAACAGTGGTCAGGCGCCCCTAGGCGGCAGTGCGCCCTAGGCGGCCGCCTACTCCGCCTAGTGGTAGAGCCGGCCCTGGCCTTGGCACTATATTTTGGCTCATTGTCATGCTGGAAGACCCATCCACGACCCATCTTCAGTGTTCTGGCTGAGGGAATAAGGTTCTCATCCAAGATTTTACAATACATGGCCCCTCAATGCGGCAAAGTAGGCCTGTACGTTTAGTAGAGAAACAGCCCCAAAGCATCATGTTTTAACCTTGCTTGACTGTAGAGATGGTGCTCTTAGGCTCATAGCCAGCATTTTTCTTCCTTGAAACACAGCGAGTGCTGTGTGCAAACCTGGTCACTAACTACAAGAAACGTCTTACCCCTGTCCTTTTCAACAAGGGTTTCTCCACCTAGCACTAAGTCATGTTTTGCTTGGGGATCAAATACTTATTTTACTCACTGAGCTGCAGCTCCATTTATAACATTTGTATCATGTGTTTTTTTATATTTTTTTAAATAATTAAACCCTTAAACCCTTCATTTCTTGTGGGCAAACTTACAAAATCTGCAGGTGATCAAATAATTATTTTCCCCACTTTACTTGGATCTATCTCTTTTTTTTGATCAGCCAGTGGGTTGATTGAGAAAAAACTAACAGATTCCACCATCCACACAAGCAAGGTGGATGGAGGAATCCTCCCAACTGTGTTATTGCATTCTGACAGCGGGTCTCCGATTAGCTGCAGGCGCTGCTCGAACCAAAATTTTCCAACAGCCCCATTCAAGAGAATTTGATCATTAGATTAGACTTCTCTTGAATGGGAATGGCCATAATGGATACAAATTTGTCTGCTCCCTGCTGAACTGGACACATTTCTATCCATCTATGGTCAGCTAAATTTACTATCCTATCTAACTCTACCCTTTTTGGGTAATACTGCTGTCCAAGGGTGCCTCTATTGCTCCTCCGTATATAGAAAACACACCCTTGGACAGAAACTGTGTTACTGGCTGGATCACCAGGTGAAAATAAAGCAAAAAGTCCATAAAAAGAAAGTAAATGGTGTCTTACCTTATCTAGGGATTAATAAACTACAATATATTAAAGTTTTGTTTTTGAGTTTAATACTGCTTTAAAGTGTTAGTTCACCTTTTTAAAAATAAATTGAAGAACTAACAGCTCCCTCTCCAACCCCCTGGTCCTCGCTGTACTTACCTCCCATGAATGATGTGCTGTACATAGCTGGTGTAGCAGTCCAGAGATTTAAAATCTCATTCTACTCCCTCTTCATTAACTAGGGCTTCCGGGACGGATCAGAGCTCTTCTGATTGGTCAGCACTGACTTTGACCAATGATTAGTGCTCTTAACTGTCCCAGAAGTCCTGCAGAGTGGGGCAGGAGGGGTAGGGAGGGTATAGGGTGTTATTTCACCTATTATGTTTTTCTGAAAAGGTAAACGAATGCCGGCCATAGACGGTGCAAATTTCTTTCCTCCAATCACGGGTTGCGGGAATAAAATGTGCACGATTCCCCAATCAAGACAGACAGTGTTGACAGGGGAGTCTCTCCTGCGGAGCACTTGTCTTCTGGGGAAAGCCGTTCCTACTGAGAGAAGACAGTGATTATTGCTAGTGGCTATAGCAGCTGCTAGTGATAATTGAAAGTGAATCCGGCAGGCTGGTTGTACCCAAGTTGATCGATTGGTACATTCAGCCTGCACACACATGGTTTGAATCTCAGCGAGTACCTGCTGAACCGGCTGAGATTCAAACCGTCTATGGCTGGTCTAACACTTTAAGCTGTGTTACAGCCAAGATGGCCGCACCCAACAGGGCTTCTGAGGACAAATTGGAGTTATTGATCGCTAATGATGCATTAGTGCATTGTTTATTACCTGGATAGTTCATATTTAACAGGGGATTCTGTAAACATTGAAATATGATAGGACTGGTTTAAAGTATGTTGAGTTTTAAATTCCATAGTTCATATTGCATTGTAGCAGGCTATGTTAGATTAAAAGCATTATTTAAAGAGTTTATCATGTAGAGGATAATATATATGATATTTTTTGTGTCCTGCTGGTGAGAGATTTACTTCCTATCTTGAAAATGCAACAGAAAACAAGAGGACATCTCTCTGAAGTGAGGTAAATTCCTATCTTGACAGTCACAAGAACATTTGTCCTGATTGAATGATCTGTCCTCACCTGCTTTGCAGTACTGTGAACTAGAAGTTCTAAACGTTATCCAGAATGTAAGTAATAATGGATTATTGTGCTTATCTAGGAGTGAAATTGAAGTTATTGTGTAGTTAAATTGATGTGATATATTTTAATACTCTTGATCTAAATACAGTAGATCTGTTCCTGGTTGTTGCTCCCTATGTGTCATTTTGGTATTTTGGTGCCTGCCCCGGGAGTTTTCTGCAAGTTAGCCACATCTGCATATTCGAGGTGTGGACCATTGATTTTTGCTAAATGATCATAAATGTATGTATTTAACAGCAATAAAGACGGTTAATGATCTTTTTTCTGTTTAGTTACCACTGCAATTCTCCTTTATTATTCACTCTCAACTTGTTAAGTGACACGTCACTTTTAAAGGGGCAGCAACATGCAATTTCGTTATCAATAATTTTTTATGCACAAGCACTTTTCAATTTAAAGGCGCCTACACAGCTTTCTTTGCACATATGACAATGTACAGTGAGCTATATAACTAGTTTTGTTACTGTGGTGGATAAGTCACAGCTGGTATTTGTTTGTTGTGTATTAATGAATATGTACAGTATAGGCACTGTTTTCATGAACTATAATAGGTCTTTATGTGATTTCATCAAATATTTTGTAATAAAATTGTGCTTATACCTTATATATGTGTGCTCCCCTCTTGTGCCAGTAAAGTCCAATTATTATGGTTTTTGGTTTTAGTTTGGTGAACAGTATGGATGTGGCAAGTTAGTGGCCGTATGGATATATGTCAACTGGAAGGGCTCTTCTCTGAGCACTTCTGGTTTAGAGCTGTCAAAATCCCAGTTAGAAAGCTGGCTGTGCAGTTGATCAAGCACAGTCCTGTGCTCAGGCAGCCACAGTAGAGGGCAGGGGAAGCATTAGGGGTTTAAAAGAGTACCCATTACCTGCCCAATGCTATGACTTGTTATCCTCCTTGTAGAGCTGTACAATTCTGGAAAAAATGAGAGTCACAAATTTTTTGCTTAGAATTAAGATCATGGTTCTTTCACAATTCTCGCGGCATGACATCGTTTTTCACATTATACAAAATAATTTGGGCTAATTTTGCTGTTTAGTTCTTTTAAAATTCATTGAGATGCGTTTTTTCCTTAAAAATTGCATTTGAAAGAAAAGACTGCTGCGCAAATACAATATGATATAAAATATTGCAACAACTGCCATTTTATTCTCTAGGGTCTTTGCTAAAAAAAATATATATAATGTTTGGGGTAAGTCATTTTCTAGCAAAAAATACAGAGTTTAACTTGTAAGCAACAAGTGTCAGAAAAAGGCTTAGCCTTAAAGGCCGGTTCACACTGCTGCGATGCAGGAACCCTGCAATTCCACTGCGGGTTCCCGCATGGCATGTCTCCTGACGGCAGTTCCCACTGCCTTATGCAAACTGTGGGGTGTGTCAATACAAAGCTAATGACACCCCCAAATCAGTTTGCATATCGCACTGTGAACTGAAAACTCGCACAGGAATCGGATCGCATGGGTGTGCACACCCATGCGATCGGATTCTGCTGCGGACCAAAAAAAGGGTCCTGTGCAAGTTTGGTCCGAATGCGATGCGATTTCAGCCATACTATCTGCATGGCTGAAATCACCTCGCATAGAGATCGCATGTGATTCACACTCTTCAGTGTGTTGCGAATCACATCTGATCTCGCAGCACGCAGCAGTGTGAACCGGCCTTAAGTGGTTAAATTGACCTCATTTACAGACCAAAGTTCATCCCTTTGATCTAAAAAAACCAAACATTACATTGTTTGTAGTTATAGTTCTCTCAGCGCTGAGAAATGTTGATAAACATTTGCTGAAGGCTCTTTTTTTTTTTTTTGACAGCTGTGAGTGAGCTCTGCACTGCTTACAGAGAATCGTGGAAATGCTGGACTAAGATTGTAAGGGGGGCTGAATCGAGATCACGATTTTTTAACGATTAATCGTGCAGCTCTACCTCCTTGTGATAGCAATAAAGTTAAACGAAAAATCAAAATCAAAACAAGTTAAAAAATATATATGGCAAAATTAAAGAAAAATAATTTTAAAAAAATTACAACCAGCTCTGTCATGCTGAGCACACCTGCAAATGCAAACATGAGCACAGGGTTTGCATGTGTATGTAAATGGAAATTGTTATATATCACTATGAACATCAGAGTGAGAGCAATTATCCTGAGTCTATCATGTATGGTTTACTCTAAACTGATAAGCTGTAGAGGCATTTAAAGCTTTGCCAATTAATAACACAGTTTTGAGGCCTGACACAGGTGGCATCTATTTACTCCACACTACTCCATCTTTTATTTTGTTCAAAACTTTGGGGATTAAAGCGTGTTTGTGTGCAATAAAATTCATTTTGGTGTTTTATAGAATTTTTAAGCAGTTGCGCAAATATTGTATGACATAGAAAATTGCAAGAACAGAGGCTGTTTTATTCTACTGAGCCTCTGCTTTCAGTGTATATATATATATATATATATATATATATATATATATATATAAAAACTGTTCTGGAGGCTTTCAGTAATTTTATAGCCAAAAATGAAGCTGTCCCACTGTAGGACCAGAGCACTTTTTGCGATTCGGTAATGCGCCATTTTAACTGACAATTGCGCGGTCGTGCGATGTTGTACCCAAACAAAATTGGCATCCTTTTTTCCCACAAATAGAGCTTTCGTTTGGTGGTATTTGATCACCCCTGCATCACTTCTGATCACCGCTATAAACAAAAAAAAGCAACAATTTTGAAAAAAAAAACATTTTTTTTACATTTTGCTAAAATACACATCCAAAAAAAAATATTAAAAAAAATGTATTCATCGGTTTTGTCCGATATATATTCTTCCTCATATCTGTGGTAAAAAAAAAATTGCGATCAGCGTTTATTGATAGGTTTGCTCAAAAGTTGCCGTGTTTACAAATGATGAGAATTAATTTATGGCTTTTTCACTATTTTTTTTTTTTTACTGGTAACGGCGGCGATCAGCGATTTTTATCGGGACTGTGATATTGCACCAGACATGTCGGACATTTTTGACACTTTCTTGGGACCAATGACATTTATACAGCGATCAGAAATTGAAAGAGAAATTGAAATAGCCACTGATTACTGGCAGTGAAGGGGATAAACTGCAGGGGGCTATATAGGGGTTAACTGTGTTCCCAGGGGCATAAAAGATCTAACTGATCCCAGTGACAGGGATCAGTAGATCTCTTACATGCCGCCTGACAGAGCGGGGAACCGCCGTGTTTACATCAGCGGTTCCCTGTTTTTCTTCTGTGCCAGGCAATCGCGGGTCCCCGGCAGACATCGAGTCCGTCTGACCCGCGGCCACACCGCTGAAGACCGTGGCGGCACGAGAGTGCACCGCTGGCAGCGCGTTCCCGCCCGCTAGCAGCGCACGCATGAGCCTCCATTTATAGACGGCGATTTGCGCTATCCAGCCACTCTGTAGCAGTAAATGTACGCAAGCTGGTCAGGGAACTAGTTAACATGTGTGCTAAAAATGAAAAAATTGGTCTAGAAGTGAAGTGATCAGTGACGGCTGGTGCTCAAATTTCTTGGGGGGGACGGCCCATGACCCTCACCCAGCCAGGCACCCCCCCCCCAGCCAGCCATTCATCCATCCAACCACCACCAAACCCCCCTCCCACCCCCGTTGTTCGATTGAGTGCTGCTACCCACCCCATCGCCCACTAGCCCCGCATGTACCTTTATCCCTGCGTCTGTCTCCCGAGTCCCAGTGGTTTTCTCCCTGCCAATCAGGAGTCCTGGAATCCGGTCAATGGGGTCTTAGGTCTCCCCGCCAAAATGTCACACAACTGGGTGGGCTCAGGGCGCAGTGTTCTGCATCCCGAGCCCACCCTTTTTTGAAGCCAATTAGAGTCTCAGGCTCTAATCACATGCTTTTATAAAAAAACATTGAAATCCATGCGTCCGGCATCCCGCATGTAGATTAGGGGGCCGAACTCATGGATGGGGGGGGCGGTACCTGTGTGCCCTGCATGAGCAGCCACCACTGGAAGTGATCAAGCATGAGTTTGACAGCAGACCTTATTCATATGCTGTGGAGATGTCCAAAACTTCACAGATACTGGTGATATATTGTAACCTTAATATCCTTTACCTACAAGATTGCCTTGCAGCTCAAACAAAAAGACACAAGTCCATTAAGTCCAACCTATGTGTGTGCTTTGATGTCAATATTACAGTGTATATCCCTCAATGTTGTGGTCCCTTAGGTGCCTATCTAATAGTTTTTTTTTTAATTGTCTCTGCTCCCAGCAGAAACCACTGCTTGTGGAAGAGAATTCCACATCCTCACTGCTCTTACTGTAAAGAACCCTCTACGCATTTTGAGGTTAAACCGTTTTTCTTCTAATTTTAGTGAATGGCCGCATGTTTTTTGAGCTCTCTTGCGCAGAAAAGTTTTGTCCCTGTTGTGGTGTCACCATTACTGTATTTGTACATTGAAATCATATCCTCTATCAAGTGTCTCTTCTCCAGAAAGAATAAGTTCAGTGCTCATAATCTTTCCTCATAACTAAGGTCCTCCAGCAGCGGCGGCTGGTGTATAAGGGGTGCTTGGGCGCTGCCTCCCCGCTGTCTAAAAAGAAAAAAAAAAGTCAGCCCAGCCCCCCGTGCAGGTGGCGCCGGTACATTGACATTCTTTTTTTTTTTTTCCGCTCCTTGGCTGTCACCTGACAGCCAAGTAGTGAGCCTATTGGTCAGCCATTAAAGTCTATGTGTGTGCTGAACAGGCGCACACACATAGTCTGATTAGCTGCCCTGAGCCTGCGGCTCAGAGTGATTGGATGCGGTGGCCGGGTCACTATGGCGGCGGATGTGACTCTTGCTCCCACAGAGACCCTGACCGGTGACCGAGCGACGGACTGATGGATGGGGACAGCCACTCTCTGCATGCCGATCTCTGCAGACACAGCCCGCTTGTTCGTATACTGAACTCTGCAACACTCCTGCCTGCCTACCTGACTATTGGATGGGGTAAGTGCGGGGGGGGGGTCTCTGCAATGTACCACCTGTGTTACTGGCTGCAAACATGCCCCCACCTGTGATACTGGCTGCAAAAGTGCCCCCACCTGTGAAACTGGCTGCAAAAGTGTCCCCACCTGTGTTATTGGCTGCAAAAGTACCCCCACCTGTGATACTGGCTGCAAATGTGCCCCCACCTGTGATACTGGCTGCAAAAGTGCCCCCACCTGTGTTATTGGCTGCAAAAGTGCCCCCACCTGTGTTATTGGCTGCAAAAGTGCCCCCACCTGTGATACTGGCTGCAAAAGTGCCCCCACCTGTGTTATTGGCTGAAAAAGTGCCCCCACCTTTGATACTGGCTGCAAAAGTGCCCCCACCTGTGATACTGACTGCAAAGTGCTCCCACCTGTGATAGTGGCTGCAAAAGTGCCCCCACCTGTGATACTGCCTGCAAAGTGCCCCCACCTGTGATACTGCCTGCAAAGTGCTCCCACCTGTGATAGTGGCTGCAAAAGTGCCCCCACCTGTGTTATTGGCTGCAAAGTGCCCCCACCTGTGATACTGCCTGCAAAGTGCCCCCACCTGTGATATTGCCTGCATAATGCTCCCACCTGTGATATTGGCTGCAAAGCAGAGTTCAGAGAAGGGCAACAAAGTTAATTAAGGGGCTGGAGGCCTTAGTTATGAGGAAAGATTAACAGCACTGAACTTATTCTCTCTGGAGAAGAGATATGATTTCAATGTACAAATACAGTATGTATGTATGACGACTCCAGTATACCAGATGAGTATGTGACGCCTGTCATAAATGTACAAAAAATGGTTGCCCCCATGGTAGTAGGGTGGAAAGACCAAGTCAATGTTATTATTGCTTGGGAAAACTCATATGAGCAGAAAACCTGCTTTCGTAAATACGAAAAAATATGTAATCCCTGGCTAGCAATACCTGGCCTAGCTCCATTTCATCTTATTGCAGATAGTTAATTCTCCTTATGATTCAGAAAATTGTGCCCACCTCAGAAGTTCTACTGTTTAAAAACGCAGGTTGATACTGTATGTCTAATTCTCATAATGCAATGAAGACACAGATGAAGGTCCAATTGTGCAGTTTTCCTTTTTTTTCATTTTATTGTAGGTCTACATGCTCAGTCGTTTTTTTTTACAGAATAACTGTACATACCAGTTATCAATACAAGAAATTCTTGTGGCTGCAAAACGCTGCCTGACAATAGCTGCTGGGACAAAGAGTTGTTATCCATATGTTTACAAGATATTCACAACTCCTTATTTGCTGATTGTATTAATGTCACCATATGGCCATTAATACTGGTTTTTGTATGCCTTTTACCACACGCGGGTTGTGCGTATAACGAAAAACAAATTTAAAAACCTAATAAAAAGGATCTGATTTACAAATAAAATAAAACATGGGATCAGATTGATCAGCAACAGAAGAATACGTTCCCTTCAGAATATTTTACATTTGGGTTTCCCTTGTGCTGACCTAAAGCCCAGCATCATTTCCTTCTATCCAGTGAGAGGGAGCATTTTGCTTTGGTCCTGATACTGCCATGTCCAGTAAAATTTCTTGTGATCTTTGTGCTTTTTTTTAGATCTAACTTCTGGTGGCTGTGTAATGGAGAATATCACTAATCAATTAAAGCTTCAAAACGAAGGTCTACCCACCGCTTTCCTCTTTTACAAAGTCTCTTTTATGTTGCCTCTTGCTGTATTTTTTCACTCTCTTTGCCAACATCTGTTGCTAGATCGTCTGTTACTTTTATTCTTCAAAGTAGCATTGATGTAATAAATATTTTATATTGATTTAAGAAGCAATGTAAAATGTCCATTTCTAATCCCCTGAAGCCTACTCTTGCATATGCAAAGCCTGCATAATGATGTATAATCAATAGTGGCTGGTAAAAAGGCTTCTAGGAAGTGATGCGTGATATTCATGGGAATTCTAAGCGGTTTCTTTCTTTCTTTCTTTCTTTTTAAAGGGAGAATGTGTGTAAGGCAGTGATGGCTTTATTAAAGTGGTTGTAAACCCGTGAAATGAAAAATGAATAAAGCATGTTCTTCTAAAGTGTGCACTTGCTTCAATACAGAAGCACCTACTTTGATTTCTTTCTACTCTTTCATTCCTCTGCTAGGTGAGTCACTTCTGACAGTCTATGCTGACACCAGGCAATCCAAGAGGATGACCCTGCCCCTCATGTGCATGTTTCCCTATGAAACCGTGTAGAGGGGGTGTGTGTTTTCCCTTTACTCAGGTCTCAGATTACATTCAGCTCCCTGATATATGCTATGCAATTTGTGACATCAGATCCCTGCCCCCTGCCTCCTGGAGCTGAGAAATACTGTGTAAATTCTGTACAGTGAATGCCTATGGAGAAGAGAGGGCTGCAGATAAACAGGTACAACTTATATGGGAGGATTTGTTTCATCTCTGTGTATCATCTGAGGCTAGCCACTTCAGTTGGTATATGTAAGGGTTTACAACCACTTTAACCACTTCAGCCCCGGAAGGATTTCACACTTTAGGACCAGAGCACTTTTAATGATTCGGCACTGCGTCGCTTTAACTGACAATTGCGTGGTCGTGTGACATTGTACCCAAATGAAATTTGCGTCCTTTTTTTCCCACAAATAGAGCTTTCTTTTCGTGGTATTTGATCACCGCTGCGTCATTTCTGATCGCCACTATAAACAAAAGAACAGCGACAATTTTGCAAAAAAAAACAAATTTCTTACAATGTTTATATTGGCTCTCAGGTGCTGCTGCCGCCATTTGTGGTAAGGGAAACCGGCAGTGAAGCTTTTTGGCTTCACAGCCAGTTCCCCACTATGCATACGCAAAGCACGCCATGCTTTCTGAATGGCCCTGCGGCAGAGGAAAGGGGGTCAAAATTCAGAGTGATCTCGCTGCTGTGAGATCTCTCGGAAGTGGGGACGGGTACCTGTCAAAAACAGGTACCCCTGCCATATTTATGAAAGAAATGTTAAATCATTGTACATTGTCTGAATTTGATCAATTGTCATAATCTTAGACATATGCAAAGGAGGATTTCCGGCTAAATGTGCACCATACATGGATTTAGCAAAGCAATGATGGTGGTTCTGCATGAAGTAATTTTCCAAAAATCACTCATTTGCTATCTGAAAACAGGTTGTTGTTCAGAATGCTGAATATAACAGTTGTGTTATAAGTATGATAGATGTTACTGTGACCAGGGATTCCCATTAAAGAATGGAAAAATGTAGGTGATCAATAGCAAATATCACTTGATCGAGCAAACTCAAGGTTTAAACTGAAGCAAATGTAGTTTGTGGTTGCAAATATTTTCTCATATACAAATAAAGTAGAATCTCAGCAATTGTTTTTCTACAGGGTGGGCCATTTATATGGATACACCTTAATAAAATGGGAATGGTTGGTGATATTAACTTCCTGTTTGTGGCACATTAGTATATGTGAGGGGGGAAACTTTTCAAGATGGGTGGTGACCATGGCGGCCATTTTGAAGTCGGCCATTTTGAATCCAACTTTTGTTTTTTCAATAGGAAGAGGGTCATGTGACACATCAAACTTATTGGGAATTTCACAAGAAAAACAATTGGTTTTAACGTAACTTTATTCTTTCATAAGTTATTTACAAGTTTCTGACCACTTATAAAATGCGTTCAATGTGCTGCCCATTGTGTTGGATTGTCAATGCAACCCTCTTCTCCCACTCTTCACACACTGATAGCAACACCGCAGGAGAAATGCTAGCACAGGCTTCCAGTATCCGTAGTTTCAGGTGCTGCACATCTTGTATCTTCACAGCATAGACAATTGCCTTCAGATGACCCCAAAGATAAAAGGGGGTCAGATCGGGAGACCTTGGGGGTCATTCAACTGGTCCATGATGACCGATCCACTTTCCAGGAAACTGTTCATCTAGGAATGCTCGGACCTGACACCCATAATGTGGTGGTGCATCATCTTGCTGGAACTATGATGTCGGCGATAGGGAATTGCTGGCCATCAAGTCGGCTTTGGAGGAATGGCGGTACCTCCTGGAAGGAGCAGCTCACCCGGTATTGGTTTTTACTGACCATAAAAAAACCATATGCTGTGAAGATACGAGATGTGCAGCACCTGAAACTATGGATACTGGAAGCCTGTGCTAGCATTTCTCCTGAGGTGTTGCTATCAGTGTGTGAAGAGTGGGAGAAGAGGGTTGCATTGACAATCCAACACAATGGGCAGCACATTGAACACATTTTATAAGTGGTCAGAAACGTGTAAATAACTCATGAAAGAATAAAGTTACATTAAAACCAAGCACACCATTGTTTTTCTTGTGAAATTCCCAATAGGTTTGATGTGTCACATGACCCTCTTCCTATTGAAAAAACAAAAGTTGGATTCAAAATGGCCGACTTCAAAATGGCCGCCATGGTCACCACCCATCTTGAAAAGTTTCCCCCCTCACATATACTAATGTGCCACAAACAGGAAGTTAATATCACCAACCATTCCCATTTTATTAAGGTGTATCCATATAAATGGCCCACCCTGTAGTTTTGGTGAAAGTAAGGAACCTTATGTGTCAAGTTTTTATTGCTCTCTGGTCGCCTGTTGAAGAGATTTGTCCTCACAATTTTTCATAATGGCCATTGTTACAAGGATAGCAAGTCACGGGAACACCCAAAATGTATTGCTTGACACCAGAACAGAAGTAGATAGGATATTTTTCAATGACAACACCTGTTCAAGTTGATTGTGAAATATCACCTCACCTTGTGGAGATTTTCAATGGGCTAATTGTAATGCAATTTCTTTAAAAAATACACCCCTTATTTTTTTAAACTAACACTGATCAAAGTAGAAAATATATTTATATATTTAATTTTGTTATGTTTTTATCTATGAATTGCATCGAAAGACAATATAACCAAAATAAAACCTTGTTTGTAAAAAATATATATATTACATTGTTAGTTATCTTAAAGTAGAACTATGGGCAAAACTTTTTTTTTCATTTTGGATAGAGCAAGGAAGGGATATAACCCCCGTCAGATTTTTTTTTTTCACCATCTGTGTCTCACGGTGGAGATTTCCCTTCACTTCCTGTCTCATAGCCAAACAGGAAGTGAGAGGAAGTCCCTGCAAATTAAGGGAATTCCTTGGGGACCCCCAGGTCACCAGAACTAGTGTCCCCATTGGAAGATTTACCCTCTATTACTTTTCTGAGGACAACCCAGATTTTCTTTTACTTTCACTTTCAATGATATTGGTAAACAAGACAAAAAGAGAGGACGAATCTCCCTAACGGGGGCACAGACAGCAATAGAAACTGACACGTGTCTTAATCTCTCTCCCCTCCATCCAAAACTAAAGAAAAAGTTCTGCCTTTGTTGTGCTTTAAGTCAGTAAGGGCGAACCTTGGCACCCCAGATGTTTTGGAACTACATTTCCTATGTTGCTCATACACTCTACAGTATAGTTGAGCATCATGGGAAATGCAGCTCCGAAACATCTGGGTTGCCAAGGTTTGCCATCACTGACTTAAATAATGGCAAAGTTATTACCAAATCTATTTGCCCATAGCAGAAATGCAAACGTTGCTCTGGTCCAAAGTTAGTGCACGGATGTGAGAGTTGAAGTTTTTGGCTTCCTATCACACTAAAGCCTCGTACACACGGGACGACGATCTTATACAACAGGTCGTACTAACGACCGTTGCATGCGATATCGATCGTTAGTATGGTTGGTTAGAACAGCCGAACATACGACGGCCGTACAAGGGAGTTGTATGAGCAGACTAGAAAACTTGGTCTTACAAACAAGTGCTCATACGACCGTTGTATTGTGTGTACAGAGAAGTTGGTACAACAAGTTGTATTGTGCAAAACACGCATGCTCCGAAGTCAGGAACGGCCGGATGCTAATTACATGCACCTGAATGTTCTTCTGTGCTCGTACGATCGTGTAGTGCAGTCAGTATAATAGTCAGTTACATTGTGCAACATACGATTTGCGATGATCGTACGTACGATCGTCGTCCGTGTGTATGAGGCTTTACAGTTGAAAACCATACATAAAATCACACTTTATTGAAATTTGTAAACATTACTACACACAAAAACTTCACATAGAAACTCTTTTTATTTGCATTTTTAAGGCAAGTTCACCATATTTTGTACCAGAAACCTTAGTTTAGTGTCATTATAAACAGGGCAATGCACTTTTTATCTGCAGTAACAATAACCTAAAATACACTGCATAGAAAAGAAAATCATTTCTGCAAGACAAAATATACGGTATATACATTACTTTGTTGTTTTAAAGTTCATCTATAGGTTCCTGTGTGATAGTCTAAACAGGTCTCAAAGCCATTTACTATGTGAAGTCTCATATAAAAAAGAAAGTATGAGTCAGATAAATCCTAGTCCATTTGTGTCTTACATGCTCTCCTCCTATACACTGAAACCAAAAAATGGAAGGTTTTCAGCAGAGTCAGTTGGAGCCAACTGCTAATTGAGCAGGCTCATGAATTACCAAAGTCATGCCCCCTGTACCATCTTCTTATTACATTGTAGTGTAAGTTAGTAGGCATAACCTATATGGGAGTGACACTGCTGCTTTGAATTCAGTAGCACTGCAGCAGGGTTGTCCTCCCATCACAGGAAGTAGAAAGAAAGAAAGGACTTCACTGTCAAGGTTAACAGGTGTTTGTGAGACTTTGCAGATAGACTAAAGGCAGATGCACTTATGCTTTTTATGGGAGGCCAAAGCTCTTTTATTTTTTTTTGTACAGTAAAACCTCGGTTTGAGAGTAACTTGGTTTGAGAGCGTTTTGCAAGACAAGAAACAAAATTGTAATACATTTTGACTTGATATACAAGCGATGTCTTGATATACAAGCAGTGTCACGTCACAACTGAGTGTAAAAGAGAAGAGAGGCGCCTCTAAGTGTAGCAATCTGATTACATTTAATGAAGATACAGCATTTAGCAACTCACATGGATGATTAATAAAAGAGGCACATCTAAGTATGCAGGCATCCGGGGTAAAGCTGTCCACATAGACCACCCTCCACACCGCCATCAACGTCATTCCTTCCACACTGCACTCCATGAGCGCTTCAAGCCTCGATTTCAGATCATTCTACTGCAGGGTAGTCTTCCCGGTCACGATTGCAGACTTGCAGCGGTGAGAGCCGGCGGTGCAGAGGATGGTCTATGTGGTCCGCTTTACCCCGGATGCCTGCATACTTAGATGTGCCTCTTTTAATCATCAACCATGTGAGTTACTAAATGTTGTACCTCCATTAAATGTAACCATATTGCTACACCTATAGGTGCTTCTCTTCTCTTTTATACTCTGTAGCTCCTGCTGGATTTTTCTTCTAACCCCCCTTGTGGAGGCGGCCATTTTTGTATGGACATTTTATGGCTACACAACCTGGTCACATTGTTATAATCTTTTTATATGGACTATAGACTGAAGGACTTATAAATAAATGGTTGTAGAACGACTCATCTGAGTTTCCATTATTTCTTATGGGGAAATTTGCTTTGATATACGAGTGCTTTGGATTACCAGCATGTTTCCAGAACAAATTATGCTCGCAATCCAAGGGTTTACTGTATTTCTCTTTTTAATGAGAGGCCAAAGCCACAATGTAACATGAAATAGGTAGCCATATATAGAAGTCTTATGTGCACCGCCTGCCTACAGCTGCCTGGAAGGTGCCATAAAGCAGGGGTAGGCAACCTGGGGCCCTCCAGCTGTTGCAGAACTACAATTCCCATCATGCCTCTGGGAGTAATTGTAACTGCCAGCCTTGTAATGCCTCATGGGAAATGTAGTTCCACAACAGCTGGAGGGCTACTGGTTGCCTACCCCTGCCATAAAGCATTCTGAGAATCCAAGAAGTTGTTGAAAACAATGGCTGGAAGCTAGGCAGTGCTCACAACTTGAAAGGAGATTTTGTTCTACTAAGCTTTTATTTATTTGTCAAAAATAACTATTGTTTGAAATGGTATTACAATGCTGATAATGATGATGTTATGAAAAAAAAAAAAAAGGAAAATGCTCTGACTTTAGATATTTTGTTGGCAGTTATATAGGTAATTATAATTATTACAAGAATTATTGCTGAATAGATATACCCATAGCAGAAATATTTAAATTGCTCTGGTCCAAAAAGAGTATGCATGTGTGGGAGCTGAGGTGGTTAAAGTGAACCTGGCAGGCCCACAAAAGCAGCAGAATTAGCAATACTGCTAAGCTATCCTATCACCTTATGAAGCCTACAAATATGCATGGCAATAATCAAGGCAATGTGTGGGCAGTAGAGGGTTAGGCGTTGGACTGTTCAATGGTAGGGTGGGGCTTACCTGCAGGAGGATCTCAAGCACATACTTTGCACAGGGCTCCAACCTCCTCAATTCAGTACTAGACCCCCATAAATGGACACTCTAGGATTAAGCTTTTAAATGGCGGTGGAGCTTAGCTATAAAAGGGAGTGGACAAAGTTGATCTTTAAAGCTGAAGTCCAGCATAAGCAACAATTACAATTAATATACAAGAGCCATGTGTATTTCTTCCAGATCTGTGCAGTAGACCAAACACTGCTGCTCTCTCCTTGTGCAGGGTGACTGGTCTTGTCTCTACCCCTCCTATACTTTTGTGCGGGCAACCTATGGTGGATGGGCCAGCTGGGACACTCCCACAGCACTGCTCTCTGCGAAGCACAGTGATGGTGCCACTGCTAATTTAACCGCTTCCCAGACCACCCCACCCCACATACATTTACTGCAGCAGGGCTGCCCTTCAGTGCAAAATCACATACCTGTACATGATTTCAATTGCCAGGTCTAAGCAAGAACACAGATCTCTGTCTTTCCCCAGTCAAAGCAACCCCCCCCCCCCACACACACACACACACACACACACACACACACACACTCCCAGGGAACACATTTAACCCATTGATTGCCCTGATGTTAACCCCTTCCCTGCCAGTGTCATTAGTACATACAGTGACAGTGCACTTTTTTTAGCACT
>BLSH010416639.1:88633-101092 GCA_018402905.1 Glandirana rugosa
CGATGAACCCCCCCCCCCCCCCCCCACACACACACACACACACACACACACACGGAACACATTTAACCCACCACATGCCCTGATGTTAACCCCTTCCCTGCCAGTGTCATTAGTACATACAGTGACAGTGCACTTTTTTTAGCACTCACCACTGTATTGGTGTCTCTGGTCCCCAAAAAGTGTCAAAAGTGTCAGATTTGTCTGCTGCAATATCGCAGTCCCGCTAAAAATGCCGCCATTACAAGTAAAGAAATAATCCATAGCTATATCCCATAGTTTGTAGACGCCCTAACGTTTGTGCAAACCAATCAATATACACTTATTGGGATTTTTTTTTACCAAAAATATGTAGCAGAATACATATTGGCCTAAATGGATAAAGACATTTTATTTTTTACATTTTTTATTGGATATAATTGAAGAAAGTAAACATTATTGTTTTTTTTTCAAAATTGTCAGTCTTTTTTTGTTTATAGCACAACAAATAAAAACGACAGAGGTGATCAAATACCACCAAAAGAAAGCTCTATTTGTGGGAAAAAAGGATGTAAATTTAATTTGGGTACAGCGCCGCAGGACCGCACAATTGTCAGTTAAAGTAACGCAGTGCCATATAGCAAAAAAAATGACCTGGTCATAAAGGGGGGTAAATCTGAAGTGATTAAAAAGGTACATCTGGGTTCACAAAGGCATTTGGTGCACACAAAGCTGATTTATATCCATCATGGCTATTGGGGAATATGTCTAAATGAAAAGAAGGTGCCTAAAGTTCAGCTTTAAATCAATATCTGTGTGTATTGGCCCCCATTCTGGGTACACAAACATTAATTTAAAGACTAACACAGGTGCTGGGCCTGCAGTTTAGCTATATCGTGAGTGCAGATGCTTTATAGGACTTGATGGGTTTACTTTAAACATGATGATACAGACAGACATAATACATAAGAATTCCATAAGGTGCTTAAACACATACATTGAGCTACACTTGGCATAATGCATATGCTGTGTTATCAAGCTAAATGCACTATTTCTAACCACGCTCTGGTAGTGCCAAGGAATGCCTCTTGGTTCTGTTTGTCAGAAAGTGTGTTTTAGTTCATTCGAAATGCACACATAGTAGCTTGTGTCATTTCACACCAGGATTAACATGATGGCATATTGAAATAACCTTTCAAAAATGTGTTCTCAATGTTTTATTAATCTGTGTACTCTGTGTGACCTCGCTTTTAGCATAAAGACAGCCTTTTCATGGGAGCCCTTGCAATCATCTGTTAAATTTGGCACCAGAAATAAACCTGCAGTCATTCTAACAGCATACGATGGTACACTGAATACAAACAGTGCTAACTTTTCCATGTATATACATGCATTCTCTGCAGTGCCAGAAAGGGTAAATATAGCCTGTGGTGCTAATTAGAAAAATACATTAATTTTACTTTTCTTTGAATACTTCGATGAAATTTAAGGAGACCATTTATGGACAGGATGGGGACTTGGATTTAAACAAGTGGCCATAAAGCATTGAGGTACAACCTTAAAGTGGTTGTCAACTCTGTACAACCACTTTAAACTACAGGTAAGCCTATAATAAGGCTTACCTGTAGGTCCCGGGAATATCTCCTAAACTTGCACAGTTTAGGAAATATTCCCTGTATCTGCGTGTGCCAAGGTCATGGGCACATGCGCACTGAAGAATTGGCCCCAGGGTGGCCCAGGGTGCCATTTCTTCAGTAAATGTGCCTTAATCGGCGGCTGCCTTGTGCATGCGTGGCTTCGGCCAATCGCAGCGCTGGAGCCCGCACTATGATTGGCCAGAGCCGTGGACCCGGAAGAAGCATGTCGCCGGTCACAGCAGTGTTCGGGGACCACTGCAACAGCTTTGTTCCAAGGTAAGTATTTCATAATGAGCTAGTATGCGATGCATACAAAGGGGCGGGGCATACATCAGTGGGTGGCTCCGCCCCATGCCAATATAAGTCAATGCAGAGCGCGGATAGTCCATTAGTCTGGTAGATCGTGTCCTGTCAACATGGGAGGAAGAGCAGAGGGAGAAGACAGTGGCAAAAGAGCAGAAGATAGAAGACCCCTCAGAAGATAGAAGACCCCGCAAAAGAGCAAAAGAAAGAAGACGCCAGAGAGTGAGAAGACGCCGGAGCTGATTTAATAAACTATTTTTAAAAACTGTGTAGTTTTTTTTACACTTTTTCTCAGGTGAATAGATAGGGGTACAATGTACCCTATATTCATTCACATAGGGTGGGGGGGCTGCGATCTGGGGGCTTGTTAAAGGGGGCTTCCAGATTTTGATAAGCCCCAGCCCCCCTACCCCAAAGCACTCACCCCCCCATGTTGAGAGCATGCAGCTTGGTATGGTCCAGGGGTGGGGGGGGACTCGCTCGCTCCCACCCCCTTTCCTGGGGGTGACCCTACGCAAATTTTTAAAAAAAATTTTGCTGAAGTTCCCCTTCAAGATCCTCACAGCACACAAGTAGCACTGCAAGTCGGATCATCACTTCTGGTGCAACTTCTATTCAAATCAATGGGCTCCCATAAGGAACAATTGATTTTGAATAGAGACAGAGAAATGCCTGACGAGGCTTAACGCTGTGTATACAGCGATCGGCTCTGAGCTTCATGGAACCCAGCTCTGTGAGTGTAAACAGCACAGAGCTGTGTTCACTGCCAGGGGGTCTAGTTGGTTTTCCATTCCCTGCTAAGCAGGGAATGAAAACAACTAAATCCACAGTAAAAGCAGCATATATTACACACATAAACATTTGTTAGGCATATATTTAACCCCTTGATTGCCCTAGATCAGTGGTAGGCAACCAGTAGCCCTCCAGCTGTTGTGGAACTACATTTCCCATGAAGCATTTTGAGGCTGCCTGTTACAATTACCCCAGAAGCATGATGGGACTTGTAGTTTTGCAACAGCTGGAGGGCCCCAGGTTGCCTACCCCTGCCCTAGATGTTAAACCCTTCCTGCCCATTGTCATTAGTACAGTGACAGTGCATATTATTAGCATTGATCACTGTAATAATGTCACTAGTGCTGTAAGTGGAAGTTAGTTAGTTCCCAGTAAGTGTCAGATTACCCACCGTCCTGCTATAAGTCGCTGATCACCGCCAATTACTAGTTTAAAAAAAAAAAACATTCCAGTATATATTCCATAGTTTGTAGATGGTATGACTTTCACGCAAACCAATATATATACACTTATTAGGATTTATTTTTTACCAATCACATGTAGCAGAATACATTTTGGCCAAAATTTAAGAGACTTGATTTTTTAAATTTATTTTATGGGATATGTTTTATAGCAGAAAGTAAAAAATATTGTTTTTTTTTTCAAAATTGTTGGTTTTTTTCATTTATATAATAAAAAAACCCAGAGGTAGTCAAATACCACTAAAAGAAAGCTCTATTTGTTTGAAAAAAAAGATATAACTTTTGTTTGGGTACAACATTGCATGACCACACAATTACCAGTTAAAATAGCGCAGAGCCACGTAGCAAAAAATGGCCTGGTCATGAAACCTTCTGGCAATGAAGCGGTTAAAAACAAAAGGTAAGTGAGCAGGTGCTGGTACAATTAGTAACGGATAAACATGTGAGATGTCTCCTGTCTATCTGTTACTAATGGCACCAGCACCTGTTCACCTACCTTTTGTTTGTTTTTTTAGCAACTATTATTTGAATGGGTCTTAAGCCTCGTACACATGGTTCAACAGTTGTACTACCGAACGGCCCAAATCGTATGCTGGCTGTTGTATCTAGCATACTGACATGCACTACACGATCGTACGACCAAGCTGAACGTAGTGACGTGTTGTGAACGTATAAAGAGAAAGTTCAGGTGCATGTAATTTGTGATTGCCCGTTCCTGACTTCGGAGCATGCGTGTTTTGCACAATACAACTTGTTGGACCAACTTCTCTGTACACACGATACAACGGTCGTATGACCGCTCGTTGGTACTACCAAAGTTTTCTAGTTTGCTCATACAGCTTCTGTTGTACGACCATCGTACGTCGGCTGTTCTAATCGTGCGTACTAACGATCAATTTCACATACAACGGTCGTTCGTACGGCCTGTTGTATATGATCCTCAACTCGTGTGTACGAGGCACTACTGATACATTGGACATTAGTTGTATTTTCTGGTGCTGATCATTTATTTTTTTTTGCACTTTTAAATGTGGTAAACTGTTTAGTAATTTTGATTCACATTTTTGGCAGTGTGGTCTATATACATATTTATAGGGTTCACGAATACAGAAGGTACACACATTTTGAAGGCTGCAGCAGCCACAATCACATTCATCTGTGTTCCCTTTTTGGGTTTTTTTTTTGCCTATGGTGCAGAGTTTTCATTGTTATTTTAGGAAAAATAGTTAATTTGGTTGAAAAAAGTCCATCTTGTTCAACCAATAAAAGGGGAGAAAAAAATTATACATTCCTGTATACAACAATCCTATACTCACAGTTGATCCAGAGGAAGGCAAATAACCCTAGCAAAGAATGATCCAATTTACTCCACCAGGGGAAAAATTCCTTCCTCATCTCCCAAGAGAAAATCAGATGTTCCCTGGTTCAACTACTAATTTACTAGACTTAATTGGGCTGCAGATACAAAAATGCATGGAGCTTGCAGATTGGATGTGTGTTTGGGTCTCTTCCGATGCCTTGCTTTCCTTTCACAATCTATAATTATTGCCTTTACCAAACTGGATTATTAGTCTATGTGATTACGATACAGATTTTATATGTTAAGTAGAGAGGAAGGCGATGGATTCAGGTGGTGCTGGTTCTCAAAGGTCTGCGGGGGTTAGACCGAAAAGCAGATCAGAGTAGAGTTGCCAACACATCCCTTTAAACCCAAACACATATGAATTACACAGGTTCTGAGGCTGATTAAGGTGTTAACCACTTCAGCTCCGGAAGGATTTCACACTTTAGGACCAGAGCACTTTTTGCGATTCGGCGCTGCGTCGCTTTAACTGACAATTGCGCGGTCGTGCGACGTTGTACCCAAACAAAATTTGCGTCCTTTTTTTCCCACAAATAGAGCTTTCTTTCCCACAAATAGAGCGACAATTTTGCAAAAAAAACAAACAAATTTCTTACTTTTTGCTAAAATACAAATCCAAAAAAATATAAAAAAACATTTTTTTTCATCGGTTTTGGCCGATTTATATTCTTCCTCATATTTTTGGTAAAAAAAAAAAAATCGCAATCAGCGATTGGGGGGGCCAGGGAGCGGGTGGGGCGGACTCGATCTCCGCCGGCTACCCGTGATGCCCACGATACGCAGTGAAAGAACGGAGGTCCATGTAAGCAAACACGGATCTCCGTTCTGTGAGAGGGGGAAGGGCTGTGATCACAGCCTTCCTCTACATGGAAGCTGTGATCGCTCCCCTTCCCCTACTAGGGCAGCCCACACACAGTTAGAACACACCCAGGGAACACAGTTAACCCTTAGAGCGCCCCCTGCAGGTTAACCCCTTCACTGCCAATGGCATTTACACAGTAATCAGTGCATTTTTATAGCACTGATCGCTGTATAAATGCCAATGGTCCCAAAAAAGTGTCAAAATGACCCGACATGTCCGCCCCAATATCGCAGTACCGCTAAAAATCGCAGATCGCCGCCATTACTAGTAAAAAATAAAATAAAAATAAAAACCCCAAAAATGAATTCTCATCATCCGTAAACGCCGCCACTTTTGCGCAAACTAATCAATAAACACAGATTGCGATTTTTTTTATCGCAAATATGAGGAAGAATTTAAATCGGCCAAAAACGGTGAAAAAAAAATATTTTGTATTTTTTTTTTGGATTTGTATTTTAGCAAAAAGTAAGAAATTTGTTTTTTTTTTTTTGCAAAATTGTCGCTCTTCTTTTGTTTATAGCGGCGATCAGAAATGACGCAGCGATGATCAAATACCACCAAAAGAAAGCTCTGTTTGTGGGGAAAAAAGGACACAAATTTCGTTTGGGTACAACGTCGCACGACCGCGCAATTGTCAGTTAAAGCGACGCAGCGCCGAATCGCAAAAAGGGCTCTGGTCCTAAAGTGGGAAATCCTTCCGGGGCTGAAGTGGTTAATGTTGCTTGAAATCATGAGTGCACCCGGTTGGGCAGTCTTTCCGCCGGGTTTGTTGTGAACTGTTGCTGAATTAATTCAATACAAGTTTTATATTGCACCTGACTGTGTGAATTATTGCTGCCATATCATGCTGCACGCCGTGCTACTAGGGTTGCCACCTCATCCCTATAAACCCAAACACATATTAATTACACAGGTTGTTCTGTGGCTGATTAAGGTGGTAATTAAACTCACTTGGTACCTTATCTGCATTAAATGAGCCCCAGAACCTGTGTACTTCATATGTGTTCGGGTTTAAAGGGATGAGGTGGCAACTCTACGTGCTACACATTTACATCTGGTGAGGTTGCATTGACGCACGCAACCTTCTGTGAACGCAGGTGGAAAAAAAGCCCCTTTCCCACATGGGGTGAAATCTGTCACTCTCAATGTGGTGGGGGCCCAAATCCTGGATCCCAGGTTCTCAGATGGGTATTGAACTGATAGGATGAGTGGAGGTAAAAACATGTCAGTGAAATGAATGGCAGAGGCTCCCGGTATGGTGTGCCTGAAGTTGGCCATACATGGGGCAGTTTTTTTTCATTCAACCAGTAGGTTGAACATAAAAAACTGACCCATATCCCCCATCCACACATTCAAGGCAGATGGGGGAATCCTCCCTGCTTTGTCATTGTATTCAGTGGGGAGACTCCCCCGCCATCAGAATACACAGATCAAGCTGCAGCCTATTGCATGTGGCACTGATCAAGTGAAAATATACCAATTGGACAGTTGAACAGAAGTCGATCAGTGGATCGACTTCTCTGATGTCACAGTGGACACACATGGATCAAAATTCGGCTGGTCCCTGCTAAACCACTCAAATTTTGATCCAGCTTAACCATTTAAGGGCCGAGTTAACATCAGTTTTTTTTGTTTGAAAATTACTTAGAACCCCCAAACATTATATATATTTTTTTCAAACACCCTAGAAAATAAAATTGCAGCCGTTGCAATACTTTATGGAAAGCATTCATTTTTTTTATTTAAAAAAATAAGACAGCAGTAAAGTTAGCCAATTTTTATTTTCTATATTGTGAAAGGTAATGTTACGCCGAGTAAATTGATATCCAACATGTCATGCTTCAAAATTGCACACACTCGTGGAATGGTGACAAACTCTGGCATTTAAAAATCTCTATCGGCGACGTTTAAAAAATTCTACAGGTTACTAGTTTTGAGTTACAGAGGCGTGCTAGATCTAACGATCGCGGCGATACCTCACATGTGTGCTTTGATCACCGATAAAACTGATCCCGTAGCGAATGCGACATGGAGACCACTTTTATCTGAAAGCAGACCACCCGCTATTAAAAAAAATACCGGGATTATGGAAGCTATCTGCTGCCATAATAACGGTATTCAACAGCAAAGCACCGCTGTATAATGACGACGGGCGGTCGTTAAGTGGTTAAGGATGGGTTAGAGCCATCAAGTTAGATGAACATCAGATACCTATGATGGATTGCATTCATTAACCACTTGCCGACCGTCAATCGGCAATTGACGGCGGCAAAGTGGCGCTGTAAGGCAAATCGCCGTCATATGACGGCGGCCGCCAGATCGCGCACAATGAACGCGCGCGCGCCGCCGGAGGCGCGCCCGCACGCTCACTGTGTCCGGGGAGGGCCAGGGAGCGGGTGCGGCGGCTTCGATTGCTGCCAGCCACCCGCGATGCCCCCCCGGAGTGAATGAACGGAGGTCCGTGTATGTAAACACGGACCTCCGCTCTGTGTGAGGGGGAAGGGCTGTGATCACAGCCTTCCTGTATACGAAGGCTGTGACCACTTCCCTTCCCCAGATAGTACAGTCCCCCCACAGTTAGAACACGCCCAGGGAACATAGTTAACCCTTAGAGCGCCCCCTGCAGGTTAACCCCTTCACTGCCAATGGCATTTACACAGTAATCAGTGCATTTTTATAGCACTGATCGCTGTATAAATGCCAATGGTCCCAAAAAAGTGTCAAAATGTTCCGACATGTCCGCTGAAATATCGCAGTACCGCTAAAAATCGCAGATCGCCGCCATTATTAGTAAAAAATAAAAAAAAATAAAAACCCCAAAAATGAATTCTCATCATCCGTAAACGCGACCACTTTTGCGCAAACCAATCAATAAACGCCGATTGCGATTTTTTTTATCGCAGATATGAGGAAGAATATAAATCGGCCAAAAACGGTGAAAAAAATGTTTTTTTATATTTTTTTTTTGGATTTGTATTTTAGCAAAAAGTAAGAAATTTGTTTTTTTTTTGCAAAATTGTCGCTCTTCTTTTGTTTATAGCGGCGATCAGAAATGACGCAGCGGTGATCAAATACCACCAAAAGAAAGCTCTATTTGTGGGAAAAAAAGGACGCAAATTTTGTTTGGGTACAACGTCGCACGACCGCGCAATTTTCAGTTAAAGCAACGCAGCGCCGAATCGCAAAAAGGGCTCCGGTCCTAAAGCTGGAAATCCTTCCGGTCCTTAAGTGGTTAAAGTTGAAAGTGTATTAAACCCAAAACCAAAAATGTAACGTATTGCAGCCTACCAATCCTTAGATGTGGTGGCTGCATTCCTTTTCTTTTTTAGGGTTTTTTCTCTGTGTTTTCACCTGGTGATATGGCCAGTAACACACCTCCTGTATTAGAGTGCCCCCACTCTGGATGAAGAAGCATCTTTGTAAGGACCTCTGCCAGTGTTTGGCAGTGAATGGTTTGTCTAATCCCTGTAACTGATATACCTGGAAGAGAGCTTGTTCTTTTGAAAAACAACAAACTTACTGGACAGATCACGAGATGAAAGGAGAAGCAAGAAAGCAAAATAGAGAAAACAAATGCAGCCATCACATCTAAGAATTGGTAAACTGCAATATATCATCTGTTTGCTTTTGGGTTTAAAGTGGTTGTAAAGTCAGAAGGGTTTTTTTTTTTATCTTAATGCATTCTATGCATTAAGATAAAAAACTTCTGTGTGCAGCAGCCCCCCTCAGCCCCCCTAATACTTACTTGAACCCCATCTCTATCCAGTGATGTTGCAGGAGTGCCCAGGACACCCCTGTTCATTGGCAGAGACAGCAGCGCAACACCATTGGCTCCTGCTGCTGTCAATCAGCCAATGAGGAGAGAAAGGGACGGAGCTGGGACACAGCTTCATGTCTGAATGGACACAGGGAACTGTGGTTCAGTTCGGGTGCCCCCATAGCAATCTTGCTGTGGGGGCACTCAACAGGAAGAAGGACCTGAAAAGAGGAGGATCTGAGCTGTTCTGTGCAAAACTGCTGCACAGAGCAGGTAAGTAAAACATGTTTATTATTTTTAACTAAAAAAAAAACCAAGACTTTAGTATCACTTTAAAGCGGTAGTAAACCCATGCATTTAACAGGTTAAAAACCAGTCACATTTCCGGCACGTGCCGGAAATGTAACACTCCCATTGGTTGTGCTCTAAACCAAACTGTCAAACCATCCAATGGTTGGTGTCATAGCTGATCACATGTTCAGCATCAAGGCAGTTGTAGATTAAACAGAGGCAAAGATGGCAGCTTCCTTGGCTGAAAATGATAGGAGGGTTTACTACCACTTTAACTTCTAGTTCTGGTGGAAGTGTATCTGTAAGGCCTTGTTCACATACAGCTCCTTTAGTGAGGCAGTACAGCCCACAGTAAAACTCATGTGCTAATTGTATTACTTTATTCTTCGGTATAAGTGATTTCTATGCAGTTGCATAAAAGTTTTTTTAATAGCACATACAGTATATGGTTCATTGAAAAACACACGTATTTTTAAAAGCAAATATTTGAATGAAGCCAAACAAGGGTGTTAATTTGGTTAACTCCTTATCATATACTGTATATCAAATTCAATGTGTGCAAGAGTTTTGGTCAGATATTTCAAGATGACGTTAATAGCAAGAGAATAGAGAAATTATTATCAACACTTTTACAGCTAATGAAGTCCTGCAGTGGGATTTCTTGTGAGTACTTCGAAAAGTCCCTGGAGAATTGAGGACCTTGCTTAATAACTTTATTTTGACAGTAATTCATAAAATAAAAGTAAACATGTTTTCTTATATGGATCTGTCGGCATCTTCACACAAGTGAAAGCTTGTCCCGATATTTTAATATAAAGTACGCAATCTAACCTAAAAATTAAAAAGGCTATGCACATAGAAGAAGCAAATTCCTTGGCAGAGTGCCACATAATTAAAGCGGTTGTATACCCAACTAAAAAAAAAAAAAATAAATAAACTGCAAGGCAAAGGCATAATGAGCTAGTATGCACCACATACAACACATTATGAAATACTTACCTGAGAACGAAGATCCGAATGGGCTGCTCGGTCTCCGCAGAGGGAGCTCACATCTTCCCTCGGGGCTTTCTTCCGGGTTCGCGGCTCTGGCGCTGTGAGTGTCCGGAGCCGCGAGACGTCACTCCCGTACATGTGCACAGGAGCTTTTTTTCCGGCAGACTTTCCGGCAAGGTCTGGCACCATGCACCAGACCTTCGCTGGGACATCACGGCGCATGCACCGTGACATCAGTACCTGCTTGCAGGGGGAATATCTCCTAAACTGTACAGGTTTAGGAGATATTCATTTTACCTACAGGTAAGCCTTATTATAGGTTTACCTATATGTAAAAATAACCAAAATGGGTATACAACCGCTTTAAGTGAATCCCTTTATTGTAAATAATGTGAAAATGGAAAGGAAAGAGAATGGCTTCAATGCTTTTCTCTGTATCATAAAAGAAATGACAACGGAGGTCACCCAGGATGTACAGTATCTTGATCCTTAGTAGTGCAGAGAGACAGAAGTATAATTAAAGACTAGTACAAATAAGTAGATGGGGCTACCACTTTAGCTCCCCAGCTGTATACAAGTTTGCTGTGCTAGCTGTGTGCCTAATATTACCTCCGGATTGATTATTTACCAAATTCCATCCACAGCCACCACTGTATAAAACAAGACCTTTTTTATGGGGAGGCACATGCTGGTGGTGCATGTTGGGGTTCTTTAAAAAAGTGACACTTCCACTCTTGCACTTCAGAGATTTGCACAAAGTGAACTGCTGGAGATATATCCCCAAACCCTGGGCCTCCCTTATTTAACTGTACCCAACACACCCATCACTATCACCCCACGTCCTCATGCAGTAGTCATAATCTATTATGCAATTTAGTCTCCATTCCTCTTCTTCCCAAAACCAGCTTCCCCTTGTTCTGTGCCCTCTTGAATGCCCACTCTGTCTGTAACAAACTCACCACTGTTCACGGCCTCTTTGTCACTAACTTCTTTCATCTACTTGCTGTCACCGAAACCTGGCTTCATGAATCCGACACTCCTTCACTCGCTTCCCTCTCCCAGGGTGGCCTTCTCTTGACTCACTCCCCTAGACCTAATGGATGCAAGGGAGGTGGAGTGGGAATTCTCATATCCCCACAGAGTACCTTCCAGGTTCTTCACTCTCTTCCCTTTCTGTCCCTCTCATCATTTGAAGCTCACTTTATACGTCTATTCTCTCCAACTTCCTTAAGATTTGCTGTGATCTACCAGCCCCCCTGGACCATTATCAACTTTCCTTGATGATTTTTCTGCCTGGCGGCCCTACTTTCTCTCTTCTGAAATTCCCACAATCCTTCTTGGTGACTTCAACATCCCTGTTAATACAAACACTCCTGCTACTTCTAAACGTCTTAGTCTAACCTCCGCATTTGACCTGAAGCAATGGGTACATGCTTCTACTCACTCTGATGGCAACACCCTTGACCTTGTATTATCTTACCTATGTACTCCATGCAACCTCTTCAACAATCCTTTTCCTCTCTCTGATCACCACCGTATCAGTTTCTCTCTCTCCCTGTCTTCTACCACCTTTCCCTCCAATCGCCTAACCATCATCACTAGAGTTGAGCGAACACCTGGAAGTTCGGGTTCTGCTGGTCCGTCCGAACTTCGGGACAAAGTCCGGGTCCGGGTCCGGACGGAACCCGAACGATCGCACGGACAACGAACCCCATTGAAATCAATGGGGACCCGAACTTTTAGGCACAAAAATGGCTGTAGGAAAGTCCTGGAAAGCCCCAGAGGGCTGCAAAAGGAAGTAAAATGGGGGTAAGGGTAGGGCAAGTGCCCTACAAAAAATGGGGACAGGGAAATAACTGTAAATATTTTTAAAAAAATAAAAACATAAAAAAAGCAAAAATGGAGGTGAATGTGGATCATCTTCAAACTGTGTCTGAAAAGTATTAATTAACGGTAGAAGCCATATAACTGTTCTAAAATCATCTTCAAACTAGGGCAAGTGCCCTAAAAATAAATGGGGATAG